>JAIPUX010001880.1:108694006-108715436 GCA_020142125.1 Phrynosoma platyrhinos | reverse complement strand
AAAAAAAAGGAACCAACTTGAGGGCAGCTAACAACAACAAATATTCTTGACTTACTGTAACTCTGGGTAATTGTGAGAAATTACTCACCCACCTAGAGCTGCTACAACCAAGTTATCCTAGCAAGACTCAGATAATCTTACCAAGGAGGGAACATATCACAGTTCCTAAGATGCCTTCAGATCTGGAGCCCTGTATAGTTCCACCAGTAATATGATTCAACTGTTTCTTGTTGTCTGATTTTGTGGTTCTTCTTTAAATTGTCTTCCTGTCTGAAACCACTTTTCTTTCCCTTCAAAGCCCTTCGTGTCTATATTCTATGGACTTCGACACTCAGGGCTTGAAAACTGACAATTTTGACTACCACTTTTAGACTCCCACAGCAAGTGTATAGAATCATGGCATTGGGAGGGACCACAAAGAACACCTAGTTGAAACTTTTGACATGCAGGAAAATACAAAAATGACCATCTCACATCCAAAGGAGGCGTATCCACCACCTTCTGAGGCAGTATATTCCATATCTTCCAGTCAAGAAGTTCTTCCTAATGTTTGGGTGAAATCTCTTTTCTTTTAATTTGAATCCTTGGTTCATGTTCTAGTCTCTGGAGCAACAGAAAACAAGCTTGTTCCATTTTCCACATCCCATCCCATCAGATATTAAAAAATGGCTATCATGTCAACTCTCTGTCTTCTCTTCTCCAAGTTAAACAGCTTCCTTTCCAGAACTTTGTTTCCAGAACTTTGACCATTTTAGCCATCCTCCACTGGATGTAAATAGGAGGAAGGGAAAGGGATAAAGAGAAAAAAAGTGAAAAATGCATACAAATGGAAAAGATGAATAAGTGTGCAACAGGAAAAAAACAGGTTTACACCACAAAACATGCCTACAAAACTAGATGTGATTCATTTTATTGCCAAAAAAGATGGCCACACGAATTCCTCTTGAAGAAGGACCCCACACCCCAAGTCTTACAACTTGATGGCTAGCATCCTGTTCAGCAATTGCAATGTCATAAGCCCAGTTTACAAGATCATAATTACACTAATTCACTTCTACCGCACCATCATGACTGCAAGTGCCCCATCAAAACTACCTTTCACATTATGCAACTCTCCCCAAGAGAAGAATTTCCAAGGTGCTGGGCAGTGGGACAGTGAATACTGATGCATCCACCATTTTCTTGATAATGGGCTGTGCCAAGACAGGATCCCACAGGAGTCATTGATGTTGCTGTTGCAGCATGCCCTACTATCAGGAAAGGGCTGGAAGTATCACTGCTCACTGCCCCACTCCAGCAGCTCAGAAACATGTCAGTTGGGGGGCGAGTGTATCACTTGAAAGGTACAACTATAAGGAGGAAGGGAGGAATAACTACAGAGATGCATCTGTGATGTTGTAACTATATCTCCATATGCACATTTCAACTTTTATTTACAGCTCCAAAGATATGAGAAGTAATGCAATTTATATTTTGCACTGTACCAGTGTAAGACAGAAGACAGCTTACCAATAAACTATAACACTACAGAACAATTAAAAACAATTGAAGCTAGCATATGAATCAAGGATAAAGGGAAAAAATAGGTGGGACTTGGAAAAATACAGCAAAATCAAGACAAATATATTTTCATATCGCTACTGCTGAAGAGATAGAGACATTTAGCAGAACAGAATTAGCAGAATTAATAACGGAATTGAGAAAAAATGTTTACTTCACATAAATGCTCCATACACGAAACATTTCTACATTACTAAATATTTTTCATTTCAAATTTGAAATAGAAGAATATATGTGGCGGTGGTGGTGGTAGTGTTGGTGGTGACAATACAATAAATCATTAGTGTTTCTCTCAGATAATATCAAATGTGTCATTTCAACTATCTATTGAGCAACTTTAATTTTCAGGATAATTGGTAGCATTTAGCTTCCAGCATTGCTTTGGTGAATATTGTATGTCAACAACATTTTCCACTTTTTCTTGCCATTGTTTCTACTGGAATGGCTTGCCAGGACTTCTAGCCAGTGTAATTTTGTGTGTGAAATTGCATTCTATGTTTCAGCAGCTCCAAAGAAAAAAAGTATGCCAGCATTTGCCGGGGGCATTGCCTGAAGCCAATGAGTCAAGGCCTTTGGTTTTAATTTCCATTAAATTAGCACCAGCTTTGAAACATCTTTTGTGTGCTTCATGTCCATGAGTATGTGGGCGGGTGAGTTTCTTTACACCAATCTGGGGGGAATTTAATTGATCAAAAGATTGATTTAGTCTCACACTTCAATAATAGGATTTGAATGCATACAATTATAGCTGCAATGGAGAAGTATTATAACTTTCAGGGAATCTTAATAAGCTGCCACTGTCTCAAAGGAAGGAAGTGTTCAGAATGGGCTTGTTTCTTATCGACTTTGGGGAGTTGGGATAAGACCTAATTTTCAATTAGCCTCCCATATCATTTGTATATTTAGAGTTTTAATCCAATCCAAGCTTAAGACTGAGGCAAGTAAACAGCTTGTTCCTCAACCATTAGAGCAACTTGACAATTTAGCTTACAATGTGCTTGCTACATGTGCACTGGTGTGACACCAGTGTCTCGTATAGCAAGTGTCTAAATGGCGGATAACATATAGCTACATCTTCAAACACTTCAGACACATCCAGCTGAGCCTTCAAATGTACACATTTGGATGTTTAATACAAATAAATGTTAATAACACATCTCATAGGAAATACTGGTGTAAAATCAATGTACTTAGCCATGTAAAGAGAGGTGGGAAATACACACACTATGTACTGCATGTACCCCCAACTGTTTTTGTAGTCTTTGCCACCCTTTTAACATCTGCATAGCAGGGAAAACATTAACGTGAGAGATGTGCAAACTTCCACCTTGCTCACCCTGAAGGATGGAAAACTTTAGTGAGTGTTTTGGCAAAAACAAGCAAACATTTAAGAACTTCGTAAACATTTCATTTGTACCATGAATACAATCTCTCCTGGTGAATCTCTCTGGGTACTGGGACTAAAAGGTCCAAAACACCTGCTGTGAAGCTGTCAGAGAACCTTATTTTCCTAGCCATTCTAGGAAGATGGCCAGCAATTGCAAGTCATGCTTTTTGAATAGTTGGAGCATCCCATAACAGTGAACAAAATGAGACACATATCAGTCAACATGGTTCTGTGCTGCTCTAAGTGGTGCATAGCTATTGTTTTAAAATGAAAAATGGGATGAGGACCCCCCCCCATTTACAACTACCTTGTAAATGTAACAAACAATTTAACCAGAAATATGTTTGTTAAACCGTTAATATTTCCATAACTTGAATGAATAAAATCAGTCAGAAAATTGACCTTTCCTTTGCTTAAACCCTTATTGCAAAGAAAAGAAGAATGAGTGATGCATGCCTCATTTGGCCAATTTCCTTGGGGACAGTGCTTTTAAGTACCAAGCGGCTGCCACCTCAAGTTCCACGTTGAGATTGTGAGAGGCTTGTTGTCAGGAACCATGAAATAATCTGTGAGTTATGAGGATAAAATTACTGACACTAAACAACTAGAAGTTCCCTGCTATTATTTAATGAGGCTCATTGCATAGTCTCTTTCAGTTGGGAACTGGGGGTGGAGGACACACACTGTGAGCTGGCATGTTGAGCACTGGACTACAACTTTGGAGTCCAATTTGATTCCTCACTCAGCATTGGAATCCCACTGGATTATGGGCAAGTCACACACTCTTAGCTCCAGAAAAATGTGTTAGGTTCTCCATAATTTGGAAATGAAGGCACACAACAACAACAACAACAACAACGTGAAGTGTAAAACTGAGAGATCCCTGCCTAGAATGGAAATTTTACAGTCATGGTGTCCATAGCATACATTGTAATGTTTTCCAGTTCCACAAATAATCAGTTAAACAATGTCATCTTCATTTATTACTTTTTAACCCCCAGTTACCAAATCAGGGGTTCTTTTATGAGATGTACAAGTTCCCCCCTTTACATTACTCATTAAAACCCTGAATGAGGTATCTTCAGGTACAGAAGGGTACAAAACACCCCACATAAACTGGTTGTTTTGACAGCACCTTCTTTCAAAGCAAGAAATATGAAAGGTAGAGAACTCATCTGGGCTTCAGTTCCTCTGAAACCTCTGTTCATCTATATGCTAATTTGAGCTGGATGCAAGGCTAGTTCTTCCAGAAGACTGTGCTCCTAATACCTTTTAAACACTTAATTTAATATTGTAATTTGGGGGCAGGCAGTAAAACTTGATGCCTTCTGTTGTTTTGTAGTCTGTTGATTATTTCCTCGAGGGGCGCTGCAGTGAATGCTTGCTCCTCAGCTGAAAGTTCAGCAAGGTCTGTCAATCTGTTCTGTGTCACTGTATTTCTTGGCCACATATGCAAATGCTGCAAGACACATTGTATTTATAAACATTAAAATTACATGTTAAGGGAGATTCTGTTTTTGCACTAAGAACAGATGCACTTATTGCTGAAGTGCCACCATTTACCTTCTGAGACTCACATGCAAGAATTCATTGAGCGTGTTGACTTTAAGACCTTTGTCGGTGCAGAATTAATAGCCACCTCTTACCAAAGTGAACCCAATTTAATTATCATCCACAAATGGTAGTCTAGAACCTGGGCACATTTTTCAGTGCCAAAAAGCTATTTGCCCATTTAACCTTATCTTGTTTCAAATTGCAATGCCATATCATAAATATCACTAAAGAGATGGGCTTTCAGGGATGGGTATAGATTCATGAACCTGTAAAAGGGATGCTTTAGTCACAGACTATACTTTATAAGAGGGATGCTCCCAGCCATTGTTCTTGTTTTTGACATCCCCTTTTCAAATGGAGTGATAACAACAGATGCACCCAAGCATGAGATATTGCTGGGAAAAATATGTTACTCTTTAATTCTGCTAAATCTGAGAGAGTGCGAACAGCTCCTTCTCCTTGCACCCCTTCTACTGTTGGAGAATTGTTGAATCTCATTTTGGGAGAAAGCTGAGATGCAAATTCAACAAACAAACAAATAAACAAAATTGATGTTGCACTTTTGCTGAAAACTTCAATTCTTCCTCTGGTTCTTCATCTTTTCCCACAATATTCACTAGGAAGGAACAGATGAATACAATGACTGTCTCTTGTGCACCCCCACTCCGTTGTTGTTGTTTCTGTATTCTTTCAAGCCATTTCTGACTTATAGCTACCTTAAGGTGAACCTATCATGTGGTTCTCTGGGGTTAAGAGTGTTTGACTTGCCCAAGGACACCCAGTGTGTTTCCATGACCAAGCAGAAAATTGAATCCAGTCTCCAGAATTGTAGTCCAATATTCAAACTACTATATAATGCTGGATCTCCCTGTCAGCTAATGTTGAGGGCAGAGAAACATACAACATGAAGTAATTACATCAAACATTTAAAACTTTAAAATATTAAAATTTAAAATTTAAAAAACAGAGGCTAAGGTGCTACATTAGCACCTCACTGAAGAAGACCTTGGAGGATTGCACCCCCCCCCCCGCTTGAGTGCCCCCACAAATTTTTCAAATTATATTCCCCCATACCCCAAAACATGAGAGGCAGTGTGGTATAGTGGCTTGAGTGTTGGACTAAGACTCTGGAGAACAGAGTTGAAATCCTCACTCAGGCATATAAACCCAATCTCAGACTTAGAGGAAAGTAAAGTTGAACCTCCTCTGAACAATTCTTGCAAAAAAGAAAAGAAAAATCTTTTGATAGGTTCACATTAGGAGAAACCATAACTCAAAAATGACTGGAAGGCACACCACCACAACAACAAACCCCAAAACACCTTCTATGTAGCTTGGGGTAGTTTGCCACATTTGGGTGTGTGTGTACCATTTTAAGCCCACAAGAGGGCTGGAATCCTAGTGGTTATTCCCTATCAGAGAAGACCCATTCAATAAATTATTGAATGGTAAGTCAACACATAGGTAAATCTCATTGATTCAAAGGGTATATGTTAGTTAGGACTAGCCACAAAGGTCTTTTTTTACACTAAGGAGCGTCTTGGATATCACTTCCTGCTTAGTTCCTCATTTACTATTTTTGTCTGCATAGGACAATGGCCCTGGGTTCACATGCAGCCCATGGGTCATAATTTGGCCATTACATCATTGATTTTGCCATTTTTATATAAGGACCACTATTTTTACCATGTCATTATATTTAATGAAATTTGAGCCTCACCAAAATAATTTTGATATCCATGGAGGGTTCTAGAACCAAACCTCAGCAGATACCAAGCCCCTCCCTCCGTCTCTCTCTCTCTCTGTGTCACTATCACTGTTAAAGTTTTAACAATTCCACAGCCTGCCTGTGCAATGCATCACCTATATTCACAACTTTTCTAATTTACACTGACACCCTCAAGTTCTTTCTGCTCTCAGGGCAGGCTCCCAAGTGGTCAAAACTTATTTCTACCAGTCATGTACCCTATCCACCTTAGAGGGTTCCCTAGTATATTCAATCCAATGGTTTCTATCCTTTCTCACCAGAGGTATGTCACCAACCTGCCATTGCTATCTACCAAGCTCTTTATTAGTATCATAAATCTTGGCTTATTTTTTCCTTTCCAAATGGTGAAGAATCTAGCAACTGCCTTTTCTTTTTCTTTTATAGAGCTTCACAACTGTTAGAAAACCTTTTGTTAAATTAAGAATCAGAAATTGAAAAAAATAGTATTTCCAGTTCTGTTCTTGATAGATCTCTCCCTGTTACTGCAATACACAATAGCTCATTTTTCTCCCTGTAGAAAATGTTTTTTCTTCTGTTAAACAGGGAACCCCCCTCCCCCGGCAATATAGGTTCCAACAATCAAAATCTTATTTAATCATTACTTTAAACAATAATTTTAAAACCAAAATGTCAATCAAATAAGGACACATTTCTGTCTTGTGTCCAATGATGGATGGAAGGTCAAGGTTGACAAGTTTAATACTGTCTAGAGTGCCAGCATGATTTCAAGATGCAGATTAAAATCATCTAAAGCAGGGGTAGGCAACCTTTCCCCTTTAAGGGCCAAGGGACTTCAGCTCCCAGAATCCCAGGAACTATTGGCCAACATGGGACTATTGGCCAACATGGCTGAGGCTTCTGGGAGCTGAAGTCCCTCGGCCCTTAAAGGGGAAATGTTGCCTACCCCTGATCTAAAATATATTTAAAAACAGATACATAACTATTTCCAAGAACAGAAGGTATTAGGGCCTTTGCAGACTGCCAGAAATAGTGCACATTAAATTGAGGCACTGCTCTGGCTCAGTGCTAGGGAGTCATGGAAATTGTATTTTTTTTTTCTGAGACATTGAGATTTCTCTGTCAGAGAGCTCTGGTGCCACAATAAAGTACAGTTCCCATGATTTCCTATCACTGAGCCAGGGCAGTGCCTCAATTTAATATGCACTATTTCTGGCAGTCTGCAAAGGCCCTTAATCTTCTTATAAAAAAATAATCTCAGAGATGAATCCAGGAATACTCCCAAATTGCAAACCTGTGTTTTCAGGGGGAGTGTAACCCCATCTAACAGAGGCTGAATCCATATTCCAGATCTGTCAACTGATCTAGATCATACATCTCTTTATTAAATTGATATTAAAAGACTATAAGCAGATTTGGTAAACAGATAAGAAAATGTAATACCATTAAGCCACCCAACCCAGGTTGGTTTTATTCATAGGCCTAGAAAGGAAGCTGATAAGACTAATTACAAATTTGATTGTTTTAAATACTACAAAACTTGATCTTTCTCTCATCATTTTGCTTGATACTGAAAAAGCTTTTGACAAGATTGGTTAGCAGTTTCCTTTTTTGGACTATAAAGTAATTTGGCTTCCCATTGATCCAGAATTTTTTTAAGCTTTATCCTAGGTTGAGACAAAGTACCAAAGGAATACTTTCTATCCTTTTTTAACTAGAGGAAATTACACAGCAGGGATGTTGCTGCTCTCCCTTGATATCTGATTTATGTTTGGAGCCTTCAGCATGTCCAGTAAGGCAAAATCTGACAATCTCTGGGTCCATATAGAAAATACATAGGCACAAAGCAGACTTGAACCTTCATTACCAGAGGTGATAAAATTAAACAATATTTTTGGGGGCCTTTCTAGCTTTACTGTTAACTGGTCCAAACTAAAGTTTATGCCTGTTGGGACTAAGGGCCTTTACAGACTGCCAGAAATAGTGCAGTTTAACTGTCCTGGCTCAGTGCTAGGGAATTGTATTTTTTTTCTGGGACATCGAGCCTTCTCTGTAGAGAGCTCTGTTGCCACCACTAAGCAATGGAAATGCAATTGGTAACCTTGGGCAAGTCACATTCTCTCAACTTCAGAGGAAGGCAATTGCAAACCTCTTCTGAACAAATCTTGCCAAGGAACCCCATAACAGTGTTGCCATGTCAGAAATGACTTGAAGGCACACAACAAGATCAATTCTTTCAAGTGCTTTTGATGTAAGGAAAAAGTTTTGATCCACACATTTGAAGATCTTAACACCTCGTGATCTCAAGCTGGAACATAATGCATAATGCCAAAATACACCTAAAAATCTTGGCAATAGAGTATTTTGTATTGCCACCTTGGATGCTGCTTACTTTTGTTTTCAACAACCGGAGATATGGCAGGAGCTGAAATGTTTGCTAATTTAGTTTAATTGCTCTAGCAAATCTGTATCTATATATAAGAAGCCACTTTGTATTGCTACGACAATACAATGCATGGTAGTATGGTTACAGATTGTGAGGGACCTGATCCAGGGAGAAAGTTTCTGGGAATTTGGGATTGCTGGGTTTGTATCTTGGTATTGTTGGGCTTGTATCTTTAAGTTGGGTGTTGACAAAAGTGGAGTAGAATGATATAAACATAAACAGGATAATAGAAGGAATGGATCCTTATTGTTACAATGTATTTACTTATGGAGGAAACTAACCTGGTCACACACCTGGTAGACTCAATGATAGTCTTCAGTTTATGAGACCATAGCAGGGTTGTTGGTGACTGCAGCTCATGAAGGTTTCTCATCACAGGAACAACAGAAGTCAAAGCCGAATTGAAACCTGTTAACAGCAACAATATATTGGAATGCATTTTAGAAATGTGTATTTGCCTAGAAAATTGAAAGAGTAAATGACATTGAAAATCAGCTTAGAATTGCAAATATCCATGTAGATTGAAATTGCTCATTAACAGGAAAAGGAAAGCAAGGGATTTATAGCAAAATACATGAGATGGTGACATGGACTGGTAATAAACTAACTCATCTCCAAATTATATATAAAGATCATTGGCTCACATCTGAAGACAGAGCCTGGAAGAAACTAGCTGAGTTACTTGTAGTTAATTCCTTTCCCATAACAGGGGTTGTATGTTACATTATACATGATGCAGGTCTTACTATATTCTGATGGCTAATGAAATGTTTTTAACACAAACACTCATTTAAGACTTTATCACACAAGTTTTGAAAATGGGATTAAAACAGGATAGTGGTGTCTGTGACTGTACCTTCACACATTGCTATCTGTCTCCAGTAGCATCTGTTCTTGAAGCACTCTTCTTCATTTGATGGGCAAAATCCATCAGTGGCTCCCAATTGCACTGCTTTTCCACTGTTCATGCATGTGTAACAATTTTCACCTGAAGCAGTTTTGATACACAGGCAGTTACATGGTACAAGTAAAAATAATTCTGCTCCTCTACTCCTCCCTCTATTCTGAGGTGGACTTTTTTTTAAAAAAAATATTTTCTTTTCTATATATATATATATATATATATATATATATATATATATATATATATATATATATATACATACTGAATAGACTGCCATGATTGTGCAACTGTGCTAAAAATACAGGCCAAAAAAGCATGCCGGGAAGGGCGAAGAGGCAAGGCTATGGAGGCCAGTGTGAGGAAGACAGAGGTCAGGACAGAAGCAACACCATGGTGATTTGAAAGAGCTGTGTTGTAATGACTATCCCCAACTGTTTGTATTTCCTAAACTGACATGATTGTGGTGCCTTAGGAGCCTGGTGTGATTAAGTCCTAAGTATACAGCCGACCATTTTTTAGGGGTAGGGGAAACCAACTGAAATTGCCTGCATCCAGATTATCTGAGCCTAGGTTATGTCTCATGGAATCTAAATGACCATGCTAATTAAAGAGTCTGTATTAGCCGTAATGTCAAAACTGCGGTGTTTACAATCTCAAATAATATTTTAGTTTTTTAGTGGATGACTTATTTACTGCTTGAAATTTGTGTGGTGGATCTGTTGTTTGCTTTACAGCAACCCAGTCAAGGCTTTATAAAAAAGATAAATTGAATACATTATTCCCTAATGGGTGACTTTTCCAACCTGCTAATATTAAAAGACAGGATAAGTTTCTTGGCAAAGCTGACTTGACTATCAATAGGAACCTTTGGGCAAACTATGAAACAGAGTCAATAGGCTGATGGGAAAAAAGAACTTTTCTTCCCTGCCCCAATCTATTGGGAAAAACAGATCAAGCAAAATACATTTCATTTTATTGAAGAATGAGTTAGGCATTAGCAACCATCCAACATTATTTGATTGGTAAGAATTGGGCCACTTTTGAAACAGGTTAGTATTGAATAAATCAAAGCTGCTAATATTCTTGGCTTTGTGCAGCACATAGGTAATAACAGCAATTGTTCTTGCAAAAGGCAGTGTTAAGAAGAAATACATAAATCCAAATTTAGACTGGATTTGAGGTGACTGAGTGGATTCTGCAGTCAGATAGATGTTCACCTGATAAACCTAATAAAAATGGCTGATTTATGGATACTGCATGAAAGCTGGGACTTATTTTACCTGTAACTAACATATTTTACCTGCACCCACCATATTCTTGGCCACTGCCCCTTCCTACAGTATTCTGAGCATTGGTAAATCCCTGTCATGGATTCCTTTTTCTCTCCATGTTAGAATGATACAGCAAATATCAATTCTTGCCTGCAAAAGAGATTCACTTTTTCATTGGCACATTTTATTCATCTAATTGAGTTTGTACCCAGCTTTTCTCACCTTTCAGGGTCTTTGCCTTGTTTTCTTTTTCTGATCTCAACTTGCAAATAGAATTGGCAAAAAACAACCAGCAATCTAATCTTAATATCTATTACAACTCTATGATCTCTTACCTTGCCTTACTGACAAGAGTTAACCCATTCATGGATTATCTCCTTCTCCACAGACAAGAATGGACCATCATAATAAGTCCCTATTTTCCAAGAAGTCTTCAAATGGAAGTCCCATTTGCAAATGTTATAATCAATAAATAAGAAAAGTTATTCAGACTTCTCTTTCTTTAAGATATACTCATGCTAACAGGAAATAGCATAAATTGAATCAAAATATGATCACTTCTGAATCTATTTTTCTTTACATTATTATGGAGAATTGTGATGTTTAAAGTTAAACATAAAAAATTAAAGCTTCTCTTCTTACATATGACTTACAAAAGCTCATATATTTCTGTGGTAGCAGAGAATATTTAAGTAAGGTGTTTATCAAAGCACCTTTGAACATCACCTGGAATTTGCCTACAAACAAAAGTAATATTTTTAATCAGTAAGGGAAACATGTTACTTGTCTTACCTGTGAATTCACTACAAAGCTCAAGAGAACACTTCTTACACCTCCTAATGGAGTACATCTGATTGAGGATGTCCTTGAGAGAAACTGACACTACAAGTGATAGGTTTTTTAAAAAGTTTCCAGGAGCCTAGCCAAACCTAGGAATACTCCCACAGGCCACACACACACAAAACAAGGTATAAAGAGAGCACAAAATTTCCTTCAAGTCTTTTTTTTTTTTTTTAAGAGTGAGAGTTGGATTTCCTGTGGGAAATTTATAAAATTAGATAACCATCTCTGGCTTTCTTCCCTCACCTTCTACTTCCATTCTTTCTCCTTCCTTCCACCCTTCATTCCATCCTGTTTCAATTGGTGAAATGAATGAGAGGATGGCAGCTGTTCCCAACCCATTATTTCTTCATTAGTGAATTTTTTTTTCTGCAGAAGAAACAAGAGAAGTTGTCTTTCTATGGTCAATTTCTTAAGAATATCACCAATGCCTGGACTCACTGGAATAAAAAGAGCATAACTGGTTGATCTAATCCAACATAATTATTTCTCTCTGTAATAATTAGATACTTTCAGCAAGCCCATAAATAGCATCAAGGAACCAGTCCTCTCTTGCTTCTGTTCTCTAGGAGTATGGTGTCCTTGTGGAAGACACATGAAAAGAACTTGTACAGGAGAAGCTCTGTGTTGCATAATACTTAAAATGAGCAACCAGCAATAAGTTTTGAAAGCTCAGTCATTCCAAGCTCTGCTAAAATACCAGATTATAAAATGAAGGAATAATGTCATATTTGTTCTGTCTGCTTAACTGTGGGACACTGTCAATCTGTTATTTTAACAGTTTAAAATAACAATTCTCTTTTAAAAAAATATTCCCACACAATTCTAGTTCCATAGTCACTGGAGTGATAATTGCTCTGATTTTCTGCAATTGTGCAAATATAAATCAATATATATCATCTCCAAATGCTCCATGCCCATCATTTCTGGTAAGTCCAAAAATGTAAAATTGATCAAAATTGAAGTCTCCCGCAAAGAAAATCCAATTTTGTGTGCATGTCAAACAAAGGTTCTGTAAAATGTGACACACTGATTGATTAGCAGCTGCAGTCAGAGTATCGAACAGAAGGGAGAGAAGCTAAAATGCACTACAGTGGTCTTATTTTTCCCTTCCCTTTTTATACCTTTAGGTTTCATTAAAAAAAATACCTTCATAGGTTCTTGCAAATGACTTTAAATTATAGAAAATATAAATTATCAAAATAAAAAGTGTCAAAAAAGGAAAGAAAAAAAAGTTGACTGAAATATGCTCTTTTCCTTTGCAACTGCAAGATCTCATTCATGCATTCTTGCAGTGACAAGAGTCCGGAATATGTAGTTTCAGGAAGCCACTGTTGTTCATTCAGGTCTGGACAGAGTATATAGGAACTGTATTATAGATAACACAGAGACCTTTGGTCTACTACAGTACTAACTGTTCTAGTAAGCTCCCATAACATGGCTCAAACTCTTTGATTTAATCTTGTAGAAAGTAGAAACTCAAAAAGAACTGACAGCTGTGGAGAAAATTTGACATTATATTACTGATAAAATATGAAATGGCATATTTCAAAATTAGGAAGGACTAGTATGGTTTGGTTAAGTTTGACACTTTCCTTCTAATGATACAGATAGCTGTAGTGGTAGACGGCATGTGAAATACTTTTCTATTCTTTAATCGTGACTTACAGATGATCCCACTTGATTATTGGAAGATACCTCTCTCCAAAGTCCTACATCTTATTTCACCCAGAGATAAGAGAGAAATTTGTTTGGTTTTTCTTTTCTTTTCTTTCTTTTGGTTTAGAACCCCCCCCCCCCCAATTTTCTCATAAATTAAATGGAGAGAGTATATGATTTTTAATAACTGCATGTGGGAAAAGGTGAACTAGATTTGTTGATCAGTACAGAGGGCTTTGAATGCTTACCTGATAAATGTCTGGATCTAAATCCAATTGTTAGTCTCAAGTAAAGCAGGCTCATTAGGAAATCAGTGGAATGTACATAAGTGTTGATTTATAAAGTTTCTATTGATTCTAACTGAGACTAGCAAGTGCATTTAGGGCCTTGATTAAAAGGTAAAGATAATCCCCATTCACAAGGTTGTAAAGTCGTGTCCAACCATAGGTATGGTGCTCATCTCCATTACTAAGCCAAAGAACCAGCATTTTCAGAGACTACTCTGTGATCATGTGGCCAACATGATTGCACAGAATGCTGTTTACCTTCCCATGGAAGTGGTACCTGTTTATCTATTTGCATTTGCATGCTTTCAAACTGCTAGGTTGACAGAAGCTGGAACTAGTGATGGGGGCTCACCCCATTATGCAGCACCCAGGACTCAAACTGCCAACCTGTCTATCTTGAATCAACAGAGTCAGCGTCTTAACCACATGAGCCACCGCATACCATTGATTATACATATGCTGAATCAGGGTATTTACCTCTTTGGCCCACCACCCACTTTAACAGCTAATTAGCAGAAATCTGGGCCTCTGCACAGTGGAGATAGGATTACCTATGGAATTTGGCCAGTGAAGATGGTTGGAAATATCAGTATGTTCATTTGAGAGAATGTATCAATATCAGTATCTAAAACTATGGAATGCCCTTAAAGACATGGGCGTGCCAACACATCAGATAGTCCTAATGAGGAATCTGTACTCAGGACAAGAGGCTACTGTCAGAACAGAGCACGGAGAAACAGAATGGTTCTGAATCAGCAAAGGGGTCAGACAAGGCTGTATCCTTTCACCCTATCTATTCAACTTGTATGCAGAACATAGTATAAGAAAAAGCAGATTTGGACACAGAAGAAGGAGGAGTGAAATTAGCAGGAAGGAATATCAACAATTAAGATATGCAGATGACACCATAGTACTAGCAGCAAACCTCACAGATCTGGAACACCTACTAACGATGATCAGAGAAGAAAATTCTAAGGTAGGCATAATGTTGACCATAAAGAAAACAAAAATAATGACCACAAAGAACTTACTCGCATTCAACCTAGACCAGGGGTCCCCACACTTTTTTATCCGGGGGCCGGTTCACATTCTCCCAGATCTTTGGAGGGCCTGCCATCATGTGCACATGTGCACTACTCCGGTACTGTTTTGTGTTCCAAAATGGTGCCCCGTGTCTCACACGCGGGCGGTGGCAGGACTGGCTGTAGGGTGGTTGAAAGGCCTCAACGAGCCAGGTTTGGACCATGGGCTGTAGTTTGGGGACCCCTGACCTAGACAATGAAGAAATAGAAATACTTAAAGGATTCCCATACCTGGGATCAAACATTGATAGAAATGGGGACTGCAATTAGGAAATCAGAAGATTAAGAATGTGGAGGGCGGCTATGAAATAACTAGAAAAGATTCTAAAATGCAAAGATATACAACTCAGCACAAAAGTTAGAATCATACCACCCATTGTATTCCCTATTACCATGTATGGATGTGAGAGCTGGACAATTAAAGATGATAGGAGGAAAATTAATTCATTTGAGATGTGATGTTGGAGAAATGTTGAGGATCCCGTGGATAGCCAAATGGACAAACAAATGGATCCTAGAGCAGATCAAACCAGAAACGTTCCTGGAAGCCAAGATGACCAAAATGAGGCTGTTGTACCTCAAATGCATCATGAGGAGAGAGGACTCTTTGGAAAAGATAATAATGCTGGAAAAGGTGGAGGGAAGTAGGAAGAGAAGAAGGCCGCATTTCAGATGGATGCACTCTATTAAGGAGGCCATGCACCTGGGGTTGCAGGAATTAAGCAGAGCAGTGGAGGACAGAGGGTCTTGGAGATGTCTAATCCTTAGGGCCATCATGAGCTGAGATTGACTTAAGGGCAGTTAACAACAAAATCATTATCATCAAACCTCTTTACAATTCCATCAGGACGAATCAAAGAGGTTTTTTTTTTTAAAAAAAAACAAAACACAACACTGAATAAGTCTGAAAACAAGACTGATAGATTTATCCATCTCGAATATCATCCATCCATGCTTCCACTCCATTCCTAGTAATCTCTGTGCATCTGGTTAGTGTGAGTATTATGAAGCACACATTCTTATCATGTCACATCCTAATGGAGTATGTATTCTATTATGATAGGCAATTATGTGCTGCATCCTAACCAGTGGTAGCCAGTGGATCTAATGTCAATGGGGTGGTGAATCCATTCTGGATTTTAGTGAGAACTTTAAAGGAGCTATCCAAGTTGCTGAAATCCATTTCTTAAACAGGTTTAGCACTTTGAATGGCTCTTTAAAATTTCAGACTCAAACCCAAAGAAGATTTTCCACCCTAACATTTGAACCACTAACTGCCACTGCTAACAACATAAGAAGAAATTGTGGACATTATTTGGTAAATCCTGGGGCCTATAAGCAACCCAGACATTCTGGATAACAACCAACTTGAGCTCTGCTTGCTACATTACACACACCACTAGTAACAAACAACTGTTATTCCTACTGTGAGCAAATTAGTAAGTTACATTCTCCTTTTTTTTTTTTTAGCAGCCATAATAAAACTCTTCTTCACTTCTGATGGATAATGGCTGTTTTGAGAAAAGTTGTCAGAAGAATGAATGAATGATGGATGATGAGGAGAAGAAAACAGGCCACAATCCTGTTGATGCCTTCTAGTATAATGATCCCTTTTCCTGATACAGGCATATAAATCATGGTAATTTAATCCTCACATATGAGGATGAACAGTTAAAGTAGTGTTCTCTTTGCTACAAGAGAAAATGAATATTTTTCCAAAATATTATAAAATGCCATGATCCAAAGAGGCTCCCCTCTGAACATCCACACCATCTAACATGGAGTGTAGAATCTTTGCCATTAGGAGCAGCACTGTAATCATGACAACTCCTGACAAGGAAGGCAGATAAGTCAGGGAAAGTGCGCCCTATGCTTTTAGGGCGCACTTTCACTGACTTCTGAAAGGAGCGCTGATTTAGCACTCCTTTCAGAGGCGCCGATGGTGCGCCGTGATGCGGATGCCGCGGTCCCACGGCGCACCATCCCGCGGCGTCTCGGACGCCCTCGTGTGCTTCCCCCCTTAGACTCTGATTGTTAACCATGTTGGCATCCTCTTGGGATTTCCTCACACTTAATCTGCAGTATATATTTTATCTAAGCATCTATTATAGTGGTTTCAAATTACCAGTTTTAATTCTCAGGTTTAAGATGGAGCACTGTGCTTTGAAAAAGCCCACTAGGACTTTGAATGTGCCAAAAGCATGCTGCAATTTTCCATTTAATAATTACTGGATCCATTACATGGGGCAATCAATAGAGTGCTGTGGATTTTCATCAGGTTCCATGAATATTGGGATGTTGAGATTAATTCCAAGGGGAAAGTGCCTGTGAAACAGTCAGTATCATAGAAATGTCATTAGTGGCTGAAGCCTTCATTGATCAGCTAGCTTCAGACAATCCTTTTCTAATAACTGATTTACTAAAATGGAATGTATTACTCTTTCATCTGTATATGAGTATCCTAATGGCACACTAAGAACATAATATTGACTATTATATGTAAAGTTGTATACAGCATCCATTAAATATGCTTGATATATCTTTTAGTGAAACATTTTGTTTTGGGGTATTTCTCATATCATCATGAATATCAAGTAACCCTGGATTCTAGATACAATAGGAAATACCCATCTTTTAAAGACCAGCGGAAGCAAAGAAGATGATGTCCTCCCACCCAATTCCACTTACAGAATCCAATTGGTCATGCAGTTGAATCTTACCACTGTTTTGTTAAGCACTATGTGGATTAGAATGTCACACAAGTATTTGTGTCACATTGAGGATTGAGCTAGCTTGTTTTTTGCTGCTCCAGAGAATAGGACCTGGAAGAATTGATGCAAACTACAGGAAAAGAAAGCCTTTGACTTCACATATAGGAAAAGAGATCCCACCTCAACATTAGGAGGAACTTTCTGATGATAAGAGATATTTAACAGTGAAACACACTCCCTTGGACTGTGATGGGATCTCCTTCTTTGGAGGTCTTTAAACAGAGGCTGCATGGCCATCTGTCAGGGATGCTTTGATTTAGAGTTCCTGCATGGCAGGAGGTTGGACTGGGTGGCCCTTGGAATCTCTTCCAACTCTATGATACTATTTATCAAGTTACTATCAAGTACACAGATCCAACTCTATGATTCTAAAATTTTAATAGGGACATTGATAAGTGTCCAGAGGAAGTGACCAAATTGATGAAAGCTCTGGAAACCATGTCCTATGAGGAGCAACTTTGGGAGCTGTGTAAGTGTAGCCTGGGGAAGACAAGTTAAGAGGTGACATAATAGACATGATTAAACATTTTAAGTGATGCCATAGTGAGGACTAGCATGGTGTAGTGGTTTGGATTTTGCATTATGACTTCAGAGAATAGGGTTAAAATCCTTGCTTGGCCATGGAAAGGGTGACCTTGGGAAAGTCACACTTTCTCAGCCTCAGAGGATGGCAATAACAAACTCGCTGTGAAGGGTGGTCAAGAAAACCCTGTGATAGGTTCACCTTAGGATCTCTGTGATGGAGCTACTGGGCAGACTTGATTTCCCAACAGCCAATCCTGGTTTAGGCTGGCTGTAGGGTAGGAGCTACCATGGGAGGCGTAGCTATAAGTGAGTGACAATTGGAGGGCTGAAGAGAACACTTTAGTTTAGAAGAGTTGAGTGGAATGTTCAGTTGGAGCTCCATTGAGGGAGTACAGAGAGTTAGGCACATGAGTGAAGTCAGAGATCTATTCAGAGAAATTTAGTGAATAGAATTTGAGTGGGAAATTGCCTGCAACTGTTGATTTATTGTAACCATTGTAACCATGCCATCTGTGAAACTATTGTACATAAACTACATTCTTACTACATGTTATTAAATAACGTTAAGGTTTGTTTATTACAAAAGAGGCTTCTGCCTGAGTGAAGCCACAACCATATAGACATGGGAAACATGCTACCAAAGATATCAAACTTATAAGAGGAGGACACTGGGAATCCTAGCCCTTGAACATTTAGGGAAAATGTATTAAGGGTGGGTATTGGGCAAGTGTCATTCATGAGGAGTCTTCGGATGCTTCTGAGGTAAAAAAAGGTAGCATTGAGGCATTGATAGGAAGAATCTTGTGACAGATGACAAAAGTTGAAAGTGACTTGAAGGCACACAGCACAGTGAGGATAGAGAAAGCTTATTATCTGCTTATCCTGAGACTAGGACATGGGGCAATGAATTCAAGTTCAGGAAAAGAGTTTCTACCTAAACATTAGGAAGAACTTCCTGACAGTGAGCTGCTCAACAGTGGAAAACACTCCCTCAGAGGGCGGTGGAGTCTCCTACTTTGGAGGTTTTTAAACAAAGGCTGGATGGTCCAAGGTCAGGTGGTTCTTATGGCTCTAGTCCATAAGAACTACCTGACCTTGACCAGGATACCTGTCCGGAACACAGCCCACTTTGAGTGTATGTACCTAAGCCTGAAGACCAGGGATAGCTTGGGGATTCTGCTAGTCTACCGGCCACCTCGCTGTCTAGCAGACTCCCTAACCGAGCTGACACAGCTGGTTTCAGAGCTGCTGCTGGAGTCCCCCAGACTTTTGGTTTTGGGGGACTTCAACATCCCACTCAAGACCAGTTTAACAGGTGCGGCTCAGGAGTTCATGGAGACCATGACAAACATGGGCCTATTCCAATTGGTCAACAGGCCCACGCATTGTGCAGGTCACACACTCGATGCGGTCTTTAGTTTGGATCAGGCATATCCATGGGCGGAGGTAACTAGTACCCTTGCTTTGTTATGGATGGATCATTTCCTGGTCAAGATGGAATTTAGAGCCTATATCCGCCCCACTGGGGGTGGTGGACCCATTAAAATGGTCCACCCTCAAAGGCTAATGGAACCTATAGGTTTCCAGAAAGCCTTAGAGCAGGGGTAGGCAACCTTTCCCTTTAAGGGCTGAGGGACTTCAGCTCCCAGAAGCCTCAGCCATGTTGCCCAATAGTCCCATGTTGGCCAATAGCTCCTGAGATTCTGGGAGCTGAAGTCCCTCGGCCCTTAAAGGGGAAAGCTTGCCTACCCCTGCCTTAGAGGGTTTAATGGTTGGAAATGCCGGTGATCCTGTAGATGCTCTGGTTAATACCTGGAACACTGATCTTACCAGAGCTATCAACACGATTGCTCCCAAGCGTCCTTGCCAATCCTCTTCTAACCGTAGGCCATGGTATACGCCTGAGCTTAGGGAAATGAAGCAATTTGGACAACGACTAGAGCACAGGTGGTGGAAGACTTGACTCTTATCTGATAGAACTTGCCATAGGAACTTTCTTTGGTCCTATCAGGAGGCAATGCATGCAGCACAGAGATCCTTCTCCTCTGCACATATTGCGTCTGCAGAGTCTCGTCCAGCAGAGCTGTTTAGGGTGGTGAGGGAGCTGATGCAGGTGTCCTGTGCACCAAATCCCCTGCTTAACCCGACGACTGCCTGCTGTGACACATTTAATAACTTCTTTGCAGATAAAATCTCTCAGATAAGAGCTGACTTAGATGCCACTATTGTAACAGAAACAATGGACGAGGTGTCCAGCAACTCCGCCGATGTAATTATACTGGATCAGCTTCAATCTGTGAGTACCAATGATGTGGACAAGCTCCTTCGTAGTGTGAGAAAGTCAACCTGCCCCCTCGACCCTTGCCCATCTTGGCTGGCTGTCCAGGGAGGGCATGCATAGCGGAAGTTCCAAAGTTCAGGGAAGGATATATTCCATCATGTTTAAACGAGGTGTCTGTTAAGCCTATTCTGAAAAAAACCTTCCCTGGACCCCCTGGATATGAAAATTATAGGCCAGTCTCTTTATTGCCATTTTTGAGCAAGGTAATAGAGAGGGCGGCTGCTCTTCAACTCCAACCTGTCTTGGATGAAACCGATTATCGAGACCCATTTCAAACTGGCTCCAGGACAGGCTTTGGGGTTGAGACTGCCATGGTTGCCTTGACCGACGATCTGCATCTGAGCATCGACAGGGGTAGTATGGCCCTGTTGGTGCTACTAGACCTCTCAGTGGCTTTTGATATGATAGATCACAGCATTCTTCTGGATCGCCTGAGGGAGTTAGGCATCGGAGGCACTGCTTTGCAGTGGTTCCGGTGCCTCCTCTCGGGCAGGTCTCAGAGAGTGCTGCTCAGGGACAGTAGCTCCAGTAAAAGGGAGCTTACCTGTGGAGTACCACAGGGTGCTATTCTGTCCCTGATGTTATTTAACATCTATATGAAGCCACTGGGTGAGACATTCGGAGTTATGGAGCTGGGTGTTATCAGTACGCTGATTACACTCAGATCTATTTCTCCGTATCTCGTTCATCGGCCTCGAATTCTGATGGCATCTCTTCTCTCAATGAATGTCTTCGTGCAGTAATGGGCTGGATGAGGAAAAACAGATTGAGACTGAATCCAGACAAGATGGAGGTGCTCACAGTAGCGGCACTAAAACCAAGAATTGGGTTGCAACCTCCAGTCCTGGATGGGTCACACTCTCCTCCAGTGACTGTGTTCGCAGTCTGGGGGTGCTCCTTGACTCGTCGCTCCTGATGACAAATCAGGTAAATGCAACAGTCAGGAGCGCTTGTTATCAGCTTCAGCTGATACGCCAGCTGCGCCCTTTTCTGGAAGTAAGGGATCTTGAGACCATTGTGCACGTGCTAGTAACCTCATGTCTTGATTTCTGTAATGCACTCTACATGGGGCTACCC
>JAIPUX010001880.1:108662784-108683252 GCA_020142125.1 Phrynosoma platyrhinos | reverse complement strand
CTGTCCCCCTCAGCAAGGAGTCCCCCACCACGATCACACGCCTCCTCCCAGGATTAGCAGTGACTGTTCCCTGTGGTGGAACTCCCAGGGTCCCCTTCTCTGTCCCTGAAGTTATCCATGCTGCTCTTCCTCATCTTCCTTGATAAGGGAAAGATCTTCAAATCGATTCTGTAGCTGTAAGCTCCCAAAACTATCCCTAGTCTCCCTACTTCTGTGCATGACATTCTTCCAGTCGTCTATCTCCTGTGTATGTGAAGTAACCTTCTCTTCCCCAGCAACTTATTCTGTGTGGTCTCTGTCCAAGACAGTTCATTCTGTTCTGTCCAGGAAAACCTCCTGCTCCCTAATATGCTGAAGTGTAGCTATCCGTGCCTCCTGCTGCTGTACTTTCTCTTCAAAAAGGGCTACCAACTTGCACTTGGGGCATGTGAAGTTCCCTACCTCTGTAGGCAAGAAGACAAGCATCCCACAAATGTTGCAGGTAACGGCAATAGTTCCCTCAGTGTTCATACTGAGAAGTCTTAATTAGTCCCTGAAACAGGACTATGGCCTTCCTCCTCAAAGAAAATTCCTCACTAAACACCAGGCTCCTGATGACCTGAACTTTTCACCAATCACTGCCGGTGATAAAAATTCTGAGAGGAGTTATATAGAGCCAGATTGCTAGTTCCACCTCCTAGTGACTCACAAGTGTGACTCACAGAATCTCCACCCCCTCAGCAACAACACACTCTCCCCAAGAGTGTTTAAAAGTTCAAAACTCACCCCCTTAGAGTCGCTGCCCAGGAACTGCTCTCCTCCTCCTCCTCCTCTCTAGTAGAAAGTTGCCTAGAAGAGTCTAGAAGGCTCTGAGAGGAGTTGTATGATGCTAGAGTGCTACCTCCACCCCCTAGTGACTCACAAGTGTGACTCACAAGTGTGACTCACAAGTGTGACTCACAGAAGCTCCACCCCCTCAGTAACAACACACTCTCCCCAAAAGTTTTTAAAAGTTCAAACTCAACCCCTTAGAATGGCTGCCCAGGAACTGCTCACCTCCTCCATTCTAGCAGGAACTTGCCTAGAAAGGAACATAATTGCCAGCTGAATGTTATATTTTATGTTATACTGAGTGTATACTACTCTCCAATTTACTGTAATGCCCCAAAGCCAGCTCACTCAACCATTCCGTGCTTCGTGGCAAACAGGCAGGATCAGATAAATCTCTGTCTAGCTCCCCATCTCCAAGTTCTCAATGATTACAAAAGTGCTGAAATCCCAGAAGGATCCTCACAGATCTTAGTGCTGATGTCATTATTGTGGGTAGCCTGAGTTCAATCCTCCCTGCTCACCATGAAGCACAAAATGGCCATATGAGATGCTTGAGGTGTTTATCATATATCAGGAGGTGGGGCTTTCAGTGCTGCACAGATGGGAATGCCAACTCCCACAGCACCTGAAAAAGGACATCCACACATGAAAGAGACACTTAGGTATACAGATTTCCCTAACCAAATTCCTCAGTCTTCAGGTGGTATGAAATCATCTTCCTCTGTTACTGGTTTCTGCCATAAATGAAGTAAGAAGGAATCCATGAACAGCCATCCTTTGAAACATTCAGCTGGCAATCATGTTAACAGTGGAGGTTGTGAGACCAGAATCAATTAGCACCGGAACAGATGAGGATCTGAATAGGTCAGATCATGAGAAGTGTTTCTTGGAATATTATGTTTGCTCATCAGAAATTGCTATATTAGTCCAACACTTCCAAGTCAGTGTGGGAGCGATTGGGACATGACATGCTAAGGAGATATTGGTCTAAATCTTTTTGTTTGTCCTAATTAGAATAAAACCATTGAACCATTTGGATTTGCCTTCACACCATCTCACCATTCAACAATTGGTTCAATCAGTTTACTCTGACTGGGACTCTATCTCTTATATAATCTTTGATGCACCAAAGTGGCCTTCCATCATACATTCACACAATATGCCCTCCCACTCTAGGCCTAAAACACACCAAGGTTGCCCTTTGAAACCACAATGAAGTAAGTCTTCAATATATGTATGCAAGTAAGTTTTCCTCCTCATCAGTTTTCAGGGCATACTCAGTATAATACAACATTCCCCTTTTAAGCAATTCCAAGTCCCTTTATTTACAATGTTCATTACATTTAGCGTAAAATATAGCTAGGAACACTAGCTGATCCTTGCATGTCTAGACTGCAGAATTAATAAGGCATCTCCTGGGTTGCTAAATAACATTTGATTTGAAATTTCTATCACATTGGAGAATGAATACAGAACAAGTTCTTCCAATAAAAGACATACAGAACAACTTTCCTGATGAACAAAGGCGGGTGGACTCTGTGAAAGCATCAACACATACAATCTATTTTGATATTTGGTTTGGATAATGAATCTTGATGATAATAAGCTGAACCCTCACTGCAAACACACCAGGATCGTGCTGGGTAAGATTAACAATGCTCCTTGACTGTCTGCCTACTTAGCGAGCAGCATTAACCACTAGGAGCATGAATGATTTAATGCCCAGATGCTGAGCAATTGGAGATGCAGAAAGCACCCTACAGAGAAGCAATTATTGCCTTGGAGGGTCTTATTATCCTCACCCTGCCATGAATTCTTCAGAGGGTAAACCCACTTCCATTGTTGTATATTTACTAAAGCAGAATCCTGTAAAGCAACTTTCAGTGGAAGAAGTTTGTCATCCAAGAAATTTCATCCTCTCTCACCTTTTTGCTAAAACCTACACGGTATACAGCAATCTATGTAAAATTAGTAATGAACTTAACTGAAGAAGCACACAGTTCACTACGGGTGGTTGGACCAATACTATCCTTAAGAAGCAAAATGTTTCACAGTACAAATAATAATAATAATAATAATAATAATAATAATAATAATAATAATAAATAGTGAATCAAGGGAATTGGTTTAGCATTCTTCCTGAATTTTGCCTAAGGAGAAACTGGAAAATTGGTTGTTTGGGGAAGATATACAAGAGCTTTTGACTGAAGAAGTCAAAGTAATTTCTGTTCAGACTAATTCATTTTACCAGTATGTTCCACACACTCTCAAATTTCACCTGAAGTAAACTCTGAAGACTATTTAGGTTTCTCTTTGACAAAATGTCCAAAAGCAAGAAAATGTGGTTGTTATTGTTTGCCTTCAAGACATTTCCAACTTAAGACTTGGCAGGATTTGTTCAGAGCTTCTCCTTGAGGCTGAGAGCATGTGATTTGCTTAAGGTCAGTTAGTGGGTTTCATGGCCAAGCTGGGAATCAAACCCTGGTCTTCAGGGTCATAGTCCAACACTCAAACCACTATGCCACACTAGAAAGCTGGAAGATATATTGACCAAGACCCAACTCGGTGCATAAGCTAGATATTTCATTTAAAGATTCCACTGCATCTGTGAGAATTGGCAAGTCCCTCCTAAATGCAACCTGCCCCCCCCCATTATAGAATGATGGTAAGGTTGTAGGGTTTACAAGCAAGAGGAGGCCATTTTGTGGTGAAGCAAGGCGCTCCAGTTCATGTAACCAATTGGATCCTCATCTTTCTTTCTATCTGAGAAATGGAATTATGGCTGATATCTTTCATATTAATGGACTGGGGAATCTGCTCAAGATGTGTAGCCATTCTGGACCATTCTGGGATTTTTGGTCCAAACCTAACTTTTCCAAGTGATAGTTTAGGCTCAACAAATTGTGTACCATGACAATTACACTAAGGGTAACTGGGGGGGGGGAATTAACAGGTTTAATAGTCATTCCCTGTTGCAAACTATGACTTTAATATATGTCTCTACAATCTCTCTTTCCCCAGATATGTCCCAGAACATACAATAAATAGATGATACCATTCAGAATTAGGAGTGGATAAATCTAATTTTTCTCCTAAAAAAGTTAGCATCTCATTTCATAACTGATATTTTTTTGCAGTCTTCCTTGTAATGTCTGACACATGCTGCTAGCCATCCAACAGCAAGGTGCTGTGGCTTCAATGTTGGATTATGTATCAAACAAACCAGGGTCCAAGTCATAGTGTCATGAATCAAGGTTCTCTGTTGCTTTTTTGATCCAGAGAGAAATTTAGCCACCCTAGATTATAGGATTTTCAACAAAGACACATAGGAAACCAGATCTGGGTTTAAACACTATACATGTAACATTTATTAAGACAATCACTTAAGTATCAAGAGCTCTGGCACACACACATTCATACAACATACTCATAAAGGTCCTCCACTGAATGTTGAACAGGCATCCATGAAGCTTGGGATGACACCTTGCCTGGGTAGGTGCCAACAAAGTGAGGCCGGTATACCACTTCTTTTATACCTTGTTCATCTTTCTTTTGATGAAAACATGTTTTTCCTTGGTTTCCATAGTTTCAAAACATATCAGTGACATATCTTGTTGACATTAAAACATCCTGGACCATCATGCCAAGTTCTTATCAGTTGATGCAGCTCGGAGTGTCAAGCACACCTTGTTTGTACAAATTCCTTCTTGTTTTGCAAATTCCATCTGCTCCGGCCAACTCAACATTCCTTTTAATTTCTCCCTTTCATTATCAATCATAGAGTTGGAAGAGACCACAAGGGCCATCACATCCAACCCCTTGCCCTATCCAGTCATGAAAATCTACTGTGACCTTGGACAAGTCACATTCTCTCAGCCTTACAGGAAAGTAATGAAGAACTTCTACTCTGACAAAATATTACCAAGAAAGGGTATTAGTATGTGATAAGATCAACATATGTCATAGTCAATATGAAGGTGCAGAACAACAACAACAGATACAAATAACTGTACAAGAAGCAGAATAGCTTTTCTTATCATTTCAGTCTCATGCAAGCTACTTGTCAAGCACATGTTTAAGCAAAATAAGCCCTTAGAAAAAACTATTGCCTTTTTCCTCTTTTAGATCATCCTGGTCATCTGTAGTTGGACCATACAGTGACCCAGAAAAGATTTACTGAGATGAATAGCGTTAGTCAGATCCAATCATAAATTCTATGTCCAGAGAGGTACTCACAGTCCATAGTTATAATTTAGAACAGGGGTAGGCAACCTAAGGCCTGGGGGCTGGATGCGGCCCCCCAAAGCCTTTGGACCGGCCCCAGGCCAGTCCTGTTGCTGCCGCCCCCCTGCTGCCACCCGCCATGATGATATTGATTATTGTTGTTATTACTTGTTCTTGGGTTTTTCTTGGCAAAATCTCCACAGGAGTTTTGCCATGGCTTTTCTGGGGCTGAGAGAGTGTGCATGCATATTTTTAATTTAATTTTTTTTAAATTTTATTTATTTATTTATTTATTTATTTTTGATGCTCCGCCCCCCCAATTGTCTGAGGGACAGCAACCCGGCCCCTGGCTCAAAAAGGTTGCCTACCCCTGATTTAGAACCACTTCAACAGCCATGGCCCCATCCAATGGTGCCATGGAATTTTAGTTATACTGAGCTACTTAACATTCTACCTAGAGAGTGCTAGTACTGTTGTTCAGCAGAGTATGCTAGAGCTCTCTAACTACCAATACTAAGTAGTTCACCAAACAGATACCAGGATTCAATAGGACAGAGCCATGGTAATTAAAGCTGTATCAAAGTGTCCCTATATACTTCTTCAGTATGGATACACCACAGTTCTATGTCCACTCTTTAAGAAAATTTAGAAAAATATAGACAAAATAGATTCAGGCGAAGCCACTGAAGATGGTCTAAGACTAATAAGCTTATCACATGGCACTTACAAGAACAGGAATGGAACGGAATGGGGCAAAAACACATGTTACTGGACAGGAGAACACCACTGATGCTGCCAGGGTCTCCAAGCCATTCCCCAGCCATTCCTAGCAGCTAATTTTTGAAAGACAGTTCAAAACCATCCTTCAAAAATCAGCTGCCAGGAATGGCTTGGGGACCCCGGCAGCATCGGTGGTGTTCTCCTGTCCAGTAACATGCATTTTTGCCCCATTCCTTTTCCTTCCATTCCCATTCCTTAAGTGCCATGCAATCAGCTTATAAGACTGAGGGCCTTTACAGACTGCCAGAAATAATGCAGCTTGAGTCCACTTTAACTGCCCTAGTTCAGTGCTATGGAATCATGGGAACTGTACTTTTTCTGAGACATTGAGCCTTATATGTCAGAGACTGCTGGTCCCATGATTCCCTAGCACTGAGCCAGGGCAGTTAAAGTGAACTCAAGCTGCATTATTTCTGGCAGTCTGCAAAGGCCCTGAGTGTAGTCATGATATCACTGTTCAGATATCCAAAGGCCTGTCAGGCAAGAGAGACCAAATACTTAGAATCATCGAATCAGAAGTTGGAAGAGATCCCAAGGGTCATCCACTTAAATCCCCTGACATGTAGGAAATCACAATCAAAGCACCTCTGACAGATGGCCATCCAGCCTCTGTTTAAAAACCTCCAAAGAAGGAGACTTCAAGACACTCTGAGGGAGTGTGTTCCACTTGTTCTCTGCTCCTCCAAAGGCCAGAACTAGATTATTGCAGGTTACAAGAAGATAGATTAGAACACTATGAGAAGAAACATCTTGATGACAAGAGACATTAAACAATGAAATCAATTACATAAAGAGGCTCTCCTTGCTAGCGGACTTCAACCAAATGTTGGACTGTCACTTACTG
Organism: Phrynosoma platyrhinos; assembly: GCA_020142125.1. NCBI lineage: Eukaryota > Metazoa > Chordata > Lepidosauria > Squamata > Phrynosomatidae > Phrynosoma > Phrynosoma platyrhinos. The sequence continues at coordinate 108,676,594 of JAIPUX010001880.1, read as the reverse complement.
GGGATTTTGTAGTTTGGGATTCTTGCATCAAGCAGGAAGTTGGAGTAAATAGCTAACAACAGCCCCACCCAGCTCTATATTGATAATATGACCAGAATAATTTTAATAAGAAACTAATGCCTTTTCTGAATTCAATCAAGTTAGAAAGACATTAAATAAAGTTTGGGCTGGGATATATCACTTTTTTTTTGAGAGAGAAACAAACAAGAAAATTATGGGATCTGGTGCTCATCTTTGATTTATAGAACTGTCATCTCTGTTAATTCACTTTTCTTGAATTTCTTTGCAAACAGCTGTTCTCACTGTCATAATATGATGGCTTGAGTTAAGACTATAGATATTGCAGAGAATATGTGAAGAATGCTGTTGCCATGAGGGTTATTATTTTCAGGCTTTTCAAAGACTGGTAATGTGTATAGGGTGAGCCAACTGAAGCATATACCCTGAGTAAATGCTGGATGGGAGAACAAAATTGACAATGGTGATCAGTGTGATATATTGACAGCCATTAAAATAATGTTAAATTATATACTTTTTTCAGACAGAAGCAACTAGACATGATTTCAAGTTAGTAGATGAGTTCAAGGTAATCAGGAAACAAAATAAAAGTCATAAGCCATAGAAGCTCATCATTGGCTCTGTTTCAGCAGTCTAACATGCAGGAGATAGCAAGAGAATATCAGAAATGTTTTATTTTGGCCAAATGCTGCTGACTGAACATTTTGAGCTGTGACTGAGCATTTATTTGGAGAGGGAAAACATATCTCAACACATTGCTCAGCATATGCAAAACTGGATAATGAAAAATTGTCATGTACTGGCTAACTTCAGCTCAGAACACAAGCCTCAGCAAAGTCAGAAAGCTTTATTCAGAAAACTGAATTAATCACAGCACAATGATGTTGTCAGGATGGAAGCATTTTTAGTTATATTCTTGTTTTGTGTCATCATTTTTGAGAAATCTTGGAAAATAGATGAGGTGTCAGAGGACTGGAGAAGGGCAAATATTGTCACTCTCTTTAAAAAAAACATAAAAATTAACAGAGGAAAGTCAGTAATTCTCACAAAAAATTTGGCCAAATCAAAAGAAATTGAATTGAGTAATAAAATGGGTATGACAATTAAAACAAAAGTTAAATATTTGGGTATAATAACACCCAAGAAAACTATTTGTCTGTATGATGAAAATTATAAGAAGGTTTGGAATGAAATTAAACAGAACATGCATAGGTGGAATAAGAAACAACTGTCATTGCTAGGTAGGATCTCGGCTATAAAAATGTTTGTACTGCCAAAAATGCTTTTCTTTTTCAAATGATCCCCATAATAACTACATATAAACCCTTCAAAATTTGGCACAGAGATCTTAGTACTTTTATTTGGCAAAAGAAAAGACCAAGGGTTAGATTAAAGATTCTACAGGATGTTAAGGAGAGAGGAGGATTGGGAGTGCCAAACCTGAGATTATATTTTGAATCATGTTGTGTCTTGTGGATTAAGGAATGGATACTTCTGAAAAATAACAAATTACTAGAGCTTGAAGGAGAAGGATTATATTTTGGATGGCATGCATTCTTGGGCTATGATAAACTAAAAGCTAACAAAGACTTTAATTCCCATTGTGTAAGGAAAGCTTTATTCCATGTATGGAAAAGATATAAAGCTAGAATCATGCCAAAACTTCCTCTTTGGTTTTCACCCCAAGAAGCAATTCAAAGAAAAGAAACAGCACAAGAGACAAAAATGGTTAACTTACGAGCAATTGTTAAAAATAGATAGTAATGGAAAGTATAGTTTAAAATCCCAAGAAGAACTAAGCAAAGAGGGACATAAATTAAATTGGTTCCCATTTAGACAAATTCTAGAACGCTATAAGACAGATACTAAATTATATGAAATTAGTGAAAGCAACACAGATTTTGATGAAGTAATCATAAATGGTACATGTAAATGGATTTAAAAAAATTATGCAATACTCCTGAAATGGTATCTAGAGGAAGAGATAGTAAAAGAAAATATTATATTGTGGGCAAAAAACATTGGACATCCATTGGAATTGGCTAAGTGGGAAAATATCTGGACTAAAGGAATGAAATATACCTTATCTCAAGTCTAAGGGAGAACTATTACAAGTTGTATTTTAGATGGTACCTTACACCAGAGAAATTATCAAAAATTTATAAAACTAAAAATAACTTATGTTGGAAGTGTGGAGAAAAACCCGGTACCCTCTACCACTGTTGGTAGACATGTAAACCTATAAGAAATTATTGGATTAAAGTGTATGAAATAAGCTCCATCCTTCAGATAAAAATTCAGTTCTACCCAGAATTCTTTCTGCTTAACATGTGGGAGGATAAATTAGAGAAAAACCATGGAAAAGCTCTTTTTTACCTGGTGACAATGGCTAGAATGACTCTAGCACAAAAATGGAAATCTAAATATACTCCAAGTATAAAGGAATGGTTTAAAAAATTATATGATGCAATTGAAATGGACAAACTGACTCAATTTTTAAGATGGGAATACAAAAAGAAGACAACAGAAGAATGGAAGCCAGTGTTAGAATATTTAGAACAGATATGGGGGAAAATAGCTATAATTGGTTTTTAGGATCATCCAAAGAAAATTGTAAATAACTCTGACCCAGTATGGAAAATGTAATTGGTGTAGAGGGAGATGAAGATAGATGAGGACACCTGAAGGAAGTAAACACTGAAAAACATGAACGTTATATATGTGGTAATAATAAATCTAATACAAATGGAACATGGAATAACAAGATTAGGATTTTATGATTTAAGATTTAAGATAGGCCAAAGCGAGGAAGCTTCTCTTTAGCTAGAAGTAGAAAAGAAGGCCAAATAAAGTACAAGGAGCTAACTAGTATTAGTAAGAAGGAAGTTTAGAATGAAAGGATTGGAAAGTAAGTAGAGCAGAATGATTGTGAGTTTGGTTGGAGATGGATGGAATGGAAAGGAGTAGAAGGTGAGAGAAAGTTGAAGAAGGTAAAAGAATGAAGATGAAGGTGGGAGTATGTAGATAAGAAGAAAGAGATAGAGGTGTATGTAGGAGGATGTTAAAGAAGGGTAAGAAATGCAGACATGTTGGATAGAAGGTTTAAGAAAGGATGGAGAGAAAGGAGAGATGAAAGGAAAGATATAGGAGAGTTAAATAAGTTGAGGGAAAAGGTAGCAGAGTGGTTACTTTAGTAAGAGAGTATAGAGAATGAGGAGAGTATAGAGGGAGAAAGAAAGAAAGAGAATGGAAGATTCAATGAAGCTGGATAGATAATTTGGATATTATTTGTCTACTTTACGAATAAGGAATTTATAAGTCATTTTCTTAGATAATGTAAGTAGATGTTAGTTAACATAATAGATATGTTTGTCATCTGTAGGAATGATTATGTATTGTATTGTATGTTGTATTGATTTATGTGAATGTTTTAAGGTCTTTGTCTTTGTTTTTATATATAATAAAATAAATTATTTTAAAAAAAAAACATAAAAAGAAGATCTGGGGAACTACAGACCATTCACTCTGGATTATGCAGGAGTCTGTCTGCAAGTGTCTTGGTGACAATGCATGAGCCAGCATCAAGAGCAAACACTGTCAAATTATTCTTATACTTTTTTTTTTTTAGAAAATTCATGTCACTAGTAGTATATGATAGGAACACTGTAGATGTTGTTTATCTGCATTTCAGCCAAACATTTGATGAAGTTCCCCATGATATTTAATCAGCAAACTGATTAAATGTGGAGTAGATGGAACACTGTCAGATGGATCTATAATTAGTAGGAAGACTGTGCTTGACGTGTCATAATCAATGGCTGTGCTTCAAATTGAAATGAAGTCTTGAGTGGAGTGCTACAGGCAAGTCTCCAGCTGGATTTCCTGCATTTAGTGGGAAGGGTTTGAACTCAATGGCACATGGAATTCCTTCTAACTCTGAAATTCTATTACTCATGTAGGAGGAATTTGATCTTGTGAACTATTGCAAATTTCTTGTGAACTAACACCACTATCTCCCCCTGCAGTAATGCATGTACTGGATCTAACTCCGATATCAGGGGTGGGAATCATGTTGCCTTTTCAACTTTTTGGGACTATAAGCCAATCAACTCTAGCCATCATAGCCAATGATGAGGAATTCAGGGAGTTCTAGTCCAATGACATCTTGAGGGCCACATGACTTCCACTTCTTGCCTAAACCCAATGGTTGTCTGAACTAGTGAAAATCCATTGAATCAACTGGAATTTTAGTAAATCTACACATACATAGGTTTCATTTATTCACTGGGTCTAATGTAGCTTGAACTAACAATTTGATGTAGGCCTAAATGTTTGAACTTCTCTGAAATCTGCGATATATTTTTCAGAGGTAAAGATGTACCAAACTACATTTTACCATGTATGTTGATGATAAAATATTTTCAGATATGTGTATGTTTAGACACAAAGTAAAAGTTGAACAAAGCATAGTAATATATGTATTTAAATAAGTACTTGCAAAGAATTCTTCACTCTTCATTTTTTTAAAAAGAGTCTTAGCTTAAAGACAAAATGGGAATGAATGAATTTATGAACTAACATTCACAAAATCAGCAGATGCCAGAAACACACCCATCTTGAGGTCTCATATTTGATTGGGAAAAGTTTAATACAGTATTTTTAATCTCTTAAAAACAATCAGAACTTTAGCTTTATCAGTCAAGCCCAATATGGGTTAATTTAAAGGAAATTCTTTTTTTTTTTTTTGTCCTTCCAATGTCCCTCCTCTTATTTATGGTATCTTTGATGAGATATTAAAAAATAATCTATGCTGTTCTGAGTCTTGAGGTTTGAATGGAGAGACTAGAACTGGGAAGCTGCTTTGAGTATACAAATGACACAGTTTGAGATCGAAGTAGCTAATATTTCCACAATGCCCAACAAAGATTCAGTACTTCATGACTGTCTGTTTTGTTTTGTTTTTCATTTTCCCTATCACCTTTTACAGATGTGAGAGTTGGACAGTGAAGAAAGTAGATAGAAAGAAAATCAAGTCAGTTGAGATATGGTGCTGAAGAAGAGTGCTGAGGATACTGTGGACAGCCAAAAGGACAAACAAATGGGTCCTTGAATAGCTCAGATCTCAACTGTCCCTGGAAGCCAAGATGACCAAACGGAAACTTTCGTATTTGATCACATCATGAGATATGACTTATTGGAACAGAGCATAATGCTAAGAAAGGTGTGGGGTAATAGGAAGAAAGGAAGGTCACATACTAGATGGATAGACTCAATCAAGGAGGCCACAGCTCTGAGCCTGCAGGACCTGAGCAGAGCGGTGGAGGACAGAGGGGCTTGGAGGTGTCTCACTCATGGGATCACCATACATCAAATTTGACTCTTGGGCAGTTAACAACAACAACAACAAAAACAACAACATTTTGTTGTTCCTGTGGTTAGTGAATCAGAAGTAAGAAACACTTAAGTGTCATCATTAAGTACTGGTTTAAATACTGGACTACATCTCTGGGACACCAGGGTCTAAATCCCTGCTCAACCATGAAAACTCACTAGGTGACCTTAGCCAAATCTCTCAGCCTCAGGGGAAGGCAATAGCAAACATTATTTGAATAAACCTTGCCAAGAAAACCTCAGGAGAGGGTTACCACAAGTTGGAGCCAACTTGAAGGCACATAATAACAGCAGCAATTGCAGCCATGTGATGACCCACCACTAATCACAGAGAAAACTATCAAAAGATCCAAGTATGCCTTTTACCCTCCCATTGTAAGATGACCAAAAACACTGGGAATCATTCTCCTCCATGTTAATTTTGGTGTTGAAAACAGAACAAAAATTGGCTGATGTAACTTGACATTTCATAGTGCTGTTGCAGAGAGGAAAAATTGTTTCCTGAAACTCCATCCTGTGCAGAGTTCTTAAATATCAAGAAGACCTGTCTGATCTTATATCTCTGTACGTTACTTGGTACTTTTTGTTATAGTGTGCCAGAACTCTTTCACTTGATTTCAGTTTAAGAGCTTATTGACTTCAGTGGAATAGTTCTATAATTTCACTTCTTTGATGAAGTAAGTTCTGGCCCACAAAAGCTGATGCCATAATAAATTTCAAGGTGCCACAAAAACCTTTGTTGCTTTTGCTGTTGTGAACTTCACACAGCTACTACTCTGCAATTTCATTTCATTAGCATTTCATTAGTGGGTTTGATTGTTTTAATCTCAGGAACATAAAATGGCTATTCTCAATCAGATCAAAGAAGTCACATGCTCGTAGCTTAACAGGAAGACAATGGTAAACCTCTGAATAAATCTTTTCAACAAAACCCTGTGATACACTCTCCATAAACTTGAGTAGGCGTATAACAACCACAATCATATTAAAGGGCTATTGAATCCCACATTCTGTCCACACAGCAACCAAACAAATGCCTATTAGAAGCTTATAATCAGAACGTGAAAACAATAGCATCTTCCTGCTCACCACCTCTAGTAACTGGTATTGAGAATTATATCACCATCTGCACTGGAGAAAATAAATCATTTTAAGTATCAGGCTTTGATAGCTTCAGCCTCCATCAATTCATTGATCTAAATCCCATGAAGTCCAACCTGCCAGACATTACATCTTTTCTTAGTAAATTCTATAGTTTTAATCATATGCTCTGTGAAATAGTATTTTCTCTTATCTATCCTGCATCTCCTACCATTTAGCATTAATGATCTTAGGTTCCATTAGATAAAAAAGGAGAAAAAAATCAACCTATCCATTTTCTAAACCATGCATAAATTTATTTACTAAAATAATGCCCCCTTCTTTGCCTTTTTATCCTAAGCTGAAGAGCTCTCCCAATTTCTGACATTCCTTGTACTGATTTCAACTTTCCAGGTTTAGAGAGATCCATCTGGAGATCTTTGCTGTCACTTTTCATAATAACAACCCTAAATAATATCTCATGTAATGATAAGATCTGGGATGTTCTCAAGTCAGATGTAACAGGGCTTTGTCTGTAGCAGCACCTTGACTGGGGAACCTTCTATCCAGGGAAGTTAGGTTGGCTCCAACTCTTTGAGCATCTCTTGGTCAGCCAAACCAATGCTATTCTGCATGGCCTTTAATGTCTGAAATTGTTCAGTTTTAACTGTTTTAAAATTGTAGTTTAGGATTGTTTTTAGACTGTTTTAACAAGTTTCACACAAAAAGAAATAAACCTCTTTTGCTGCTTTCTGGAATAGGTAAGACTTGCTTAGAACTATGGAAGGATTGAACAAGATTATAGTCTACAGCATTCACTTCTGCTTCTTTTGGATTAGTTTGAACATAGATTTTACATGTACAGCATGGTTACCCTTCTGACTATATGTCTGTAAGCAGCAACATCAGCATGTTTGAAGGTTATTGATGTAACAATTGATTTGTATTTAGCTATCTATGCCTTTGCTTCCCTCATTTTCCACGAATACTTATTTACTGTTTTCCTTTAAACTATATATATTTAAATTGTTTGGAATTATTATGGCCCTCAGATGAATCAGCCTCCTTTTTTGTGTAACCAGAATATATTTTTACAGCATTGGCTTTCTATCAGCCTTTGGGGCAAGCCTCTGTGTGTATCAATGAAACTCAGAATGTGGAGAAATGGAAGTTATGAACACAGCCGATCCAAAAACTAACACATTACAGATAATTAATTACTATCCATTTTTTTTTAAAAAAGAGGCATACTTCAGTCCACTCAGCACTTTCATTATTATGAACTACCTAGTGTGATCACATGGTGATCATTCCACCACTCTGCAATATGTATCAGCCTGTTTTGGGCTTGTTTTCATTTGAAAATAGGATGACTTGGCTGTGATCTAAATCACAAAGATTACTGCTCAACAGACATAGCATGGAACCAAAATTAATAGAGCTTCTTAATAAACATATTAGTGTGCTACTTTTAGCAGTAAGTGCTTTCTGTATCATAATATTCATTGATTGTATCAAAACATCCAGTGATTGACTGACCAGATTTCTAGCACATCTTTAATTCCAAAATTGAACTTAAGGTGGCTAACAATAAATTGAATGAAACAAGTACAGTTTAAAAACATAAAACAAGTTAGCTAAGCCATCATGAAACAGCAAAAGCAATTAAATAAATAAGAATTTAATATAAGGGCCATCATTCTACCGGTGACATATACATGCTGGTGACATATACAGGCTGAGTGTGTCCAGAGGAGCAGAAGTGCACAACCAAAAGGAGAAAGAAACTAATTGGCAGCCAATAGAGTGATTTTAAGAATAGTGTAATGTACTCACTCCTGTATCTATCCATATTCAATCTGGCTGCCATATTCTGAACCAGCTGGAATTTTTGGACTTGGTACAAAGGTAGCCCAATGAAGAGCACATTTCAGAAGTCCAGCACTACCATCTTTAGGTGTTCTAGTTCTAGAAAGAGGTGCAGTTGGTGCATAAGTTGATGTTAGTTACAGGCACTCCTGACTGTTGCATCTATCTGAGCTGACATTTGGAGAAACAGATCCAGGAGCATTCCCAAAATGCAAACACACAGTCTTTCAGAGGGATGACCAAGGGAGCTCATACCTGTCCTTTGCTGCAGCATTGAACACTTTGAAATACAGTGGTCAGGTGTTACTGCACAGTCAGAGCATTGCATTTTTCTCCTTGCAATGTAAGATCTTGAATATTATGTGTTATGATAAAAGAGAGAAAGAACAGGAAAAGCTGCCTTACATAGAACCAGACATGTTCCATTCAATATTGTCTCCAAAGGCTGGCAGCACCTCTCCAGAGTTTTATTTGGAGATGTCAGAAATTAAACCTGGGAATTTTAGTATGCAAAGCATACTAAAGAACTTACAGAGAACTTACACACATTCAAACTGGACAATGAGGAAATAGAAATAGGAAAAGAGTTCTCATATCTGGGATCAAACATTGATTGGAATGGGGACTGCAACCAGGAAATCAGAAGATTAAGAATGAGAAGGGCAGCTATGAAAATACTAGAAAAGATCCAAAAATCCAAAAATATACAACTCAGCACAAAAGTCAGAATCATACAGCCTATTTTATTCCCTGTTACCATATATGAATGTGAGAGCTGGACACTCAAGAAAGAAGATAGGAGGAAAATCAACTCATTTGAGATGTGGTGCTGGAGAAGAGTGCTGAGGATTCCATGGACAACCAAAAGGACAAACAAATAGGTCCTACAGCAGATCAAGTCAGAAACATCCCTAGAAGCCAAGATGGCCAAACTGAGACTGTTGTACTTCAGACATGTCATGAGAAGGGAGGATTCATTGGAAAAGACAATAATGCTGGGGAAGGTGGAGGGAAGTAGGAAGAGAGGAAGGCCACATGCCAGATGGGTGGTTTCTATTAAGGAGGTCACAGGCAGAGCAGTGGAGGACAGAAAGTGATGTCTCATCCATAGGGTTGCCATGGGTTGAGATCAACACAAGGCAGTTAGCATCAAAGTTCTGATTTCCCATCTTGCTTGGAAAGGCCATGATCCATCTGGTTTGGAAACTTGGGGTCTTCTTATTCCATCACTAATCATTTAGATGCCTCTGGATCTAGAATTCCATTTACCCCCTTATAGCCAGCATCTGATACTCTAGAATTGATTCTGACCTGGCCAGAAGCTCATGAATGATGCAAGTGCTTCTTGTGAGCACTTAACTGTGAGATGTCAGGCAGCTCAATATTGTGGAACAACGAAGGGCCTTTACAGACTACCAGAAATAATGCAGCTTGAGTCCACTTTAACTGCTTTGGCTCAGTGCTAGGGAATCATGGGAATTGTAGGTTTTTTCTGAGACATTGAGCCTTCTCTGCCAGAAAGCTCTGGTGCCACAATAAACTACAGTTCTCATGATTCCCTAGCACTGAGACAGGGCAGTTAAAGTGGTCTCAAGCTGCATTATTTCTGGCAGCCTGTAAAGGCCCTAACTTCTTGGAATTTGATTGCATGTCCCAACTAGAGTAGGCCCACTAAATCAACTGCTAAATGATAAGTAAATAGTAACAGACAAATCCTGGTTTAGACAATCGTTCTATTTAAATGCAATGAGCAGCTGGCTTTACTGCTTCAACTTACCTATCATAGCCAATAATCTAACATACCATTCTTCCATAACATTGTGCAACCCTTTTGAACATTCCTCTGAGATTTGGCTTATAAATATAGTAGAATAAATAGAGATGGTGAGAATAGTACCAGTTTAACTTGCAAGTGGGGAAAATGTCATTTTCCAAATTCCTTACACACACACACACACACACACACACACACACACACAATCCATCTCACCTCCTTATAGGTAAACATCAACAATGAAACACCTCATATTTCAGCATTCTTCTACAATACATCCACCAAGATGGTACATAAAGAGTTCAAAGCCAATAGCTATCACTATATCTAATGAGTGACAAGTAAGGTTGAATGTAGGACAGGGCTGCTGTTACTTTAATATTTAGCAGATCCTGGACTAGAAATACTTATCAGGAAGTTCATCAGATGGAAATATAGCATGTCTCCTCACTGATCACCTTTTTACCTGACAAGCTTTTATCTGATACAGCCCTCTAACAGCTAGAGAAAAGTAGGGATGAAAAAGCATTGAGCTCCACTTTTCACATAGTATGAGACTGAAGGTGCTGCATATCCAGCTATGTGAATGGAGAGGGACACTTCACTGCTAACCCCTTCCCACCAGCCAATAAATAGCTGTGTTGTAGGGCTACATTAGCTAAAAGGTGGATTTAAGGTGTGGTGGGAAGAGACATGCCACAATTCATGACATAATTTTATAATAATAATAATAATAATAATAATAATAATAATAATAATAATAATAATAATAATAATTTTTATTTATATCCCGCCCCTCTGCTAGGTAATCGGGGTGGCGTACAGCATGGTATGTAGTCCTGAACCTTCCAGGTTCTGCTAACTGTTACAACTATAGAAGCCCTGTCCCATATTTAATCTAGCAGAGTGGGAAGGTAACTGAAGACACTGTGACTGCAAACAACGAGGATCTTCCCAAAGCAAGGACAAGATGTTGTCCTCCCATACATAAAACCTAAGTGGATTGAGTGTTGACATTTTCTTCAACAATGAAAATAAGTTAGGGACCTTTCTCACATCTTAGAACAGTAAGCCACCTCAGAAGATGGACAAAACCATGAGACACTCAACGGCCTGTTTTTTGTGAAGACAGTGAAGAAACTACCTCAGACAGCAGGTGCTGGGGATGGGTATTAGTAGGAGCTGTTCCCTTTGAGTCCCCTGACTTGTTGTCTCTTAAGACAGACTAAGGGCCTTTGCAGACTGCCAGAAATAGTGCAAATTAAGTCCACTTTAACTGCCCTGGCTCAGTGCTAGGGGATCATGGGAATTGTATTTTTTTTCTGAGACACTGAGACTTTTCTGTCAGAGAGCGCTGGTGCCACAATAAACTACAGTTCCCATGATTCCCTAGCACTGATTCAGGGCAGTTAAAGTGGACTCAGTTTGCACTATTTCTGGCAGTCTGCAAAAGCCCTAAGACAGTTCCTACTAATACCCACCTCTCAGCACCTGCTGTCTGAGGTAGTTCCTTCACTCTGTATGGGATTGGCCAGCCATGCTCACATGGAGCTGGAAATAATTATATCTCTACTATCAAAGATGTGTAGGGTGGAGAGAATGTTTAATATGAGCTGGGCAGTCTTATGACTATAATTATAAAATTTGGTACATTGAGTTGAGAAAGCCGACAATACTTTAGGCTTAGATACAAAAGACTGGGAGAGGGCAAGGGGAGTTAGTCCAGATATTTTATGTGCTCTGTTAAAAAGTGCAGTCTGAATGTAAATGATTTGCATCATAGAATGCAAAATCCCCAGGTTTCTTATTAATCCAATATCAAAATGAACAGAAATAAATAAGAATACAATAAAAAGGTATCTGAGAACTGATATAATGGTTCCAGAGATGTCATTAATTTTGATCATGTCTATAAAGTTAGATTGCATATAGTAGATAGGCTCTTTATGGGATGATATTTAATTACCTGATAGGCTTAAATGGCTTCTTTGCATTGATAACAGAGTCAATAATTTTCATTTTTCAAGCCCCTTAAATATGCATTGACATAATAGACAGTATCAGTCCAGAGCCTTCCTTGGTCTATTGGGCCATATACTAAAATGTTTTCTAAGGTCACTAAAGATATTTTCAATGTGATATGAATGTAATTATTTTGTAAGTTTACTGGTGCATAGCCCCTGTTTAAAAAACTGCAAAAGATGGTGATTTACAGCTTTGAATATAACTTTAAGTACCTTCTGTAATGTAGCCTTGTGACCTGAGGAACCATTTAAGCAAGGGCAGTTTCCAATTACATTTCATGAGTCCTTAGGAGTCCCTGTATTCCTTGACAACTCACAGTTTCTTCAGACCAAGTGACTTGCTGTGTGCCTTCAAACCATTTCCAGACTATGGTGACTCTATGCCTGACTGGGTAGGCAGGTTGAAATCTCCTGGTAGCAACTAAGGATGCATCCATACTGCAGAAATAATCCAGTTTGATCCCACTTTAACTGTCATGGGTCAGTGTTATGGAATTCTGGGAACTGTAGTTAATTGTGGCACCAGAGCCCTCTGAAAGGGAAGGTTACATAATAATAATAATAATAAAATATAATAATAATAATAAAATTTTATTTATACCCCGCCCCTCTGCAGAGCAATCGGGGCGGCTTACAACAAATTAAAATTCAACAGTTAAAACCATTCCAGGTTCCTACAACCCACCCCCCCACCCACAGCTCACAAGACTACAGCTCCAAAATTTCATAGCACTGAGCCATGGTAGTTAAAGTGGGGTCAGACTGGATTATTTCTGTAGTGTGGATGCAGCCTTCAACTAAAAAAAGAGTACAAAGCTCTAGGCTCCAAATTTCTAGCATTGCAGAGAGTAAGGCACTGAAAGTCATTCACACCTAGAATTCTTATATGTGTAGTGTTCATATTCCCTTGGTAACTTTCCCTGCTTCTTTTCATTGGATGCCCAAACCGTATTTCTAAATGTTCAAGTGAAGTTTTCAATTACTGCAGTGCTAGAAGTTTGGGGACTGAAGACAAATTTCATATATAGAGTACAATTATTATTGGGGCGGAGGCAATGCCCTCATTTTGCCTCTCCCCCATAGCTATACCCTATAGCTACACCATCTCACCACAAATCCCTTGTGTGTGTCTCCCCACTCATCATGCACAAAAGTAAATGTTATTCCAAAGATAGTTATGAGGTTTGAGCATTGGACTCTGGCAACTAGGACTCTGCTCAGCCATTGAAATCCAGTGGGTGACCTTGGGCAAGTCACGTTGTCTCAGCCTCAGAAGAAGGCAAAAGCAACCCCCCTATGAACAAATTTGGCCAAGAAAACTCTTTGATAGGTTTGCTTTAGGAATGCCATAAGCTGGAAAGGATTTTAAAGCATATACCACATAACATCTTGGCCATAACATCTAGCCACAGAGTAACCATCAGTACTTTTAAGACAGTGACCAAACAAGGTTAAACAATGTGTGTTCACCCAATTTTGCTTTTTGCTTATTATATGAAATGGGGTTGGCTTTGGACCCCTAACTTATGAGCAGAGAGGAGTTGAAATTTTGAAATGTTTCACTTTCTTAAGGTAAAGATTCAAGACAACTGGAACGTTGGGTTAGAATCACCCTCCACCCCACCCCATCCCACCCCATCCCAAAAAAGGTCAG
>JAIPUX010001880.1:108631594-108647908 GCA_020142125.1 Phrynosoma platyrhinos | reverse complement strand
TTTTTCTTTTAAAAATAAAATAAAATAAAAAAAAAGTTGGAATAAGGTCTTATATTTTTGTCTTTCCTCATTTTATTCTATGTACAGTTTAGTGTCATAGTTTTTATGGATTATCATGTCTCTTGTTCTTGTCTTGATCATGCACATCACAATGTCTCTGGGTATTTTTTGTATCTTGCTTGTTTAGAATTTACCTTAAACCATCTATCAATTTGTGTCTCCATTTTCTCACTTGTAAATCCTATGTACTTTGCTAGTGCTGATGTCATTGGTGTCATTCTATTTAGTAATTCTTCATTTACCATTTCTTGTAGTCCTCATATTTTTACACATCTGCCCCTGTAATGCAGTCCATTAATCCAAGCCATTACTTTTTGTTCTTGCTTCTGAGTTGTTTCTTTTGTTGTTTTCTCCAGTGCTGTTGTTTTCTCTTTTATTTTTTCTACTTCTTTCTGAGTCTTGTTATGTCAGATGTCATTTCCACCATTTTTTAAACAGATGTTGTCCATTTCCTTTTTTAAATCATTTCTTATTTCTATCCTCACTTCTTTGATTTCTTCTCTTGTCTCTTGTCTTGATTCTCTAATCTCGTCTTTCATCTCTTGTCTTAAATCTTTCATGTCTAATCTTTCTTACTTCCTCAAGAAGATCATCTTTGTGTCTGTCAATCTTGCATTTTCTTTTGCTGATCCTCTTCTCTTTGTTATGATTTGTAATTGTGATTGAGTCAATCCTTTTTTTCCGGTTGCTATTTCACAGTCTTTTTCTGCTTTGACAATAATATTTATATTATTTATCAAACTTTTAATATGTAAGAATTACAATATAACTGAAGATAATGAGACAAACAAATAATGTTAATAATATTTGCTGAGAAGTGTGAAAGAGGAGAGAGAGGGTGAAAAGAGAAAAACCACTTAAACCATTGTACAAATACAGTATATAATAATATATAGCAATTAATTAATCTATATCATTCCATTAATATTCTAATACATAATTATACCAAACCCATTTTTTTAATGCAGCATACCATAATTTATTATAGTGCTTCTTATGTTGCACATTAATTAACAGTGCTTCTATAAAATAGTTTCAGTATAGTCTTAGCTCATCTGGTCCTATCACCATGTACAGGTCATATTTTGTGCAATAGTTTTTACTCCTGCCTGCTATTATCTTTTATCAATTTTTCCCCGCTTGCTGTCAATATTTCTGCTTTAAGTTAACCTTAATTTCTGTAAAGAGCCAGTAATAAAGTAATAAAAAAATCAATTCTAGTTTCACTTAATTACAATTAATTTTGGGTTATTTCTAAATAAATTTAAATTTAAACTTATCTGGTTTTCAATTTATTAAACTTTTCCTTGTATTTTCTGTATTCTTCTCATAGCCTCTCTCAGTAGTCTATCACTATCTTTTTTATCTTTCTTATTGTCTTCCAATACTTCTCTTTCTGTTTCCCACCGTTCAATTTATACTATTTGTTTCCTTTTTGTCATTCTTTTTTTCAAGTTAATTTTAACTCTTTTAATCTTTTAAACCTCTTCCCCTTTCCCTGTCTTACTCTTTTTCCTGTTTGTTTCTTCATTCTATCTCTGTTTCCCTTTTTCACTCTCTGCATATCTTCCCTCACTCCTCATTTCTGTGTCTGCACCACAACACTGCCTCTCTCAGTGTACTTTTTTTTTTTACTCTCTGTATTCTGTTGCCTTGGTACTCTGTCTTTCTTTCTCTTTTTGTGTTACAATTTGCAGCAGTTCTACATCTTTTTCTTTGCTTTTTGGCTTTATTCTCCTTTCCAGCCTTATCTTGCCTTACACCATTTTCCAACCTTTTTGTATTCTTTCTCAGTTTTTCTCAGTCTCTATAGCTATATTGTGGTTTTTTGGTTTATAGTTCTTTAGTTTGCCGCTTTGCAGCAGCTTTGCAAATTTACAACTTCACACCTCTGTCTAGTTAACTCCACTTTTACTTTTCTACTAGGATTCTTCTGGGCATTGTCTGAAAGAAAGTGTTTTAGAAGATCTCTTTGATGAAGTAAGTTTGACTACAGTTGTCCCACCTTGCATTTCATGTATTCAAATTGGATCTATTTTAATGGTGGTGATGGTGTTTTTCACCTTGTTCTGAAGAGGTTGTAATATAGGCTGTGGTGACTCTTCGATCCAGTTGTCCCATTGTCCAATGGCTGTGCAACCCTCAATGAGTCCTTTCTATTCCCTCATCTTATCAAAGTGGGTTAGAAGTGGTAAAAACAGTAAGGTTTTAATTTTCCTCTTCTCCATGCCCAATATTATGGAGATTGGTTGCAGAGCAAATCCCAACCATAGCCTCCTTCAATGCTATCTGCACTGGAAGTCCCCAAAAACCTTTTGACCCAGTGCATTTGACACCGGGTCAATTAGCGAGGTTTTTTTGTGGTGCTGCAAGGATCCAGATCTTTGATAGTGGGAACTACTGATCCAGATCCACACTGCTGCATCATCTTCCCTCCCTCTCTCCCCTCCTCCTCCTCTCCTCCATGCTGCTTCTTCCAGCATCCTCCTTCATTCCCCTCCTCCTTGTCCCCCTCACTGCTGCTGCCACATCCCTCCTCTTCCTCTTTCCTCCTCATACTTCTCTCCACCCCCTCACTGCTGCTGCTTCACTCTTCTTCTTCTTCTTCCTCCTCCTCCTTGTCACCTCCCCTCACCATTACTACCACCAAGTCCTTCCTCCAATGTGAATGTCAAGGAGCAATTTGATCAGGGTAAACATAGTGGGAACTATGACCCTGATCAATTCAGTGTGGCATCGCCAAAGAGACCCAAATCTCACTGATGCAAAAACATGAGTTTGAATGAGGCTATGAAGACTTACTGAGAAGAGAGTCCCTCAAGGCTTCATCCACAAGTTGTTCAGATTCAGGGAGGGAGCCATCATCTAGAGACAGAAAGTTGCAATGCAGCTCTTCTGCATCAGATTCCAGAGGTGAGTTATGATATCCACAGTGACCAATCAGTTTCACATTGAAAGCTCACCAGCAGGACACCAAAGTACAATGACAGCCTCCATAATCTGCTCTCCAGCAATTGATATAGTGAATTATGTTCCTTCTGATACTGGAGGTGGCATACAACTATCCTGACTGGTAATACTGTTCTCAGCCTCCATAGATTTATCCAATCCCATGTTAAAACCATTTAAACTGGCAGCCACAGCTAGATCTTATAGCAGTGAGTTCCACAGTTTAACTACTGGTGCATGAAAAAAGTTCCTATTTTTTTCATTTCTGGATCCCCTCCTTTTAACTTCAGTGGATAACCACAAGTCCTAATGTTGGGAGAGGAAGAAAAGCTTTTCTCCCTCTACTTGATCTTTGCCAGGCATCATTTCATATCCTTTTATCACATTTTTCCTGGTTCATCAAAATTTGTTGTCTATTCCATTGCGGCAAAGCAAAGGTCAGGAGACTAGGGGACACAATCATTTTTGTCACAAAATCATTTCTGCTTTCATTCACACCTGCCTCATCCTCACACAGTCATCCTTTTCTAATGGACAGATTTAATCCATAGCTGCTACATTTCTAATTCTTGTTTTGAGCTTCTTTTTCATCTCAAAGGTGTTAGCAAAGCCCAGAATGGATTCATCTTAAAAGTATTTTGTTGAAGTAAATGAGGATAAGATTTCCAAAGAATTGTGTTACCACCTGATAAATGATTTGGGAGACTGCAAATCTCCAACTATTTATGTAGTACATGGCAGGGAAGGAGATGGGCTGACATGCCAGGTATATATTCTGTACAGAATTTATTGAGCATAGGAAACGGGGGGAAATGGAGACATACAGTGAATACGGAGACCTCAAACTGTCATTCTGTAGCAAATTTATTTGTAATACAAATAAATGCTTAAAAGAATGACAATTTCTTGCTTTTTAATAGGTGGAGTAAAATCTTGGCTTTTCGATATGGAATTACTGCAGAGACTTAACAAACATCTATAAACTGCTTAAATATTTGCATGGTGAAGGCAAATGATAATACTTACCATTATGCAGACCTTTCAAAAGTCCCATAAAGAATTTGATGTAGAAGTGATTCACATTTCCCTGACTTAACCCATAGATTCAAACCCTAGAGTTTTCAACGCTTGATATGTTATGATACAGTTCTAGGTTTAACCACCCCACCAGATTCCTTATAAAAGTTAATATTTTGTAAGATGTGTATACATGTGCATATTTTAAAAGCATACAAAATTTTGGGTCAGAATTTTGTGACTTTATTGCAGAAAACAAGAACAGCTCTACTGGGAACTAACTAACAGATTTCCAAACAATGTTTTGGGCAAAAACGTATTGTGGGCAAAAATAATGGTCAAGAACTTGAATTGGGAGACATAGCACAGTTACAGAGCTCCATCCTCATAGCTGCATTTCCTAATGCTATCCTGCAGAAGCTTTTGAGCATTGAGCATCTTTTGAGCATTGCAGTCCCACCAACAGAAAAAAAATGCAGTGGTGCTGGAAAATGAGGCAGTATGCGATGATACCTGCAGGCCTCTCCTGGCAGCAAGCAGTTGCAATAGGACCTTGCAAAGTTCCTCACTGCTGTGCAGTTTCAGTTGTTACAATGATGCAATGACCATTAATATGAATTTCAAAATGCAGAGCAGGGAGAAAATGTTTGAAACTTTTCATCTTGCCATATGAGCATGGGTAGAGTCCATGTTCTCTGGCTGGATGAATTGACTGTGCCTCTTCTAAGGGATCAATTTGAGTCCCATTTTTCTCAGAATCTTCATCTATACCCTGAAAATTTGAGGGTTAGAAATAATTACATCTAAGATACCATGGAACGTTGGCTGCTTATGATTCATTATGTGGCATTTGTTACTGGTGCAGAATATCTTATATTCTTATCTTATCTTCACAAATATGGAAAACATGCAGAGACTGTATGCTATCAGTATTCACAGAGGAGAATGTGAGGGAAACAAGCTCATTGCAGCTCTGTTCTGAAGAGAGAACAAACTTCAATGACACTAGTAATGCCATAACATAATCCAACATAATTTGGGATTCACAGCTTTCAGGAAATCAACTGTGCATGCTGAGTTTTCAAGGCCATGTGATCCTTATAGAATTTGCATCAGCAGAATTTCTGCATGTTTTTGCCTGCCTCATAATTTAATATATATAATCAGAACACTTTAGGAACTAGGAAATGCATTTTTTTCTTGCTCAATTTTTTCCCCCTCTTGACAGCCTGCCCTGTGCTGATAGCTTTTTCTTGGTCATGAATAAGTGTGATTAAGAGCATTAAAATATTTTTAAAAATAGCCTTTCTGTATTGGATAAAGTTCTATCTAGTTGAGATCTGAAAACTTGAAAGCTGCCAATCTGGACAAGCCTAGAATCTTTGGACTAGTACCCTTGAATAGCCATGAGGATGCATGTGTCCCAGCAGGTACCACAATTTTGTTGTCTGCGCTACCCCCATCCAACATACTAGAAAGCTTGGTCTAAGAAACCACCGTTTTAAATTCCTACAATGACCTAGAGCTCAGGTAGAGAACATGCATCTGTTCTGATGCTATGGAACTCCAACCCCCATCATCCTTAGCCACCATAGACAATGAGGAGAAAGGATGCTACTGGAGATTCTACCTCAGTCAGCAAACTGTCCTGTGCTGATTCAGACCTGAAGACTCATGGGAGTTTGTTTATATAATGCTTTGTGCCACACTGTTTGTCTACTATGGGAAGAACTCTCACATTATAAACATGGCTCCATGATCCTCTTGGAATCTCACATTAATATAAACAAGACACTCTATTTAATATTAATTCCTATAGATAATTCCTACATGTTTGGTGGGAACTACTATCCATGTGACACAGGAAGGAGTCACAGGAAGAGGCTGGGTTATGAGGCCGCATGGCAAGTGTCTATAAATAATCTGAGCCCTCAGCATATGGTCTCTTTGCTCTTTGATGTCTTTGGTCTTTTTCTTTGCCTTTGTTGTTGTTCCTGTTCTTGTGCTTGTATATAGTTTTATTTTTGTACATATTGCAACTGAAGAATTAAAGTGCTTCTTTGGAGAAACCTGTCTCCAATCTATTTTTCTGGGATGCTGGAATGTTACATTCCAGTGCAGTGAAACAGCTCAAGGCTGGTGATTTCACAGCAGAGAGGAGCAGGCTTCCAGAAGATTTATCTGTGTACTCAAATTGCTACAACACTTGTATCAGTGGGCCTGCAAAGTACCTAGTTTTATGGAGTATGTCTTGGTAGAATGCTATGTAGGAGACCTAATGACTGTTCTTGGTCTTTTCTAACATGGATAATATTGTGGTATTAAAGGTACAGGTAAAGGTATTCCCTGTTGACAAGGTTATCAAGTTGTGTCCGACCATAGGGGCGATGCTCATCTGTTATTAAGCCAAAGAGTCAGTGTTATCAGAGACTACTTTGTATTGCACAGAATGATTGTTTACTTCCTACCGAAGTGATACCTATTTATCTACTTGCATTTACATTCTTTCAAACAGCTAGGTTGGCAGAAGCTGGGACTAGTGACAGGAGTGTCATGCGGCACCCAGGCCTTGAACTGCCAACCTGCTGATCTTGCAATCAACAGGGTCAGCATCTTAACCACAGGGAGAGGCAGGAAAATACAAATACAATTATTATTATTATTATTATTATTATTATTATTATTATTATTATTAACCACTTCAGCCATTGAAATGGTATTATACTGTAATTCAATCTAAAACTTATACTGAAAGGTTGTCCTGCAGTGGGTAAGTGGTTTTTCTATCAATAACTGTTTTTGTTGCAGAGATTTGTTATAGAGAGTTGGCACATTCTGGTGGGCTCACAGTGGATTTGTTATACTTTAGCAGCACTTGGGCCCAAAAGGCCCATCCACCCACATTCTGTCACTGCCCTGTTCAGACAAGGCACATCCCATTTGACTCATCCTCTACAGCTGCAGGTTGCTCATTCTGAAGTCAGCATGAAACAACCAGCCATGTGCTCATTTCTGGATATCTCATTCTGACCACAGATGTGTGTACCCATGGTGCTGGTGGATGCCCTAGGTGGCCCAGTAGGATGCCTGTGCTGACAGCCACAGTGGCACAGGAACAGGTAACAGGGCAGTAGGGAGAGCTGTGGAGCCAAGATACTCTGGACTTCCCTTGGAGTATCTTAGCCAGTGCAAATAAGGCCTTGGAACCTTCATTTTTTTTTAAAAAAAAAGAAAATCAGATACTGCTTGGCAATAGGTTAACTGGTTGGACATTGCACATGGCTCCATGATCCTACTGGAATCTTATAGGCCTTTGCTCAATAAGTATTGTAGCAAATAGCATTGAATTTTTCTTTCCTGTTTGTATATATCTTGTGAAGCAGGGCATCTACCAAGCTTAAACTAAATATTCCCTCCTCGTCTGTTCCCTCATTGCTAAATCAATTGATTTCCCTCTGTTTTGGTAGACTATGGCCTGAAACATATGATCCAGCGATGCAATCCAGTCTTTTAGACTGGATCAAAAAGGAGAAGATATAATCTGGTTCCTGGTGGCACTGGTTTGGGACCACGGTCACAGCCTGCTTCAGGAGTGAGCTATGCAGTCACTGTGGTCCCAGCCCGATCATGGCCGGAGCAGCCTCTGGCATTCTTTACTGGCCACGTGCTTTAGCCCCATGTATCTTATCATAATGCACAATTCTAGCAAACTATCAATCTTAGGATTCCATAGAATGGAGCTATTATCAATTCAAGATAGACAGCTTCAGGCCCTGAGGTTTCCAGGCCAAAACCTGAGACCTAGGGTTACCCTCTGATGATGACATTAAGTGTCATGCGTTAAGTACCAACCACAGTTGTTTACAGCTTGCCATTCAATATGCACACACGCACATATGTGTGCTCACACACACAGTTTTAAAATGTTAAAATATTAATTTCAGCTAAAAAAGCAGTTTCCCATATTGGAGTGAAATAAAAGAATTTGATTCCTTCTCACTGGTTTAGAAAGACAGAGTAAGCAACATTTAATCTAGCCTTCTTGTTTCTAGTCAGAAGGTAAAAATAGAGTAGAACAGAGGGTGAGCCCTGGCACCATAGTAACTGGGAGGAAAGCAAGAAGGTAACCAAGTAGATAGAGGCCACCTGAAGAATCTTTGCAAGTTGCAGAAATACATCAATTAAGCCTTGTAAATTGTAGCAAGATGCTGCACACTGACTTTTGCTTTTATCTAGATATGAGCCTCCCAAAACTGAAGAATTTGCACTCTTATCTCCCACTTGGAGATGACCTCAAAAAACTGGAGACTCAGGTCCACATCCTGACATGTGGCAACTTTAAATGAAGCAGTGGCATTTACAGTGGTATCACTGCTGCTGTAAGTGTCTAGTGTGAAACGCCTCTATGACACTGACGTGTAAAATGTTTTTAGCCCCGATACCTTTGCATTCTTTGCCATAGATTGGGCATTTGTCCATTTACTTTTCATGTCACCCCCCAGCACAGGTGTGGAATTGTAGTTACAAGTGGTCTGTCTGATTTGTCCTTCCCTTAGGCTAAGCTCATGTACCTCTTCTGTCCTTATGGTTGATGAGATGGTTTTGAACCTTTGTTTAGACTATTCTGCTGCTCTTGCAATTTGATGACAATTTTCCAAGGTCAGATCTGTTTCTCTTAGCAATCACTCCCTCAAGGCAGAGTTGAATATCTCACACAGATTCTATTCTAGTGATTGGGCAGTATTTTATCTCTTCAAAGTTATATGTGGTTGCTAAAATCTTCAGAGCCATGATATAGAAACTATTCCTTCTCTTCCCTTCAATCTTTTTAGGTGAAAAAAATGATATCTCTCTATGGCATCATTTTTCTTGGAAGCATAATAGGCAGCAGCCACTTCTATTACTTGTTTGAGTGTTCTGGGGTCCTCTGGAAACAGTGTTGCACTTATTTCTGGCCCTTATCCCCCACTAGGTTACAGAACAGCTTTACTTTCATTTTCTTCTCTGTAGACAGCCTGTAGACAAACTGCATTCTTTTTTCCAATGTTTCCATGTTTGTATAAAGCTCTCTGTATGGGAGCTACCTATCCTGTAGGCCTTAGGACAGGGGTAGGCAACCTTTCCCCTTTAAGGGCCGAGGGACTTCAGCTCCCAGAATCCTCAGCCATGTTGGCCAATAGTCCCATGTTGGCCAATAGCTCCTGGGATTCTGGGAGCTGAAGTCCCTCGGCCCTTAAAGGGAAAAGGTTGTCTACCCCTGCCTTAGGACATCTATTGCAACATTGATCTTATTTTACTTTATTTTGTACGATTGATGGGGCTTTCAGACCCTCTCACTTTGAGGCTTCCTCACAAATTTCAATTGCCATCATGTTTCATGCTAACTTAAAAGTTGGTAGCTTGAGCTTTTGTAAACTTACTACTTCCTCACATACATGTAAGTTGGAAGTAGGCTCAAGTCTATGAAAGCTCATGCTTTCTTTCTTTCAGTTAGTCTTAAAGATGATGCAAGATTCCTTTGCATACTCAGTCATTAGGACACTACCTAGCATTTTACCAAGACACACTCCAGGGAACTGGTGTCTTGTTTAGGGCACCACTGTTAAGGTGGATATTAACACTCTGAAACATGTCCAGTGGAGGGTCATAAAGATTTTAAACAAGCTGCAAACCAAGCCCTGTGAAGGGCAATTGAGTGATTTGGATATGTTTAACCTAGAGCAGTGATGATGAACCGTTTAGGGGCTGAGTGCCCAAACTAAAAGGCCTTCTGATAACAGACGTTATCTGATGCTGGGGGTGAGACTTCTTCCCCCTGTTCTCCTGGGCCTTCAGCTGCCTTTCTAGAGACAGCTAAAAGCCCAGGGGTCAAGGGGAAAAGAGGAGGAACACGTGCAGCTGAAGGCCAGGGAGGGTCTAGTAGGAGGAGGAACAGTTGCACATATCTTCCTCCTCCTCCCTTTGCATCATCCCTGGCCTTCACTTGCATCTAGGAAGCAGCTGAAGGCTTGGGACAGCCAGGAAGGAGGAGGAACAGGGGCATGACTCTTCCTCCTCCTTCCCACTCTCCATGTGCCAGGGGAAATGGCTTTGTGTGACATAGTTTTTCCATCATGGACCTAGAGAATAAAAGACTGAGATGTTCTATGATAGTCATTTTCATATATTTGAAGGGCAGTCATGTAGACAAACCAGTGGATTTAAAAAGATGTCAGAGAGAGAGAGAGGAGATATCACCAAATCTTAGAAAGAAATTCCTGAAGGTATGAGTTGATTGACAATGTAATGTATTACTTCAGAAGATGATAAGTTGTCCTTCTTTGGAGGCTTACAACGATAGAATGGCAATTTGTCAGGGATGCTTTAAATGTGAGTTGCCTGTGTCAGCAGAAGATCAAAGCAGATGAATCTTTTATCCCTTCCAAATTTACAGTTCTATGATTCTATATAGCACAGTATCATAGTGCCATACTATACCACTGTTACAGTTGGTATTTAGTGGTGTTAAACAGGTCATAGAAATAGTCATAAAAAGAAGCACAGTATATATAAGACATTTAGAGATGGAGTATCAGTGAGCACAGAGAGGCATATTTAAAGTGAAAAGGACTCCCAGGATTTGTGAGGCAGCCTTATTCACTCAGGCCTAGGTCACAAGGTACTGAAGTTAGGAGGACATCCCTCAATATGGGGTCAGATGCAGTGCTGTCTGTGTTCTCAGGCCTGAATTACACACATCCTATCAGATCAGTGAAACCTGCCTTGTACAAATCCATCCATTGTAGATTTCCACAGTAGTGAATTGATAAAGCTGTGGTCCTAGTTATACACATGTCTGCCTGTCTGCCTTTTTTATTTCCAGGTCAGATCACAAATAGCAGGATTTTCTTCATGCATTCTACTGTGGAGATATGTGTTCACATCTAATGTGCATCTAGATCAGAATGATGCACAGTGCAGAGATGACAAGTAAAGGAGACAAGGCTGCATCTCTTGAGAGCTGAGTGTTAAATAGGGAGAGGCATGTGTCTATATATTCGGTTATAATTCCTAATAATGCCTTCAACTCAGCACTGCTTATTAAAGCAAATCAGGTGTGTACAACTAACATCAAATCAATTACAGAGCCTTAATCTGTGAAATAACTGGGGGAGCCAAGCTGTTTCAAGTTGTACACAGTGTACATCATAGGTAATAATAATCTCTTAGTCACAAGATCCAAAAATTAAAAAATCTGTTAAAGTTCAAGGGAGGGATTTGATAGAAAATACATTTTGAAGGCTTCCCAAGGGCTCACCTTGCCCATTGAAATGCAGCTTGGGTTACTGAAAACACACATTGTACTCACTTCTAAATAATTCTGCCGCACATATTGCTCTCTAGGGGTTTGGTTCCATATTCTTATTTATGTAAATAAGCCCAGGGGTTTCAACTGGATCATTTAAATAAATTAAAACTTAACATACATGGGGAAATAGAACTTTAATGAATAAAAATACCACTGTATGGGAAAGAAACCAAACACCTCATCCCCCACTCCATGTGAACAGAGCTACACATGCACAAGCAGTGTAACTGATCTGGCTGAATCTTGAATAACAACACAAATCATGCTGATCCAGACCAGTTGATACTACCTCTGCATGAGAGTGCATTAACCCAATTCAGTTTCAGAGCAGAATGGCACAATCCGAAGTCCTTCAAACCAACCTGTAGTCTAAAGGCCACAATATGATTATCACACATGACAAATTCTGTTTCAATCTTGCCATTATCCTGCTTTAATATTGCTATTGTGTAATAATGGGATATGAACGATTCCACAATCTATGTTTTAATACCATTGTGCTATTGTGAGATTCTAGCATTTCAATAAGAAAAAAATTAGGTTCTTGATGTCACTGGACTGTAGTTGCAATTTGTGTAGTTATTTTGAACTCACGGAGACCTTCAAGACCTTGTTGTGTGTGATCATATTTATAGTCAATCTGTTTCAAAGATGGATGAGGTTGGAAAGAGTGCAGGAGTGCAGATGGAGGGATTTAATCTGGCTTCTGATGCTGTACTACAATCAGAGCCACTATATAGGGCAGTGCTTCTCTATTATTTTCTGTCACCCCCCCCCCAGGAAAGAAGAAAACATTTCACGCCCCCCCCGCACGACTGTAAAGAGTCACATGGGTGGGTTTGACCAATCAGGATAGAGCACGTTGGGCTGCTACTGAGGCTGCGCTGGGACAATCTCCCTCTCTCCAGCCGTAATGGGCCCCCCTTTACAGAGCCTCGTGCCCCCCCTGGGGGGCCCACCCCACTATTTGAGAACCGCTGATATAGGGTAATGTTTTGTGAGTGCAGTCTTATCTCTCCATTTCCATAATGACATTGACCATCTGGCATCTCTTGGTAATGTCCCTGAACCCTGTCGTTGGTGGGTCAGATCCCACAAAGGCAAGAATTGGTGGACTAAAGAAGTTTTTGGGATGTGGGATGAAGACATGTGGCTCCACAATTTCAGAATGACAAAGAAGACCCTGTTTGAAATTGCTGGTGCCCTGAGACCACATCTCCAGGCAAATGACACTATGATGAGGAGGGCCATACCTGTTGTAGAGAGGGTTGCCATAACCATTTGGTAGATGTCAAGTTCATTATGGTATAGGAAAGTGGCATCACAGTTCAGGATTGGCATGTCAACTGCAGCTGATATTTGCATTGTTGTATTCAGGGGTAGGCAAACTGTCCCCTTTAAGGGCTGAAGGACTTCAGCTCCCAGAATCCCAGACTATTGGCCAACATCCCAGACTATTCGCCAACATGGCTGAGATTTCTGGGAGCTGAAGTCCCTCTGCCCTTAAAGTGGACAGTTTGCCTACCCCTGCTAGTATGTCTTGCCAAAGAGAAAGTGCTACTCAAGAAAACTGTGCAGCTTGGAAACTATTTGCAGTACATTATTTATCCTATAGACAAAACTATTCAGTGATTTTTTCATATTGTTGATGCATTGCATTCTTTTTTAAATTTATTTTTAATAGTACATATTTACAAAAACTGTCTTTTAGTATTTCATTATGTATCAAAATAAAATAAAGTTTAAATCTCAGTAGCAAATGTTGGGAAAGTATTTACATGAACAACAATTATAACTGTAACATTACTGTCATTATCAGCAATTGATATGGTAGCATAACTCTTAGGCAAAATTTCAGAGTTATTAGAAATTTGCCAAGTAACATATGCTTAAGCATGGTATTCCTTAGTAGCCAAATCTGTGATGATCATATCACAGTTGATATTATGGGTATCTCATTAATTTAAAAAGTTATTTGTGTATCAACTGTAATTTATGCTTGACCAATAATATGGTGTCAACATAGTATGGACACATTAATGAGAACTCTTTACAACATCTCTTCCATACCACACATAATGGATGGCTTCAGCAGACTTGGTTTTCCTCACTGCATTGGAGCAGTAGACAGGACACATATACCTGTTTTCTCCCCTGTGGCAAGAGCTGAAGATTATTACAACTGAAAATACAGCTACTCTATTGTTCTGCAGGGGACAATGGATCACACTGGATTTTATCCATGCTGACACAGGCTATTCAGTAAGGAATTATGACTCCTTCATATTCTGTAACTCTACTTTGTATCAGACAATGGAAGAGGGGGCTTTTTTGCCTAGAAACCCTACCATTACTGTTAATGGTGTTGAAGTGGCTCCTCTTATCATCACAGATAGTGCATACCCAATTCACAGGTGGCTGATAAAGCCTTTCAATAAAACTTCTGACTACAAGAGACTGAAGTTCAACACTGCTCTGTGAAAGGCTAGGAATGTGTTGAAAGAGCTTTTGGAAGACGAATAGGCAGATGGGGGTGTTTGTCATTCAGGCTAACTGTTGGTGAGGAAAACTTTGCTATGGTTATTTCAGTGTGTGTGGTCCTACATATTATCTGGGAGAACAAGGGCCACACCTTGCACTATGATTTGTGGCATCCTGAGGATCCTATCCTTCCTCCCACACAAGAGGTTTATCAGCAATAAATCAGAAATTGGGAATGAGAATATACAGAAACTGGTGGCAGAACATTTCACTCTACGTGGGCATTCCATCTCAGACCTAAGAACAGCAGTCCTTGAACAAAAGAATCACAAAGGGATATTGGAAAGAGTAACACGTCAAATTGGAATTAACCCATAGACTACATTCTTTCAGAAATGGATTGACCAGGGACAGTAATTTCCAGACTCACTATACACATTGCAACACTATATGACCCCTTCCTAAGGGGGGTGTTCTACACTCATCTTTTCTCTTCCACTAAAGGCTAGTTTCCACAGCTAAAATAGTCTTGCCTCTTCATTTCAATACAAATTTGCCAGTTATCAATGTCTTTGTCCACCATCATTAAAAATAGACTAGCTACTTCATTTCCACATACAAAGGATTTTGAATTTTAATTGACATTCTCACATACGAAAAGCATATATATGTCTGTCCCTGATTTCCACTCCACTATATGCATCTGAGGAAGTAACCTGAAGTCTATGGTAATACATGCTGCCAACTTCTTCCTTTCAGTTACTCTCAAAGGTGCTGCAAGATCTCACTAAACACTTATTCTATGGATGAACACAGCTATATTTTGATTTCCACCACTATAAATTTCTAGTTAAAATCACAGCATATTTTAATATTCAGTACAATAAACTTATCATTACATTGTTTTGTATGGGTTTTTAATTAAGGAAAATATTCACATTTGCCTGTTATATCTAGTCATTTACATCATACGGAACAGTATTACTTTCTTCAAACAAAGAAAAAACACATCATTAATTAGTTTCAATTTTTTTTATTAACATTGGTGTTTCTCCCTATTACATACCTCTCCTTACATGTACTGTCATAGTCACACCTTTTACAAAGATTTTTTCTCCCTAACATGAGATTAATATATACATTTCCCAACTGAGGTATTAGAAGCACTGTAATATTAGTTTCTAGGGTGCATTTTTTAAAAATGTTCATACCAAATAACAGTTCATACAACATGTAAACAACAAGTAGAAGAGGGACAGAAAAACATGAAGAGGTATGATTACCATTGTTGTTGTCTGTTGTTAACTGCCCTCGAGTTGATCTCGACTCATGGCGACCTTATGGATGAAAAATCTCTAAGACCCTCTGACATCCACTGCTCTGCTTAATTCCTGCAACCATACCCACAATCTCCTTAATGGAGTCCATCCATCTGGCATGTGGCCTTCCTCTCTTCCTACTTCACTCCACTTTTCCCAGCATTATTGTTTTTTTCCAAAAAGTCCTCTCTTCTCATCATGTGTCTGAAGTATGACAGTCTCAGTTTGGTCATCTTGGCTTCCATGGAGGCTTCCAGTTTGAAGCCCCACTCGCTCAGCAACAGTCAAACTCCCCAAGTGTTTTTAGAAAGAATTTAAACACTCACCTACTCAATATGGCTGCTCAGAAACTGCTTTCCTTCTGCTTTCCTTCTCCTTCCTGGCATAAAAGTCATTTTGGCTTCCAGGAAGGTTTTCCATCTTGGTCTGCTCTAGCACCCACTTGTTTGTCCTTTTGTCTGTTGATGGGATCCCCAGCACTCTTCTCCAGCATTATTACACTAAAGTTTACTTAGATTTCTGGGTACACAATCAACAAACTCTTTTCTCAATTACTTGTTTTATGAATGTTGTTACCTACATGTAGGCATTCTTTTATGCTCTGAATTTATTAACTTTACAAAGCCTTTACATAATAGTAATAATAATAATAATAATAATAATAATAATAATAATAATAATAATAATAAATTTTATTTCTATCCCGCCCCTCTGCGTAGCAATCAGGGTGGCTCACAACATTTAAAATACAGTAAATAAAATACATTCAGTATCCCGGTCCCTCCACCCATCCCTCCTACCCCTTAAGACCTAATTAAACTAAAAAACATTAAAACACAATCAATAAAAAAAACAAAATTATAAAAAATAATAGTGGTGGAACAACAGAAAGCCTGGGGAGAGGATTCAGTCTTCAATCCTCAAGAGGGTCAATCTGGGAAAGCCTGCCGGAAGAGATCCGTCTTAACTGCTTTCTTGAAAGCAGCGAGTGTTGTAATGAGACGGATCTCATCCGGCAGGCCATTCCATAGTTTAGGGGCAGTGATGGAAAATGCCCTCTGTGAGGTCTGATTCAGTTTGGATTTCGGCTGGTGGAGTAGGTTCTTCCCGGCTGACCGAAGGGCACGTGGGGGCTTATAT
>JAIPUX010001880.1:108568944-108587172 GCA_020142125.1 Phrynosoma platyrhinos | reverse complement strand
TACTTGATCTATCCTTTATTGTTGGATCTGATTTATCTTTGCATTTATACATAACCATATTAAAATTTCCTGCCATAATTGTATAGTCTCCCTGCATATCTTCCATTTCCTTGAATACTTTTTCATAAAATTCTTTTTGATTTTCATTTAGAGCATACACATTAACCAACAAATATTTTTCTCCCCCATAATTCCTTGCATAAGAAGAAATCTTCCTTTTTCATCTATCTTCACTTTTAACACTTTTAATCTATCTTCACTTTTTAACACTTTTAAGAAACCTCATTTCTTTGATATTATGGTTGCTACCCCTCTTGCTTTTGAAGTACCATATGCTTTTTCATAAGTGGCAACTCAATTCAACTTAAGTTCATTTGTTCCTGGCTTTGCCTGATTCATTTCCTGAAGAAAAAAATATATGTGCTGTCTCTTTCTTCAACAATAATTCTATCTTTTTCCTTTTAATTACAGACCCCAATCCTTTCACATTTAATTTGGCTATCCTTATTTTATTAACCATGTTACTTTCCTAAATCTTCGTGCCCCCATTCCATTGGAGATTATTTTTTCTCCTTTCCTTCCTTCTATTTGGATTGTACCATACCCAAGCCATAATTCTTTCACCCCATTCCCACCAAGATCCTCCATCAGTAAGGAAAACATTTTGGGTTTCCTCAGCTTCTTCAAGAGCAACTGCCCAGTCATTAAAAAATAACTGCTACCTCCTCACACTCCTGCAAATCCCCTTCTTTCAAAACAGTTATCATTAAATCTGGCTGGTTAATTGTTTCAAAATCAGTCCCCTTTTGATTTAATGTAACTATCCATTGATTCAGTTTTGTAGTGCTTAAGGAAGGAACCTTTCCTTGCAAAATATATTTTAAAACTCCATGTGCAGATTGTATTACAACTCTTGATAATCCTATTATGTATTCCCATTCTTCTAAAGCCAATATAGTAGTAGCGGCAGCTTTCTCACACTCATTGTATTTTTGCTCTGCTCCTTTTATAGTCTGCTTGTATAAACTATAGGTTGATATTGTCCTATATTTTTTTGATATAAACTTGCTGACATAGTAGCACAGTCCATACAGTTTTCTTCTATTATACACCCACCATTTTGAAGGGTAATTCCCAAGTATTCAATTTTAGACTGAACCAGTTGTGCCTTTTCTAAATTTACTTTGAATCCTGTATCTCTTATAAACTCTAAAACTCGGATAGTTCTTTGTCTTGTCTCTTTTGCTGTTTTTCCCTCTCACTAAAATGTTACATACTCCTAGTCATCCACACTCAGTATATTACATACTCCTAGTCATCCACACTCAAATCTTCTAACATTTGTCTGACATAGTGATGGGCTATACCGGGAGAATTATTTAATCCCATGGGTAATCTGGTAAATGTATAGTGGTGCCCCATAAAAGTGAAGGCAAACTGGGTTTACTTTCCTCAGCTAAGGGAAGGGCAAAGAAACAAATTAGCCAAATCTATCACAGAATAATATTGTGCTTCTGCTGATACCCTCTCTAGCTTTTCCACAATATTAGCAACTGTAGGTGTCATGAGGGGTGTATCTTAGGGCCTTTGCAGACTGCCAGAAATAGTGCACATTAAATTGAGGCACTGGCCTGGCTCAGTGCTAGGGAATGATGAGAATTGTATTTTTTTCTGAGACATTGAGCCTTCTCTGTCAGAAAGCTCTGGTGCCACAATAAATTACAGTTCCCATGATTCCCTAGCACTGAGCCAGGGCAGTGCCTCAATTTAATGTGCACTATTTCTGGCAGTCTGCAAAGGCCCTTAGTTTATTTTCCTAAAATCTACAGCTAGTATTCAGAATTTCCCATCATTCTTTTTAACTGGTCATAAAGGTGAATTGTATGGACTTATAGCTTTTTCAATTTTCCCTCATTGTTCTAATGCTTCTATAGTTTCTGATATTCCTTTTCCCACTTCTTGAACAAGAGGATATTGTTTTTGGTGTGGAACAAATTTTCTTTCAAATACAACTTCTGCATTTTTATGTTTTCCCACATCATATTTAGATTATACTTGTACCCCAGGCACAATTTTATCCCATTCTTCCCTTTGATGTATATTTTAAACTACAAACTGATAAATCTTCATTATCTTTTTAGTTTTAATCCCTTTTCTTTGGATAATAATGTTGTCATATGGATCCATCTATAATCCATACTTAGACATTGCATCCATTCCTAAAATAACTTATTCTGTCCCTTCTTGATAAAAAATAAATTCTGTCTTTATGGGTTTCCCCACAATCCATATGGTAGCTAAAATTAATTGTTTTTTCACAGGAGGTCCTGAGGCAGTTTCCAATAATACTGATCTGAGGTTTCCAATAATACTGACCTGAGGTAAGCCATATTTTGGTCATACTAACATCAGCACCTAAGCCCATTAGGGTAGTACATTCCTTCCTCTTTAATTTGTTACCACTGCAAATTTTCTACTATCACCAGGTTTTCTAAATAATTTCCCCCAATTGTGCCATACCCCTGGCTTTATTTGTTTTTGGTCCATGGCAGTGGGGCAACCCTAACATAGCTCCCTTCCTTCCCCTTCCTCCTATATTTTCCCTAGATCCTGAGTAAGAGTCTGATAAGTAATTTCCTCTGGAATCTCTTCACCCCTCATAGTTTTCTTTATTTGTCATGTTCCTGGCTCAAGAGGTGGGGCACCAGATTTTTGCTTTTCTCCCTTCTTGGCAAGTTGTTTCAAACATTATGTACTTATTCCATCTAATTTTTCCATATTCCATCTCTGGTTCCTCAATATCATCCATAAAATTACTCTTTCAGAGGGTACTTGTTTCCCATATTCCTTTGTCATAGTTCCTTTTGGTATTCACTTGGAAGATGAAATAATTTGCTTAACTACAGCAAAGCAAAAGCAAAGCAGCTTCATTTATATGCCGCTTCATATCACGCTATGGGATGTCTAAGCGGTTTACAACTGTAAACTCATCGCCCCCTCAACAGTTGGATACTCATTTTAGCAACCTCGGAAGGATGCAGGCCTGAGTCTAGCCTGAGCCCTGGCTAGTACTGAACTCACAACCTTGTGGTTTATGAATGAGTGGCTGCAGTACAGGCATTTAACCACTGTACAATGGTTTTTTTGGTGCTCCTATACCCTATTTTTTTAAGACTAGTGAAAAGTTATTTCATTTTTTTTCTAGCTAGCCTCTCATCCTCCTTCTTGTTGAAAGGCCATAATTAAGGCAAGATTATTTATTCCATTCTGATTTTAATCCTTCATATGGGTGGAACACACTCCCTCAGAGTGTGGTGGAGTCTCCTTCCTTGGAGGTCTTTAGGCTGGATTGCCATCTGTCGGGGATGCTTTGGTTGGGAGTTCCTGCATGGCAGGGGATTGGACTGGATGGCCCTTGTGGTCTCTTCCAACTCTATGATTCTATGATTCTATGATATGGTGCATAAAAAGAATTTGGGTCAACCTCCATCAATTCTAACACTAGCTCTGAATACCCTAGCATTTCTCTTGTTATTTTATCACTTTCCCCTGCTGGTTTGAATAGCCTTGATAGATACATTCCCATGTGTACTCTATTCCAATAAGTAGCTGAGTATTCTACAGGGCCTTGTTCTATATTTATTACCACTCTTTTAGCAGCCCCACTTCCTTGATTCAATACACAATCTCGTAGGGCTGGGCCAATCCCTTTGTCTTGTAATCTCTGAATATAAGGGTGCATTCCCTGTATTTGTCTAAAAAGCCTTGTCATTTCATCTGAGGTCATATCATTTTCATCTGTCACCTTCCATACTTTAATTGCCCATGCTACCTTTTTACTTCTGGCCTGTCCCAAAGATTCTTTTAGTTCCCTTATTTCCCCTGTGGACATAGGATCATCTGTAACTGAATGCTGTATGATTCTATCCTTTTCTCCTTTCTTGGGGTTTCTATTAGGAATATTTGTTCCTTCCTCACTTTCTTCTGCCAAGTCCCTTCTCCTTTGGGGAGTACATTGTGGTGGATCAACATCCAAATATGTAGAAGTTCTCTTTCCCACTACTTTGACATCATGCCTGTACCTATTCCCCAAAGAGCTACAATCCGGATTGTCAGGACACGTACCATCCCAACAGGGCCTTTGCAGACTGCCAGAAATAATGCAGATTGAGGTCACTTTAACTGTCCTGGCTCAGTGCTAAGGAATCATGGGAATTGTATTTTTTTATGGGACATTGAGCCTTCTATGTCAGAGAGCTCTGGTGCCACAATAAACTATAGTTCCCATGATTCCTTAGCATTGAGCTAGGACAGTTAAAGTGACCTCAATCTGCATTATTTCTGGCAGTCTGCAAAGGCCTAAAGTCTCCTAAACCTAAACATGTTGCACATTTTGTTTTCATATTTCCCTTTTATTTTTCTAACAAAACTTCTTTTAACAGGTCAACTTTGTTTTTGGGCAATCTAGTTTTTTCCTCCTTTTCTTCCAGTTCCCTAGTATTTATTTCCAATATTTTATTTTATTTTATTAAAGCATTATTTTCATCCTCTAACTTAATATTTTCCTGCATTCTGCTAATATTTTGCAATGTTAATATTCCATTTTTTGGTTTTTCTTCTTCTAATTTTTCCTTCCATTCTACAGTGTTTAAATGACACTGATCTATTCCTTTGAAAGCTAAGAGTGCCATTACTTTTGCCTGCTCCCATTTTCCTGCATTATCTGCTTCTTGACAAAATAAAGCAACAGCTTTAAATAATTTTCTTTACTTTTTCCCATACCTACATTCAATTGTTCTTTAAAATATTGCAAAGACTTTTTACATGCCTCTTCAGTTTTTTTATTAATTTCTATACCTCTCTACAGATTTATTCTCTAATTTCCTGCCTTATACTCACAATCCTCATCCAAAGGTGCTTTTAATACATTTCCCTCAACCAAACAAAAAGGGTTCCATAAATGAGTCCTCCCTCCCCGTTTCCCTTTTTGTCTTTTCTCCTTCCAAATAGAGCCATATTTACTTCTGACTCCTTATCCAGTTATACAGCGGCATCCCTCTGTTTTCCACACTCTGATCTTAACCCTGTCAAAACCCTCAAAATCTCACACTTTCCTGACCACGTTAATTTGCCATGTCAGCAAAAGGTTCTTTCTGGATCAGGAAGTGTTTAAGGACTTCAGAGTGGATGACAAGTAAAAAAGTACAGATAAACAAAATTTGGCTTTTAAACACTATTCATGTAACATTTATTAATACATATACAAGACATATACAATCACTTTAAGTATCAGAGAAAGAAAGATGCAAGCTAAACCTGAAGAAGGTTAGATGTGGCTCAAAATGCAGCTGATAATTGTGAACAGGATCAGTTTGTATTTTGAGCATTTCCAGTCACCAAGGCAGAGCAGACAGTTAGGAAAGAGCAGCTAGATCCTGCTTTTTCCAAAAGTGGGTCAAAACCCTGCTGCCTGCATCATCCACTTGCAAGGTGGACTAAATATGCATGGCCTGACCGCATAGCACATCATCAAGCCACACAACTTGGTTATTGCCTTCCAACCATACATGCACACTGCCACACTAATACATTATCTGTGACTTCCAAGTAACTCTCAGAAGCCATTCTACTGGATGGCTGCCCCTTTGATCAGCCACACAGTCGCAAGTGCGATGTTCTGCCAGTACAGGGCATTAGTGAATTGGTGTGCAAGTGATACATTGGCAAAGCACAATCATGAGGCTCCCCTCTACATGCCCCCTTCACCTCCTTTATCCCATGCCCGCTACTGGACTCTCTGCTTTGTTTATGCTGTAATTACACCCACTGGAGATATCATACTTTCATTTCTTTGCTTTGCCACAGCCTCACTCTCATGTTGAGGCATTTATATGCAAACATGAAGATATACATTTTCTGCCCTGAGTTGGACTATCCCAGCTTCTTTTTGCTCTGGTTTATAGCTCCGGAGCACAGCTTTCATCCAGTTTTCACCCATTTTCAAGGCATGCATAATCTAATCTCCCTGCCTGAATTATTTCATGTTTATGGAATTCAGTATGGTGTTCACCACAGGTGTGCTTCTGATTCAACCAAATCCCAAATCAAATCAGGCTGAAAAGATACGGGAGAAGTCTGAGGCAGAAAAAGTCTGCATCCAACATTGTTAGTGATTTTGGAAGAAAGAGACATATTAACAGTTTGTCTCTAAAAATTGATACAATTGTCTCTAAGCTCATAAAAGGAAAATAAAAGGAAAGACTTTTTTATATATATATAAAAGTAGACAGTTTTTATCAGTTATTAGTTTTCCTGCACAGAAAATGCTGCAGTTCAGAACTTATTCAGCACAAATTCTTTTGTGTGTGTGTGTGCATGCATGCACACGCATGTGTGCATGCAGAAAACAGCATTTTGTGTTCAGGTAACAGCATTTTCAGAAATTGGGAATATTCATTATTCATTCCTGAAGTCTTAAGTTGCCTAAGATTCTCATTTTAGAAATGCTTACATTTGAAATGTTAACATTTAAAATACTTGCATTTTATCTATATCAGTCATGTGATCTATGAGTCATGAGCCTTACCCAAGCAAAAATTGTAATTCATTAAATATAAATAAGACTCCAGCTTTGATTAACCTAGCAGTATCAGTAAATTACAATGCTAGCCTTTAAAATCATTTATTCTTTGCATATATATTTTATGTTTCATAGATTATAAATTAATGTGCCAGGATGGTAGGTAAATGTCAGCAGATAATAGTGCACCTTATACCAACAGAACTGCTTCTATTAAATCTGTTGATAAATCAGACTGAGTCTAGATGATGATATATTATGATTTACAAAGCTGTGCCCATAGCGCAGTCAATAAATAACTGTACCTAAACATTGCTTTCAAGACTTAACAAAAAGCATAGAATCAGACTTCTGCAGGTAGATATCTCTTAAGAGAAAGTGGAATAGACTACCCCAGACGATAATGTATTCTCCTCCATTGGAGGGTTTTCAAGTGATGTGGCACAACCATTTCTTAGGGGGGCTTTAGATGTGGATTCCAGCATGGCAGAGTTGGATAAAATATCCCTTGGGGTCCCTTCCAACTTTGTGAGACTATTATTCTATTAATCTTCCCACTGTCAAAAGTTGAAGGATTCTTCCGTCAATCTAAAATGAGCTCCAATGCTAAACTGCACTCTAAGCAGGGCATCTGGTACCCATTCACAAGGAGAGGCTTCTCTTCAGAGCATCATTTTCTACATTTGAAGAGTGAAGACAGAGGAGGAAAGGCTAGTGTTCTCTTCTCTCTTTGCATGTTTTTAGAATGCCTGAATAGAGCTATGGTTAGAAAGGCATAATGCCAGTGTTCAAGTGCAAATCATATACCAACATTCCAGAACAAAAGTTCTGCAAGTTCATGATCAACCAGGCCAATAAAAGCAATTGTCACAGAAGTGTCTTCTCAGATTGCAGACAGAAACTGCAATCACTTGCACATCCCTGACACAGAAAAAGCATCAGCCACTTAAACTATCCACCCCCTGCTCACATTAAAATCCTGTAGGCCTTTCTGCAAATCCGAAAGAAAAAATATCATTGCCAACCACAAATAAAATACACATCATAATCCCTGAAAAATTTGGTCTTAGAATACAATATCCCAGGGTTTGAGACAGAAGCGCCTTTATGAGGTATAAGTGCCAGGCAAATTCCATGGGTCATCTTATTCCTTGCCCTGTATAGACCTCAGGGTTCATCCTCCCCTTTCCATAACTTTGGAAGGTAAATGCCAAACTAAATGATCTGGACACCTGACCAATGCTGTCACCTGTTGTGCTCTCTATGATGGGGCAGCAGACACAGCCAAAGGCAAAAAACAGTCAGCCCTCCATAGGCACAGATTGTTTATCAACAGATTCAAGCATCCATGTCTTGAAAATATTATAGATAGATAGATTCCAAAAAACCAAACATTGATTTTGCCATTTAAATATAAGGGACACCATTTTACTACATTGTATTCAATGGACCCTGAGCAGTCACGGACTTTGACATAGGGTCCTGGAACCACAACCAGTGGATAACAAGGGCCCACTGTGCATGCATTTAGGGAGTGACTCAGTACAAAATATATACACCTGTAGCACAGTCAGAGCAACCCCAGTTGTTCCTGCTTAACAAAATGCAGAAAAAGTGAGCTGATGTTATAGAGTTATTGCTGGAAGCAATGACAACCCTCCTAGCTTAGATACCTCAGCTCTGGTCCTAGTGACTCCTGGTAATGGCTCCACCTGATAACGCATTTGTGTTTCTGTCTGCTTGGTTTGTTCTACTTGGCTCAAATATACTGGGTATAACAGGTCAGTTTAGTCTAGCTGTACTTATATGACTGATCTGATGATTAGCCAGTGTCCAGTGTCACAGACAGGCAAAAGACCTCCCCATCAACTGCTACCTAATGCTTTTGAACTGGGACCTTTAGCATGCAAAGCATGTGCTCTGCCAAGGAGCTATATCCCCATTGCACTGTTTCATGAAGTAATGATTATATTAATCTCATGTTATGTATGGGAACTTTGGCCATTTTAGAGTTGCACTGTCCATGCCAAATAAAGTTGCCAGTAATTACATCAGTCAAGCCAAGACACTAACAGCTACTGTAGATTTGTTCTTTATCAGAAACCCAACAGTTCATTGCTGTATTTTCCTTTTCTTCTCTCAGCTGCAAAGCAAGTGGAGCTGCATCTCCCACAAACAGCTGTTCTTATCACCATTGCTAATGGAACCATTACCATTCTCCTCACTAAAAGGTAGTTCATTATCTGATAAGGAAAACTTTCCTCATACATTTGGAGAGATTTGATTTTCCTTATTTATATTCTCTGTTGGCAACCCTGAGCCTGACTTGCTGAAAACGGAAGCATATTCTATTCCTAAGGAAATTGCCATTCTGCTCCACACACCATAGCTTTCATTATTAATTTGTTACTTATCTGGCAGTATTCTGGATGGTGATACATCGTCTGTTTTTAATTGTGAAGCTAAAAAGTTTTGTTTCGAACCTGGGGAAAATGCTAGATGATAGTGAAATTAAAAGTGTCAGGAATGCATTTTGTTGCAAGTATGAGATGGACTGCCTATACTTGTGCCTGCACTATAAAATAAGACGTAAATCAATTTCTTGAAGAAAATGCTGCGGAGGCACATTTGGGCTGTTTGTTTGGCTATTGAATGCTCTCAGTAAGTATCAGTCTTTAATACCTCATGAGTCTGACAAACCTCTGCTGTCTGAGTAGAGATGGTGAATTTAAGGGCAAGGACAAACATGCCTACAGGGTTTAAGAATAGACAGATCTGTGAAGTTTGGGTCCTCTTGATTTCTTTCCTGCCTCCTCCCTCCTCTTCAATTCGTAGCTTTGTTTGTCAGACTAGGATAATTTTTTTTCTTTGCAACATTTAAGTTGTCTTCATTCCAAACCTGGAGGGTTTTTTTTAAAAAAAGGTTGCATGAAAATGTATGTATATATTTGTCTGCATGGTGTGAAGAAAATACATAGCTTCTCCCTCATAATGCTCAAGCTCAATGGCAGATAATTCAGGATAGATAAAAGGAAGCAACTTTTAATGCAGTATAGTAAGATTATAGAACTCACCTCAAAACATCTCACTTACATAGCATCCACACTGCAGAAATAATTCAGTTTGACACCACTTTAGCTGCCACAGATAAATGCTGTGGAATTCTGGGGATTGTTGTTTGCTGTAGCACCAGAACTCTCTGACAGAGAAAGCTGATTGTCTTACAAAACTACAATTCTCAGAATTCCATATCACTGAGTCATGGCAGTTAAAATGATGTCAAATTGGATTATTTCTGCAGTGCAAATGCAACTTAAAAGACAGCTGTCAACTTGATTGATTTTAAATGGAGCTTGATAAATATGTGGCTAATGGTTCCATGAATGATTACTAGCAGGGGTCACCTCTGGTATCAGAGGAAGTATATGTTGTTATTAATTAGCTTTTTATCTGGCAGTGACCTGCATGTTGATATGCTGACTAGCTTTAATTGTAATGCCAAAAACCTTTGATTCAAAGCTGGAAAAAACTCAGTTTTGTTTTGGCTTTTTGTTTGAAAGTAGAAAATGATTTCTCTTCCATTTCCTGAATTCTCTACAACACAATAAGTGTTACAGTTACATTTGTCACATCCATATGACACAACTTATATGTCTTCATATCACCTATTTGGTTTGCAACATAATATTCTGAAGCCCTGTTGCAGGTGCCTTTAGCACAGGGGTAGGCAACCTAAGGCCCAGAGGCTGGATGCGGCACCCCAAGGCCTTTGGACCAGCCCCAGGCCGGTCCTGTCGCCGCCGCCCACCATGATGATATTAATTATTGTTGTTATTACTTGTTCTTGGGGTTTTCTTGGCAAAATCTCCTCAGGGGTTTTGCCATGGCTTTTCTGGGGGTGAGAGAGTGTGCATGCATATTTTTAATTTTTTTTAATTTAAAAAATATATTTATTTATTTATTTATTTATTTATTTATTTATTTATTTATTTATGGTGCTTCGGCCCCCAATTGTCTGAGGGACAGCAACCCAGCCCCCAGCTCAAAAAGGTTGCCTACCCCTGCTTTAGCACAATACACATTTGCTTGTATATTAACTTGCATATTTGCTGTCTTTGTTGAATTGTGCAGTGTTGACATTCAACATAACATTTGTGTTGCATCATTAATGTGTGATTCCATATAGAAATATTTGCTCTGTACAATCCTGATGTTAGATATTGGCCTTTGTGTTTCAGATTTACAGAGTCTGACTCTTTATAGCAGGGGTAGACAAAGTGTTTTTACCTGGGGCTGGTCTGGGGGTCCCCTGGTCTTCCATGGGCTGATGGTGTGTGTGTGTGGGGGAATGGCAGTGGTGGGGGTCGTCGGGGGTCATCATCATCATCGTTGTTGCCATGGGCCGGTCCAAAGGCCTTGGGGGGCCGGCACCCAGGCCGTAGGTTGCTGACCCCTGCTTTATAGTGTGAATTCTGTGGTGCTGGTGATGATGATGATGGTGATAGAGATAAGGCTGCTTCAGCTGCTACACAGAATCATGGGATAGATTTGAGGCCTTCTAGGTTAGATTCACAATAAGGTACCATTTTGTACACTCCATGGGACTGTAGAGTCTTATGGTTTTTAAGAGATGAATAATAGAATCATAGAAACAAAGGTCATCCAATCCAACCCCCTGCCATGCAGGAAATTACAACCAAAGAACCCCTAACAGATGACCATTCAGCCTCTGTTTAAAGAGGGAGACTCCACCACTCTCTGAGGAAGTGTGTTCCACTCTCGAACAGCTCTTATTGGCAGGAAGTTCCTCCTAATGTTGAGGTGGAATCTCTTTTCCTGTAGCTTGCATCCATTGTTCCATGTCCTATTCTCTGGAGCAGCAGAAAACAAGCTTGCTTCATCCTCAATATGGCATCCCTTCAAATACTTAAACAGGACTAATCAGTTTGGGTAGTATTACTCAGTTTGGAAATGTTCCTTTTTGTATTAGAACTCTCAGTGGGCATGGTGGCTGGGAGATTCTAGGAGTTGTAGAAGAAAAAGTAAATTTTAAAAGTTCCTATAACCCTGCATATTAGTTAGTCACATTTATCATGTAACTGGATGCTAT
Organism: Phrynosoma platyrhinos; assembly: GCA_020142125.1. Lineage (NCBI taxonomy): Eukaryota > Metazoa > Chordata > Lepidosauria > Squamata > Phrynosomatidae > Phrynosoma > Phrynosoma platyrhinos. The sequence continues at coordinate 108,575,482 of JAIPUX010001880.1, read as the reverse complement.
AGAAGACAGGATGATTGAACATTTCACATAATATAGAAGAGAGATTGTTGGCTAATATGGCTTTTCTCACCTTTGTGGGCTTGTTCCATGTTTGTACCTCTTGGTCAATATGCCCTCAGTTGGCTCCTCAGCAGATAAGTCCATTTTTCTATAATGGTTGATGCTACTGCCCATTTACTTTTCCTCTTCCTTTGAGCACAGACCTAGAGAAGGAAGGTCAGAGTGCTCCTTGTTGTTAATTGCCCTCAAGTCAACTTCAACTCATTGCAATCCTGTTGATGAGGCATATATAAGGCTCCCTGTCCTCCACTGCTTTGCTATAGTCTTGCAGCTTCATGTCCATGGCCTCTTTGATTGAGTCTAACCATCTGGCATATGGGTTTCTTCCCTTTCTACTGCCCTCTACCTTTCAAAGCATCATTGTCTTCTCCAATGAAACATGCCTTTTCATGATATGGCCAAAGTACAACAGCTTTGATTTAGTCATCCTGTCTTCCAGGGAGAGTTTGGGCTTGATCTGTTCTAGGACCCATTTGTATGTCTTCTTGTCCATCCAAGGTATTCACAACACTCTCCTCCAGCACCACATTTCAAATGAATTTATTTTCTTTCTGTTGGCTTTCTTCACTGTCCAGCTCTCACATCCATATATGGTGATGGAGAATACCATGATCTGGATGATCTTAACTTTAGTGTTCAGCGTTATATCTTTGCACTTTTGGATCTTATCTAGTTTTTTCATAGTTGCTCTTTCTAATCCTAATGTTCTTCTAATTTCTTGACTGCAATCACCATTCTGATAAATATTTGTTACAAGGTATGGGGACTCTTTGACTATTTCAATTTTCTCATCATCTTCTTGTAGATCTTCTGTGGCCATTATTTTTCTTTTCTTGTTCAACATTAAACCTACCTTGGAACTTTCCTCCTTGACTTTGTTCACTAATTGCTCCAGGTCTTTGTTGGTTTCTCCTAGTAGTATTTATCTTAAGTTCCTTCCTCCAATCTTAACTTCTTGTTCCTCTGAGTCTAGACCTTGCTGTCTCATTAATCATTGGAATAATCGAGCAGTCCCTATGTGATGCTGCATAGCTTAAACATTCTTCTCTTTACAATGTTTGAGACATGGCTATTTATTATAAAGAAATTAAACACAGAAGAAGGCAGTAATAAAATTCAGTTTAAATAAAAAATTGTGCAGATGATTTGTGAATTAATTGAACAGTTAATTTCTCTTTTTGTTTAATCTCACTAGCCTGCAATGTGTAATAATTGGATGACAATGTTAGCACACATATTTCTGAATTTAGTCAGGAGGATTATGCCCCCCTCCCAGCACTTTCAACATCATGATTCATCAAGGAAATGAAATAATAATGAAATAGATCTGTCAGGAGCAGAACTTGTCCTCTCAGAATTATCGGTGTGTATATAAATGGGAATGTGTGGACAGCATGGTTTGTAGAAAAACCCATTTCTGTTAACAGGATATCTGTATTTGCTTAGATGTTTTAAAATTAAGAATTATTTTTATCAAGGGAAAACTGTTAAGAACATAAAGGTCATGGCCACAATTTGCTGGGGGTTGGGGGGAAGAAATGTCTTTGGATGACTTTGGGCATTTACAATCCCACCTAAAGGGGTGGCACAGAGCCACCCCTGGGAGTGGTGGATCAGGGCTACAGCAACTGCATGCCGTAGCCCCGATCCTACTTTTTAGGGGTGGCAAAAGGCAGCACTGTGGCTCTTCCGTGCCCTTTTGGTGCAGCATGTCTACACGCTGCACCAGGAGGGCATCCTGACACCATGCGGATGGGCACACAGCATCAGGATGGCATTGGGATGGAGTTGGGGTGGCTGGCATGCAGCTGCCCCATCCCAACTCCACCCCCAGGCCAGCCCTTTAGGCCGGTTTGCAAAGCCCCTTAGTATCTTCAGAAGGGTCAAACTGTTAATGCAAAATACTAGTTTAACTACTTGTGCTAAATAAAGAAGGCATTGAAGAAAATACAGTGAAGGAAGCTGTGGAAAAGTGTTCTCTTATTGCAGGACAATGTACCTGCTCATAGGGCTGGCAAGACAAAGGCCATTTTGAAGAATTTCAAGTTTCAGTGATAGACCATCTACCCTACCCATCAAATCTTGCTCCATTTGACTGTTTCCAGTATCCAAACCTTAAAAAGTGTTTGAAAGGAAGGACATTTTTTTTGAATGATTCAGCAGCAGAGCAGTATTTCAGTGAGCAGATATGAGAATTATTTGTTTGTTTGTTTTGGAAGAATTAAAGAAAATTGAGCAATGATGTTTCAAGTGTGTCAAACTATGGGCTCAATATACGGAATAGCATGTAAGTTTCATGCTTTGGGGCCTTGTCTGCATGGGCCAGAAGGCCTTGCCCCCTGTTCTGGTGTCATCCTGTTTGGGTGATGCATGGCCCAAATCTTGGTTCAGGTACAGATATGTCAGACCACATCTGGCTCATCCTACACCAGAAATGGGGCTAGACACATTCACAACAAAGTAAAAACAAACAACCTTACCTATTGCTCAGGATGTCCTAGAAAGCTGTCCATTTCCATGGTGTATTAATTGCTTTGCATGGTTGTCCTGGTGCACTGCCTGATGTATCTGCTGCTGCCTGAGGTCAGAATGAGGCTCCCAGCATGTGATCATTGTTGTGCACCTTGTTCTGACCTGAGATGCCAGCAAACCACTGTGATGGTGGATGTGCCAGGTGGTCCACTTGCATGCCCATGTAGACAGCTGTGACACCATGGAAATGAAAATCGAGGTAATGAGGGGAGAGGAGCAAGACAGCAGTTCAGCCAGTGTAGACAAGGCCTAGCTCATTCCCTTTTTAGTTAGGCCTAGAACCTTTGAGCACCTTCTCATAATTATTTTCTTTCCCATTGCATTAATGTATCTAAACAGCTACTGTTCATTAGCTAAAACATATCTGAAATACCCTACAAAGGTATGTAATGTAAAGGTGTAATGAACATGTACTACTACAACATCCTGAATACACACAATCTCATCTGACTGTGCAACCTAAGCAGGGTCAGGCCAATGATTGTTGTTAACTGCATAAAGCCAAATTTTGACTTATGGCAACCATATGACTGAGAGGCCTCCAAGTAATCAGCAGCCCTTTATAGGTCTTGCAAATTTAAGGCTCTGGCTTCCTTGACTGAGGATATCCATCTGCAATGTGGTCTTCCTCTTTTCCTGCTGCCTTCTAGTTTTCCAATAATTATTGTATTCTAGAAAGTCATGTCTTCTCATGATATGGACATGATATGACAGTCTCAATTTAGTCATCTTGGCTTCTATAGAGAGCTTACTTTCAAAGTCCTAGTCATCTTATTTCTTGATTGAAGTTCTCATTTTGGTTAATGGGTTAGTCAAGATATAGGAAATCTTTCATTATATCATTGTCTTCATTGTCTACTTTAAAGTTATACAGCAAATGGTCATTATTTTTGTTTTCTTAATATTCAACTGTAAACCTACCATCACCCTTTCTCCCTTGACTTTCTTCAGTAATGGTTCTAAGTGTTTCTTGGATATTTGCTAGTGGTATGGTATCATCTTCATATCTTAAATTGCCTATGTTCATTCCCTCAGTTTACATACTTCTTTCCTCTGAGTCTAATCCAGCTTTTCATATGATACATTCAGTATACAAGTTTAACAGATATCCCCTTGCCAATTGGAAATCGCAATAGCAATAGCAAGTACATTCTACCTAAGTGGTTTACATTGTGTAACCTAAATGACCCCAACAAGCTGGGTACTCATTTTAGTAATCTTTGAAGGATGCATGTCTGAGTTGACCTTAAGCCTCAAAACCTTGTAATTTGTGAGTGACTGCACTACAGGCATTTGATCACCATTCTGTTTCTCTGTATCATGTTCTATAGGTGGCTTCTTCTCATGACTACAAGTTATGCATTAAGATATACACATGTTGTGGCACACCCATTTCTTTAAGAGAAGCCCAATGATCTACACAATCAAAGGCTTTGCTATATTCTATAAAGGACAGATTAATTTTCCCCCCTGAATTTTTCGATTATTTAACAACATGTTTGCAATATGACCTATTGTGCCGCCTCCTCTTCTGAACCCAGCTTAGGTGCACCTACACTGTAAAAATAATGCAGTTTGCCACTAATTTGTAACTCCATCCTATGGACTTTGTAACTCCATCCTATGGATGTTGAAAAACTCGAGTGTGTCCAGAGAAGGTGACTAAAATGGTGAAGGTCCTGGAAACATGCCCTACGAGGAGGACTTTAGGAACTGGGTATGTTTAGCCTGGAGAAGAGATGGTTAAGAAGGGATATGATAGCCCTCTTTAAATATTTGAAGGGATGTCATATTGAAGAGGGCACTAGCTTGTTTTCTACTGCTCCAGAGAATAGGACTCGGAACAACGGGTGCAAGCTACAGGAAAAGAGACTCCACCTCAACATTAGAAGGCACGTTTTGACAGTGAGAGCTGTTTGACAATGGAATACATTCCCTTGTAGTGTGGTGGAGTCTCTTTTTTGGAGGTCTTTAAACAGAGGCTGGATGGCCATCTGTCAGGGATGCTTTGATTTTAAGTTCTTGCATGGCAGGAGTTTGAACTGGATGGCCCTTGTGGTCTCTTCCAACTCTATGTTTCTATGATTCTATGACTCCTGGAATTTGTAGCTTTACAAAGTATTTAGCCTTTTCTTCCAACAACTGCTTGTGCTTCACAGAACTGTAGATCCAAGACCTCTTTAGAATGGAGTCATGGTAGTTAAGTAAGGGACCTTAAAACTGTGGTACATGCCCTGGTAACCTCTTGCCTGGATTTCTGTAATGTGCTCTACATGGGGCTACCCTTGTGCTTGGTTTGGAAATTAGTGCAAAATATGGCAGCCAGGTTGGTCTCCAGTACATCTAAAAGAGAACACATAACACCTGTTTTGAAGTCTCTTCACTGGCTGCCTATTAGTTTCCGGGCCCAGTACAAGGTGTTGGTTATTACCTATAAAGCCCTAAATGGCTTGGGCCCAACCTACCTTTGAGACTGCCTCCTCCAGTACAATCCACCTGCGCACTTCGGTCCTTTGGGAAGAATCTATTACAGGTGAAAAAATCTAGACTGCCGGCTACTTCCCAGAAGGCCTTCTTGATGACCGCTCCGAGACTATGGAATGGCCTGCCGTATGAGATCCATCATTTGTCAACCTTAGACATCTTCAAAAGGGCTGTCAAGATAGATCTCTTCCAGCAGGCCTTTCCTGATTAGTCTTCTCAGTCACAGAACCTGTCCCTGTACCTCTTTTTACCCCATCCCAGCTGCTATTGTATCTGCTGCTGCTGTAGTTATAGTAATCTGTAATTTGTAAATTGTTGGCATTTGCCTTATTTTTAAAACTGTTTTAAAATTTGATGTTGTTTAATTAACTTTTTAAGGGGTGGGAGGGTTGAGGCTCGGGGTTGATCTTATTGTATTGCAATTTTATGTTGGAAGCTGCCTCGATTGTTATGCAAAGGGGCGGGGTACAAATAAATTGTATTATTATTATTATTATTATTATTATTATTATTATTATTATTATTATTGTGGTGTCAAGCTTCATTATTTGTACAGTGTAGATACACCCTTGGACATCTGGTATTTCTCTGCTGATGGACAACTAATAAAAACCTATTACATTAATTAAATGAGAGACAGAGTACTATACATCTAAGTATTTTCTTTATCTCACCAACTTTGCTTTTTAGGGGTAAGTCCTGGTAAGTATTTGAATGAGGTATTACCATGTGCTACCAGAGATTTCCAGGCAGGGTTAGGAAAGAATCTTGCCTGAAATAGTGGACAGACACTGACATTAAGAGTTGACAGTATTGGGCTAGATCGTCTAATGGTCCCATTCAGCATAAGAAATCTTCATACATCCCTATGCTTTTCCAAAAAGCATAGGTCAAGCCTAATGACCAATACTCCTTCTTTTTGGTCCATGTGAGAACAAATGACACAGCAAAACACAGTCTTCAGAACATCACAAGGGATTACGAGGCTCTGGGTATGAAGCTGAAAGAAATGGATGCACAGATTGTCATCTCGTCTCTTCTGCCAGTTGAAGGGCATGGTCCAGTACGAGAGAGGAAAATAGCAGATGTCAACAACTGGTCCTCTGATGGTGTTGCCAAGAACAATTTGGATTCTTAGATCATGGGCTGAGGTTCAATGAGCGTGGACTTCTGGCAAGGGATGGGCTGCATCTCACACCAGTTGGAAGAAACATTTTTGCCAACAGTTTCAAGAATTTGATTAGGAGAGCTTTAAACTGATTTATTTGGGGAAGGGAGGCAGTGTTCTGGAAGACAAAAGGACTGGAAAAAACAGTCAAACTGTCATAGAGGAAACAAGGCAAACAGTGCAAGGACCCAACAGTGGGAGGCAAAAAAACTTGCACAGGCAACAAGTAAAGGGGACATGTGGTCTTAGATGTCTCTACACTAATGCACGGAGGATGGGAAATAAGCAAGATGA
>JAIPUX010001880.1:108539713-108550950 GCA_020142125.1 Phrynosoma platyrhinos | reverse complement strand
TTAAAGGGGAAAGGTTACCTACCCCTGAACTAGACAAAGATTTGACAGATCCAGGATCATAGAATCATAGAGCTGGAAGAGACCACAAGGGCCATCCAGTCCAACCCCTTCCATGCAGGAATTCAAAATTAAACCATCCCTGACAGATGGCAATCCAGCCTCTGTTTAAAGAGTTCCAAGGAAGGAGACTCTACCATTCTCTGAAGGAATGTATCAAACAGCTCTTACTGTCAGAAAGTGGCTCCTTATGTTTAGGTGGAATCTCTTTTCCTGTAGCTTGCATCCATTGCTCCGGGTCCTGTTCTCTGGGGCAGCAGAAAACAAGCTAGCTTCCTCCTCAATATGACATCTCTTCAAATATTTAAACAGGGCTATCATATCCCCTCTTGGCCATCTCTTCTCTAGGCTAAACATACACAGTTCCTTAAGTCATTCCTTGTAAGGCATGGTTTCCAGACCCTTCACCATTTTAGTCACCCTCCTCTGGACACGCTCCAGTTTTTCAATGTCCTTTTTGAATTGTGGTGCCCCAAACTGGACACAGTATTCCAGGTGGGGCCTGACCAAAGCAGAATACAGTTTCACTATTATTTCCCTTGATCTAGATACTATACTTCTATTAATGCAGCCTAAAATTGCATTGGCCTTTTTAGCTGCTGCATCACATTGTTGACTCATGTTTCACTTGTGGTCTACTAGGACTCCTAGATCCCTTTCACATGTAGTCTTTTTAAGCCAGGTGTCCCCCATCTTATATCTATGCATTTCATTTTTTTGCCCTAAATGTAGTACCTTATATTTCTCTCTGTTGAATTTCATTTTGTTAGCTTTGGCCCATCTTTCTAATTTATTAAGATCATTTTGAATTTTCATCCTGTCTTCTGGAGTATTAGCTATTTCTCCTAATTTGGTGTCATCTGCAAATTTGAGAAGCATGTTCCCTATTTCTTCATCCAAGTCATTAATAAAGATGTTGAAGAGCACTGGGCCCAGGACAGAACCCTGTAGCACCCCACTGGGTACTTCTCTCCAGGATGAAGAGGAGCCATTGCTGAACACCCTTTGGGTTCAGTCAGTCAACCAGTTATAAATCCACCTAACAGTTGTATTGTCTAGCCCACATTTTACAATCTTGTTTGCAAGAATATCATGGTGGACTTTGTCAAAAACGTTAATGAAATCAAGATATGCTATGTCTACCACATTCCCTTCATCTAACAAGCTAGTAATTTTATCAAAAAAGAGAGATTAGATTAGTCTGGCATGACTTGTTTTTGAGAAACCCATGTTGACTTTTAGTAATTATGATATTCCCTTCTAAATGTTCAAAGAGTCACTGTTTAATTAACTGTTCTTAAATCTTTCCCGGTAGTGATGTCAGACTAACTGGGTGATAGTTGTTGGGATCCTGTTTTTTCCCCTTTCTGAAGATGGGGACAATGTTTGCCCTCCTCCAGTCTGTTGGGACTTGTCCTGTTCTCCAAGAGTTGTAAAATATTATTGCCAGTGTCTCTGAGATTACATTTGCTAGTTCTTTTAATATCCTTGGATGTAGTTCAACTATTCCTGGATACTTAAATTCAATTAGGTTAACCAGGTATTCCTGTACTTCCTCTTTACTTATTCTGTGCTGTATTTCCCCTATTGTGTCACCTGCTCCATTTTTCTCAGGTTGAACACCATTTTCCTTTTGTGAGGACACTGAGGCAAAAAAGGTGTTGAGTACTTCTGCCTTTTCTCTGTCCCCTGTTAGAATTTCTCCATCTTCTATGCACAGTGGCCCTTCTTCTTTCTTTTGCTAGGGACATACCCAAAAAAGCCCTTTTATTGTCCTTAATCCCTCTAGCAAGCGTGAGCTCATTCTGTGCTTTGACTTTCCTGACTTTCCCCCTACATGTGCTAACTATTTGTTTGAATTCCTCTTTAGTGATTTCACCCCTTTTACATTTCTTATACATCTCCCATTTAACACTTAGTTCAGTTGAAAGTTCTTTTGTCATCCAACCTGGTTTTCTCACACATTTCCCATTTTTCCTTCTCATTAGAACAGTTTGAGATTGTGTCTTCAGTATCTCACTTTTGAGAAACTCCTATCCATCCTGAACTCCCTTCTCCTTTAGTATTCATGAACACGGGATCTCCCAGTGTTTCCCTAAGTTTATTGAAATCAGCTCTCCTAAAGTCTAGAATGAGTGTTTGACTATGCTTAGCTTCTTCTTTCCACTGTATAAGAAACTCCAGGAAAACATGATCACTCCCACCTAAGGATCCCACCACTTGCACCCCATTTACCAGGTCATCCCTGTTGATTAGGATCAAATCTAAAATAGCTGATCCCCTTGTAGCCTCTTCCACCTTTTGGACAACAAAATTGTGTTTGAGGCAAGTGAGGAATTTGCTAGACCTTGAAGTATTGGCTGATTTTGACTTCCAGCAAATATCAGGATAGTTGAAGTCACCCATCTCTACTACATCTCTCCTTTCTGAATGTGTGGTCATCTCTTCTAGAAAGGCATCATCCAATTCCTCAGTCCGGCTTGGGGATCTGTAGTAGATTCCCACAATAACATCCCTGTTGTTTCTTTTCACTTTAATTTTGATCCAGATGCTCTCCACCTGATTTCCAGGATTTAAGTCCTGGATCTCTTCACAGGTGTAAACATCCCTGACATATAATGCTATTCCTCCTCCTTTCCTGTTTGGCCTATTTCTCTTATAAAGGTTATACCCGTGTATTCCTACATTCCAAACATGAGACTCATCCCACCAGGTTTCATTGATGCCAGTCAATTTGGCCATTTGGACTCTTTGCACTCTGGACATAAAAGTTAAAAGGAACTGAGACTGAGTAGACACGAAAGCCAGAAATTCCATGTGTGTGTTGTTCTGTCCCAATGGCCGCAAGGGCTTGTGATGATCAGAGATGGCTGAACCCATTTCATTTCTTTGTTTGGTTGTTCTGCACACTTGCTCTGGCTGCAGAGATTGGGCCACCCAGTCATGGACCTCAAGCTGTCCCTAGGCCTGGAGTCAGCAGCTTCCTGTTGCTCTATTTTTACTTTTTCTATCATAGGTTGGACAACAGTGTTAGATTCCATCAGGTTCCATTCCCTTCCCACACCACACATTCAGGTCCATCCATAACTCAAACCTCAGGCAGCATTTAGTGTGAGTGGGGAAGTCCTTGAACAAGGTGGGTGGGAAAAACCTTGGACAGGCACAGGCAGAAACATGTTTCCTACTGTGGCCATAAGTCCTTGTGCAAGGTGAGTGGAAAAAGCCTTGGACAGGCACAGGCAGATACAGCAGGAGAAATATCTTTTGTTGTGGCTTTAGGAGTTGTGGCTATAGGAGTAGTGATAGCATGGGCTCGGACGGGTGCAGGCAGGCACAGTCAGAAAGACATCTCCTATGTGTGGCTTTAAGTCCTGGTGCAAGGTCAAGAGAGTGAATGAGCACCACCTTGGACAGGCACAGGCAGGTACAGCAGGGAGATGTCTCCATATTCTGGCCATAAGTCCTTGTGCAAGGTAGGTAGAAAAAGACTTGGACAAGCACAGGCAAGTACAGTGGGAGAAAGAAAGATCTTTCACTTGTGACTTAAGTCCTAGCACAAGGCTGTGGGAAGAAAACAAAGACAGGGTTAAAATGAGTACCTCCAGCAGAACAAGACAGATGGGCATCATGGGGAATTTGGATGTTAGCCCATGAAGCCACCCAGGAATACCAAAGGACAAAATTGGATTCAGACACCCTAAAAGGGCAAATAAGAGATCTAGTAACACAAGTGAGGGTAAAAGTAGTAGAAAATTCCATGGCAATCCACAATGCCTACACAGCCATCCAGAGGTCAGAGAAAGCAGAAAAGGAAAATGCCTCTTTGTGCAGCCACATTGAAAATCTAGAAAGATAATTAGACCAAGCAAAACAAGCTGTGGACTTCTTACTGTCCAAAAGCTCAAAGGAAGTAATGCAGGCTGATTACACTGCCTGTGAAAAGTGGATTAGGGAGTTGGAAGCTAAGGCTAAATACTGCCATTGTGGTCACAATACATCTGAAAATCCTTGAATCAACAGCCCAGGCCAAGGTCCTTCAGGAGTCTTTGCCAGAAGATGCCAGGGCACTCCCCTCACCCATAATCCACAATGGAAGACTGAAAAAGGAACAACACAAACACCAACCCTATATCCACCTCTCCCAGTTGATCCTGTAAAAACTAGAAGCATGATAGAAACCAAGAAAACAGATGAAGATGGTACTGTCACTAAGACTCTAGTAGAAACAGCCCAATGGACTGTGTCCGAAGTTAAAACCATAGCGGACCAGCTAGGAAGGCTTAATCCTCAAACCAGGGTAACATGGATTTCCACTGTGCGTTTGTCATATCCTAAAGCCAAAGGCCAGGTCTTGACAAAAGTGGCTAGGTTATGCATAGATCCAGCTTGGTCTGGAGTGTTTGAAGTAGCTGTGTCCATCTACAACTTATCCATCTTAGAGCTACAGGAATGGATAACCAGGATTGTGCAAATTTTATGGCCAAGAACCCTGTTGAGAGGAAAGTATCAGAATGAAGTACAAGGGCCAGAGGAGTCCCCAAATAAAATATGTTAGGTATCTTGTCAGGATGCATTCCACTTAATGGTGAGGGACAACCGCTGTTAAATGACACAGAAATAATCATGGAAGTACACCAGGGACTCAATGAGTCATCCAAGACCTACCCAGGACCAGAAGTCAGAAAGCACTCGACCCTAGACTTGAATGGTTTCATGTAATATATCCAACTAGCCTCCCAGATCTATTGGACATGGAAAACAAAAAAAGAAAATTCCAAAGAAGTGCCTACAACGATATCTAGCAGAACTGCAAAAGCAGGAGGAAAGAAGGGTGATAAGGAAGGGGATCCTGTTTACCTAGTAACCTATAGGAACAATGATCCTCATTCCAAACCATTTCAGGAGGATCAAGGAAGAAGGGGATATAAATCCAATCCTCCTATAAATGCTCAATAAAAGGAAAATGAACTTAGATGGAATACTTGAAAACAACTTAGGGGAATGGGAGTATTCATGAAACCCTTAGACAAAAGACCAACTGCAGAACTATTGTGAGTGATGTTTTGGAAGGAAAATACCAGACTCCCACTGCTCCCCTTAATACCACCAGAACAGACTAGGACTGCCTGGGATCCCCTCGATCACTGAGGATGCAGGCAGGGTCATGGATCCCTTGGGCTAAGATGACCCCCAAGAATGTTACCCCCAGAGCTGAAACCCATGTGGCTCCCATCACCACCAGACCTCCCAGACCAGTTCCTAGAACCCTTTCTGGTACCCACAAGTGATAGCCATCCTAACTCCAGATTCATGGGGACACTCTATGGTAGATGCTCAGATAGGACAAAATCCAAAACAGAGACTGGCAAAGCTTTTAATAGACTCAGGGACAGCAGTCAACACGATGCACCCAGATTTAGTCAGAACAGGAGTCAGGACTAGGGATAGCATGAAGTTGGTGATATATGGGAAGGGCCGGTAGAGGTTTCCATTTGGAAGGAGATCCCACTGCAGATTGGTCCCATCCTAGATCTCATCCAGGCATGCACAAATCAGAGGGAGCATGATGGCATTATGGGTGTTATGTTTTTACACAACAGGCTCACCATAGACCTAGCAAATGACCTCAGCCATACACAGGTGTGCCACTCTAAAAGACCCTATGATGCTTTTTCCCCTGACTACTTGGGTGATGGACTTTACTAAAGACAAAATTGAGTGTGGCACAGTTAAGGATACACGTGTCCTGATAGAGGGAAAATATCTCCCACCGCAAAAACAGTATAGATATCCTAGGAAAGCTGAGGAAGTGATTGCCAAAACCATAGAGGGATTGTTGAAGTGGGATGTAATTCTTTCATTTGCAAGTCTCCCCTATGGCCCATTTTGAAAGCAGATGTTGTGACTTGGAGAATGACTGTAGACTTCAGACTCTCAATGCTGTCACTCTGGCAGTAGCTTCTGTAGTGGCTAAATATAATGACATATTGGTTAGAGCAAAATACTACAAAGTCATAGATTTGGCCAAGGCATTTCATTCTATCTCACTACACAAGAGCTGTTTTTACAATTTCACCTTCAAATTCAGGGATATTCAATATTGGTTTTAAAAAAAAAACTCCTCAGGGATTTCACTCCAGTCCCAGTATATGCCATGCACATGTGGCAAAAATGTGGACTAAATTGCACCCCACTTTGCACTCCCACATTTTGTCCTATGTGGATGATATATTGGTGCATTCAGACTCCAAAGAAAAGACCACAGATATCACTTGAGAGGTTTTGGACATGATTAGGAACACTGGTTTCAAGATGAACTGAGAAAAGGGACAGCAAGTCCAGATGCAAGTAAAATACTTGGGACTGAACCTCCAGATGAACTGCAGAACCCCAGACTTATAAAGAGTTAAAATTATTGGAAAATTCATTCCTCTTACATCTCCAAAACTTTACAGGTGAAATCAAAGACACATGCAGCTAGAGTGCAGTCAAGATGGCAAACATTATTAATGAGGAAGAAAATACAAACTAAGGGGCTCTACAGATGGCACAAAGTGCCGTCTTGGAGCCAGAGAAGGGGAGGGGCAGCCACACGCCGGGCACCTCAACCCCTTCCCAAGGACATCATGTTGCACACGTCAAGTGCTCTGATGGCATCCTCCTGATGCAGCATCCAGACAAACTGCGCCAGAAGAGGCACAAAAGGGCTGCATGGCAGCTCTTCAGGCACCCTTTTCACTACCTGGGAAAGGAGCGCTATTTTGATGCCCCTTTCCCAGTTGCCGAAAGGGTGGACTGGAGCCAAGGCATGGGGCAGCCTTGACCCCAATGCTCCCCTTCCCAGGTTGGCCCATGGCCACCCGTCTGCATCCCCCCCTAAAATAGGCTGCAGTGATTTGCTTTTGCTGAGCAAAAGCAAAAATAGGAAGAGCAAAATTTTCTTTTCCTCCCTGCTGAGTTAATTCAATGAAAATTACTTTTACATTTTGAATTCAGTTTGCAACAATTGAAATAAGTTGAAGACAAAGAGGAGGAGAGGGGAACTGGGGCTAGTGGAGCAACAAAGGGTTAATAGGGAATGTCTCTGCCTAATCTCCTCACTGGCTTAGATCCAGAGATTCCACTACTGGAGTGGTCTCCCCGCTTCCTTCCATTTTGAATTGAGACTTTCTGATGCCAGCTCTAACAGAGTGGCTGCATGCTTATGGACCAGGCCAAAGGCTTGACTATTCCAGTATCATGTTTCTCATAATGGCTGACTAATGTATACAGGAAACCATGAAGGAAGAGAATGGATAAAGAAAAGACTTGTTATGGACTGAAAACTGACTAAAGCACAGCAAGCAGAATAGGAATTAATGATGTGTAGCAAGAAGCATAGGGATATGTATTGGGACCTGTGCTTTTTAACTTATTTGTTAATGATCAGGGGTTAGGGTTGAGTAGTGAGGTGGCCAAGTTTGCTAATGACACTAAATTATTCAAGATGATAAGAGCAAAAATGAATTGGAAAGAACTTTAAAAGGACCTTACTGAACTTTGAAAATGGGCAATAAAATGGCAAAAGAGAGTCAATATAAGGAAGTTAAAGTGATGTATATGGAGCAAAATGTTCCACTTGAACATATATGCTGATGTGATGTGAGCTGGCAATGAATGGCCAAGAAAATGTTGGAATCACCCAGTGAAAATGTCAACCCAGTGTGGCTCTGTAAAAAATGCAATTTTCACATTTAACATGATTAGAAAGAGAACAGAAGATAAAGCTCATGATCATACTGACCATTTGGTAAACTTTATACAGTTCTAATTGCCACACCTGGAAAAAATATTGTACAGAATAGAAAGGTGCATAAAAAGGACAACCCAAATGATCAAGGGTCAGGAGCAACTCAAACATTGTAGCTGTTTAGTTTATCTAAAAAGGCAAATAAGAACAGGACTCATGGAGATATATACAATAGTGCATGTATGAAAAAAAAGATATTCTTCCTCTTTATAATAGTAGAACGTGTGACTGATGTTGCATAGTGGAGATTCAAGAAGCATCAAAAGAAGAACTTCTTCATACAGCACATAATTACTCACTGTCAGAAACACTGTGCTTCTCTGTATCACTTGCTAGGGAATGCAAGATGAAGACTACAGTTTCACCCATGTCCTGCTGATGGGATTCCTGTGGGTAACTGATTGGCCACTGCATGAATATAATGTTCAATTAATTAGGCCTTTGGTCTGATCCAGCATGGCTCTTCTTATGCTCTATGGCATGATTGCAACAGATTCCTCCAAATTATGTTTCCTAGTTATTCCTGATCATATTTTCATGTTTTCAAACTCAAACTGGATTCCAACTGAACTCTGCTGTGCTACTACTTGAGTAGGATGGGATGGGGAGACTCCACACATCATTGCCACACCTTGAAGCATGGTTTAAGAAATGGTTTACTTGTGTTTTTCAAGGATAGAAATGTCAGGTCCTTTCACAATGCACTATTATAATACTCTATTATAGAATTTTCATTCCATTTTAGGTTGCTGCGATTGCATTCTCCGCAATCCTAGGATTTGTAATTGGTGAGGCAATAGAACTCTATGAAGGAGAATTTGAAATGCTCTTCCCAAAACTGTAAACATAGAGGAAACATTTGGTAGAATGTTTCACCAAATGTTAATTTAGTTCTTAATTTTGTTAGGCGGATTGCTTACAGTATGAGCCTATGTATGTTTTAGTCAGTCTTCTGATTAGAGTGTATTCACTTCTACTGTGCAGGATTGCATCTTAAGTACAACTTGAGCCAAAGTTTCCTATTTAAAATATATGAATACAGTCCTTGAATGCACAACCAGTGTAAGGGATGATAAACAATTATTTATCTCCATACTGTTGACCAGCGAGAGACAAATGGAAATAGCACTTTATGGAGTTTTCTTTCTTTTCTTTCTACAGAAGTTGTGTTTGGTCTATGTGACTTCTCAGTGGATTGACTTTACTGAAAGAGAAATGGAAAGGGTAATTATAACTTTTATCAGAGAGAAAACTAATTTTAAACTATTTGGTTATTATAAGCCAAATGAGCATTGCAGAGATTCTATTAATTGTACTAATTAAAGGGGATTATCTCATTCTGCTTATTATTGCCAGTGGTGTACCTGAGAGATAGAAGCAAAAAAGAGAGAGATTTGGGAAGTGAAGGTTTTCATAAAGGCTTGCGATTAGGGCTGATGATTCTTGTTGTGGTCTTTCACAATAAATACTAAATCCAATCCAAGGGGAAGATTCACCTGTTGTCTAACCATTTCTTTCTCAAAAATAAAATAGGCTCTTTATACAATATGCTGTCACACAAACATAAATTCTTACAAAAATGTCTTCCTGTCTTGCTTGCTTCCTTCCTTTTATTCTATAATCAAAAAGACACACCACCAAGCCAGCAAAGGAAATGCCTATGCACTTCTAGGTTTTAGGAACACACCATATATACTTGAAGATATTGATCTATTTACATCCGTGAAATCTGGCATCTAATTTATTATTATTATTATTATTATTATTATTATTATTATTATTATTATTATATTTTTAGTCTAATTAATTGTCTTTGTTGTTGTTGTTGTTAACTGCCCTCAAGTCAATCTTGACTCAGGGTGACCCTGTGGATGAAACATCTCAGACCCCCTTATCCTCTATTGTTCTGCTTACTTCCTGCAACCCTATACCCATAACCTCCTTAATAGAGTCCATCCATCTAGCATGTGGCCTTCCTCTCTTCCAATTTCCTTCCACCTTTCCCAGCATTATTGTCTTTTCCAATTAGTCCTCCCTTCTTATGATTTGTCTGAAGTACAACAGCCTCACTTTGGTTATCTTGGCTTCTAGGGATGTTTCTGGCTTGATCTGCTCTAGGACCCATTGATTTGTCCTTTTGGCTGTCCATGGGATCCTCAGCACTCTTTTCCAGCACCACATCTCAAAGGAATTGATTTTCTTCCTATCATCTTAACTGTCCAGCTCTCACATCCATATATGGTAATAGGGAATACAATGGCTTGTATGATTCTAGCTTTTGTGCTCAGTTGTATATCTTTGCATTTTAGAATCTTTTCTAATTCTCTCATGGCTGCCATTCTTAATCTGGCTGTGGTCCCCATTTCTATCAATATTCAATCCTAGGTATGAGAATGCTTTTACTATTTCTATTTCTTCATTGTCTAGGTTGAACTTGTGAAGGTCCTCCATGGTCATTATTTTTCTTTTTTTAATGTTCAACATTAAGCCTGCCTTTGCACTTTTTTGTTTGATCTTCCTTAATAGGTGTTCCAGGTCTGTGAAGTTTTCTGCTAGTACTATGATGTCACCGGCATATCTTAGATTGATATTCCTTCCTCCTATTTTCACTCCTCTTCCTTCTGTCTCCAAGCCTGCTTTCCTTATAATATGTTCTGCTTACAAGCTGAACAAATAGGATGAAAGGATATAGCCTTGTCTGACCCTTTTGCCAATTGGGAACCATTCTGTTTCTCTATGTTATGTTCTGACAGTAGCCTTTTGTCCTGAGTACAGATTCCTCATCAGGACTAGCTGATGTGTTGGCACTCCCATGTCTTTAAGGGCATTCCATAGCCTTTCATGATCTATGCAGTCAAAGGCTTTGATATAGTCTATAAAACACATGCTGATTTTCTTTTGGAATTCCCTGGTGTGCTCCATTAGCCATTATATGTTTGCAATGTGGTCCTAAGTGCCTCTTCCTTTCTGAACCCCACTTGGACCTCTGGGATTATTCTCTCTATATATGGTTGAAGTCTATATTACAGAATTTTGAGAAAAATTTTGCTTGTGTGGGAGATCAGTGCTATGGTCCTATAGCTTTTTGTGTCTCCCTTTTTGTGGATGGAGGTGTATATTGACTGCTTCCAATTTGTTGCCCATTTTCTCTCACAACCCCCCCCCCCCCAATATCTGTTGGTTAGCACTAGAGTTGACTCTGTCAATGTGGATTGCAGCAGTTTAATTGGAATATCATCTATTCCTGGTGAATTTTTTTTTTCGCTATTTCTCTTATTGCAGTTTCCAACTTGCTTTTTAGAATTTGGGGTTCATCCTCATTCTTGGTTCTTTGTTTCATGTGTTCTGTGTATTGCATCCACCATCTTTTTATTCCTTCCTGGTCTTGAAT
>JAIPUX010001880.1:108470360-108487179 GCA_020142125.1 Phrynosoma platyrhinos | reverse complement strand
ATTCTCTGAAGATGCCAGCCACAGATGCTGGCAAAACGTCAGAAAGAAGTTCTTCTAGAACATGGCCACACAGCCCGAAAAACCCACAAAACCCCCTGAAACCCACATTAAAATCCAGCAAGCCACACTGAAGAATGGAGTTCTATAGGGCTTGAAATGTTGGCATATGTGTGACCCAAACTGCACACCACCAAAGCTTTGCACTAGGAACAAACATCACAAAAAGTTCTGCTGTACAGTTCAGTGCAGGTTGGAGAACTCCCTCCCCCACAAAGAGAAGCTGCAGACATGACAACATGCTGAGTACTCTCAAGGAAGCTTTTAATCTTTGTTTTGATGTTTACAGTATCTCACATTGACCGACAAAATATTTCACTCAACTATACACAAAGACACCACCACACAGGGTATTGGAGCTCCTCTTTTATATACATATTCACTGATGAAGCTTTTAGTCCAATCCCTTACTGGTATGCAACACAGTTTTTTGTTCCCCATGTGACATGACTTTGCAGTATTGACACCTGATGATTTCATGTCATGCCTTTTTGTCATCATCACCCTGGGACACAATATTCTTCAATCTGCTTACTCATCATGGTTTCCAAATGAACTAAAGCAACTTTTTACTTGTTTCCCATATTGCTGTATCTAGGACATTTTCTTCTGGATGCTTCCATCCTGACATGAAAATGGGGTGCTGAAGGATGGTTTGTCCAGCCCTTTCCTGCCCATAAGCACTGTGTATCATCAAAAGCTGGGACACCTTGCAGAGTCCTGTTGCAACTCCTTGGATTTCTATTGCTCAGTGTTGGGAACAGGCTGGACACATCCTTCAGCACCCTGCTGGCCAGCACTGCAGAATTCCATCCCTTGGTGCAACTAGGATTTTAAGGTGCATTTTGGAGAATAGATCAGAAACTGCTCATAGTCATGATATTATTGGTGACAGGCCAATATAATCATACAATGGTGGCTGAGTGAGAAATTGGAGGGAGGGGAATCCACTCTGACTTTTAGTCCAAACATTAGAGGAGCTATCCATGATACTGTATTATACTCCCAAACTAGGTTCTGCAGCTTGAATAGTTCCCGTGAAAGCTAAAATGTGGAGAAGATTCACCACCACAACGACTCTGGTGCCACTAGTTAAAGCTGCACACAATCTCAAATCATACAGCAAAAATCTGTCATAGCAGCACCACATTGCCAGTTGTTGTGTAGAAGGCCAGACTTAGAAGAGAGAAGTGACCAGGCTTCTAATGGACACAAAACAATACTTTTTGCTGAATTAACTAGAATCCTTAGAGAAATCCTTTAATTAATTTTAGAACATTCATTTCCTAACCTGCTGGCAGCAAGCTAAACAAAATTTTATTTTATATTTAACTATAAGATTCAGAATCACTCAGCAGATCATTCCTTCTATCTTATCTGCAGTATTTCCTAAATTGTAATGGTAGCAGAGCTTACAAAGGTTACTTTTTAAGGCTCTTCTCCCAATGGGATGAGGCTGGTTGAAGGATTCTGGGAGATGTAGTCCAAAACAGTTACTTTCCCAAGTTCTTCATTGCAACAAGGCAAGGCAAAATCCTGGGAGGAAAAAGCTAATTTAATTCTGTTTGATATTTGGATTTATTACAGATTTGTGTTCTTCAAAGGAAGAAGCTGTTTTCATGCAAGTATAACATGACATGAAGACATGTTGACCTCCATAGTAGCTCCCCCACCTTTCTCATACTTGCCCTCAGAATATTATCCAGGTATGAAACCTCCAGGTCATTTCAACAAGGTTATGCTCAATTTCTTTCTTTCTAGTTTTATTAAGTGAGGGCATGACTCAGCATGATTACTGATAATGAGAAAAGATCAAGACCACAGCAAGAATTTGTAAGAGCATTATCAGATTAGACATTATTACTTGGGGACTCTGAACTGAATTTGTTTCTTCCTAGAGTGATGAATATTAAAACGCAAAATCAAAATGAGTTTAAATACCAAAGCATTGTAATAGGTGCCCCTATGCATAGTCTCTGTGGGCTAGATGGTGGCAAAATTTAAAAACTGATCCAAAAAGGATTGAGACCCATAATTTATATTATTATTCAGAAGTTAGATTTGTATGAGAGGGTTCCCAAAATCATAGCAAAAAATATGTTTTTGGTCTATAGTTGAAAGAATGTCAGATCCAAACACATACTGATTCAAATTACATAACTTAGGGGGGTTGCAGACTGCAAGAAATAGTGCAAATTGAGCCCACTTTTAGGGTTAGGGTTAGGGAATTATGGGAACTGTATTTTATTGTAGCACCAGAGCTTTCTGACAGAGAAGGCTCAATGTCTCAGAAAAAAATAATTCCCATGATTCCCTAGCACTAACCCTAACCCTAAAAGTGGACTCAGTTTGCACTATTTCTGGCTGTCTGCAACCCCCATTAGTGGTTCTCAAATGGTGGGGTGGGACCCCTGGGGTGTGCACGAGAATTGTTCAAGGATGCAAGGCAGTCATCCTTCTCTTCCCAAACTTTTTTATGTTTTAAAATTTACACATGCGTTGAGCTAAATTTTTTACCTTACTTTGCTTTAATACAACTGTTCTAATTTGAATGATGTTATTTCCTTCTAAAATGTGAAAATATGAATATACATGAATGTGAAAATGAAAATATGCACACTAAGCAAACAAAATATTTTTATTCATATACTATGTTACGTGAAGAGGTGGGGTCTGTGATGTCTGTGTGCAGATGTAAAGGGGATCACAAAGGTAAAAAGTTTGAGAACCACTGGCATAACTATTTTGGAGAGTAGGAGTACAGCCCCATCCAGAATGATTGAACACCAATTTCAGAAACCTGAGAATCAACAGCCACCACATTTCTGCTTTGTTGTTGATGTTGTTGTTGTTGTTAACTTCCTTTGAGTCAGTCCTGACTCATGGTGACCCTATGAATGAGACATCTCCAAGACTTCCTATGCTCCACTGCTCTCCTTTGATCCTCTAAATTCATATCCATGATCTCTTTAAAAGAATTCATCCATCTAGCATGTGGTTTTCCTCTCTTTCTACATCCATGCAACTTTCCTAGCATTATTGTCTTTTCTAATGAATTGTGCCTTCCCATGATGTGGCCAAAGTATGACAGCCTCAACTTAATAATCGTGGCTTCCAGACAGATTTCTGGCTTGATCTGTTCTACGACCTATTTGTTTATCTTTATGGCCATCCACAGAATCCTTAGCACTCTTCTCTAGCGCTACATCTCAAATGAGTTGATTTTTCGTCTTGTCCACTTTCTTCACTGTCTAGCTCTCACATCTATACATGGTAATAGGGAATACAATGGCTTGTACACTTTCCAGATTAGCCTCCTCTCCACTTATTGATATCCCTCATTTACCCCCAAAAAAGATAATGTCTTGCCTCTAACTACCTCTAATTTTAGCTAATTTGTTGTTTGTTTTGCTTTTAATTAGTATTTTATATTGCTATATATTTTATAGTGTTATTGTTTTTAGTTTGCTTCCTTTTCTTTTTATGTTTGGAAGGATGGTTGGGGTAAGGGTTATTTAGAAATTTGGTTTTAATTGTATATTGTATTTTAGTGTATTATTATTATTATTATTATTCTAACTTTTATGCTCAGTTGTATGTCTTTATGCTTTAGGGTCTTTTTTAGTTCTTTCATAGCTCCCCTCCCCATTCCTAATCTTCTTCTGGTTTCTTCACTGCAGTCTCCATTCTGCTTTCCAAGAATTCAGTTTCACTTTATTGGTTATCATTCATTCCATAAACATATCCATTCACCAGTTCAGGGCTGCCATGTTGGCCACATAGCAATCCACCCCCTCAAAAAACACCAACAAAACTCCAAATCCACCCAGTAGCGTTACATTTACTGAGCCAACCAAAAGCCACAAAATACATCACACTGGCTTTTGAAACTTTATTTTTATTGGCTTTGTCATTAGATAAAAGAATGATGGTAAAAAGCATGTGAGAAAGAAAATGTGACATTGTTGTGGTCACAGCACCTACATTTTAGGTTGTGATGGTATAAAAAAAAAAGATGAAAAATGAGCCTGCTCCCTCTTTATGACTATAAGCAAAGTGAGAATGAAGGCAATACAATATTGTAACTGTTTTTATTATATTGCTGTCATTTTAATTTGTAATTTGCTTTGAGTCTCAATGTAGGAAAAAGGTAGAAGGAAAAGAAAAAGGAGAAGGGAAGAGGGAGGAGGAGGAGAGAGTCAATAAACTTTGGCTTTGATTTACAAAGCACACTTCTCCTCAGAGTTGTAATTGTATCTTTCCAGTATGAGGCTTCATACTAGTTAGATGCATATGTAGGTCTTTATACATCAAAGGAAGAAGCCAAACTATTTTTTAAAAAGTTATAACATCATATTGTAAGTTTGTGAACTTTGCATATTCTTAATATACATGTTTAGCTTTTAGTTATCCTTGTTGTTGTTAGCTGCCCTTGAGTCAATTTCTGCTTGTGGCAACCCTGTGAATGAGACATCTCCAAATTTCCCTGTCCTTATCTTTTCATTTCCTGAAGACTCATGCCTGTGTCTGGTTTGAGCCCAACCGTCTGGTTTGTGGTCTACCTGTCCTTCTTGAATTCGAAGGATTAGATTGGATTATTGTCTTTTCCAGTGAGTTATGCCTTCTCATGATGTAGCCAAAGTATGACAGCCTCAATTTAATCATCATTGCCTCCAGGGGGATTTCTGGCCTGATTTGCTCAAGGACCTATTTGTTTGTCTTTGTGGATGTCCACAATATCCTCAACACTCTTCTCCAACACCACATCTCAAATAAATAAATTTTGTTTTCATTTGCTTTTTTCACAATCCAGTTCTCACATCCATACATAGTTATTGGGAATACTAAGGCTTGGCCAATTCTAACTTTGGATGCTCAAATGTATTTCTTTACTTTTAGGATCTTCTCTAGATCTTTCTTCACCGCCCTTCCCATTCCTAGTCTTCTTCTTATCTCTTGACTGCAGTCTCCATTCTGGGTGATGTTTGATCCCAGGCACTATTAAAGTGTAAAAACTTGGCATTCATTTATCTTATTTGACAGGACACATTTGCCTTACTATTCTTGACTTCTGACTTTAAAATAAACTTCATTTTGTTACTTGTAAATATTATTGTTATTGACTAAAATTCTTTATGTTGTTTTTATGTGCCTTCAAGTTATTGCTGAATTATGGCAAAACAATTTATGGCAACCCTAAGGTGACCCTCTCATGGGGTTTTTTAGGCAATATTTGTTCAGAGGAGGTTTGCCGTTGCCTTTCTCTGAGGCTGAAAACATGTGACTTGTCATGAAACCAATGGGTTACATAGCTGAGTGGGGAATCAAACTGGGGATTCCAGAATCCTAGTCCAGCATTCAAACCACTATACTATGCTGGCTTCTGTTAACTAGTTCTTTGTTTTCCAATTTTGCACTAGACATATTGCATCTGCAGAAAAAAAACTATTGACTCTATCTTTCACCTGATGAACAAGCTATTTGTTGTGCATCCAGTTGTGAAGTCATTTCTGAATTACATTGTGCATTTGGTTGCACAACATTGCCATTACCAAGCATCAAAGGGCACTATCAGTACATAACTCTGCATTCCACATTTACATTATACAACTCTGATGAAGGAACTCAGCTCATAACCCACTACAAAAGAAGGACAGAAAGCACATTCAGGTGAGCAGCAGAGAAACTAAATTAGAGTGAGAGTGAGAGATATTCACATCTCTAAAGTAGGCCTTTGCCTCTGATACTAAAGTCACCTGTCAGCTTCTTAGGGCAACCTCATGAAGTACTAAGAGATAAAAGAGATAGTATGACCATTCCTTACAAATGTGATTATGTGATAATGCTGTATAAGATGGCAATTTCTTACAAGTGTTAAGAGTTCATAGCTGACTTTTAGTGGATATTTGGTAAGATACTAACATGATATAAGATGAGTGATACCTTACATGGAATGTAAAGTCACAGTTTATAAGATATGTGCCTTGACAATGAGAAGTCTACATTCCTCCCTGATGAGAGTGGATTTCCCAACTTTAATATAATAGCTTAAAGGATTACTAAACTGTGTGCTAATTTTCCCACATTAAAAATTCTGAAAGTCCAAATCTTAGAAGTACTGAAGTGGAGTGTTGATGCTAAATATGCCTGTTTGGATTATGCCATTAGTTGGGAGCCCAGGTAATCAGAATATCTGGTGATGAGAAGCACCTCCAAAAAGGTAAAGGTTCTGTAACAAATGGCAAAGAACCTTCCATACCTCATTCTAAACTTATCTCATGGAGGAAGTACACCTGTTTCACATTTGCTTCAAGAAGGAAGTGTATATACATCATAGATATCTAGCTAGGTATATGCCCCTGCAGATGTTGGATTGCAGCTGCTCTCATTCCTCACCATAGGCTATGCTGGCTAGGAGTAATGTGATTTGTGGTGCAATGACATCCCCATTATAAATGTAGGTCCATGTGTTTTTGCAATTCTGTAAATGCATATGTATGAATATGTTTTCAATAAATTCTTGAGTAGAATTATTCAAATGAATATCATGTGGGACTTTCTAAAGTAATGGTCTTGCATGAGGAAAGAAAACACTATATATACAGTCTGCATGTTTATTTTGTTTGCTATATTACAAGAAAAGACTGAGGTTCTATTACTGCTTCCATAATGGAAAGCAAGAGGAACAAGCTAACATGAATTTTAGGAGACACCAAATGCTGTGAATAGAGGGCATGCCTCTGATAACAGATAGCAAAGACTGAATTTTCAGAATAAAGCATTTGCATTTCTCCTGATATAGGGAGTCAGAAGAGATATTTACCAGTCTAGAATCACTATAAAGGAAATGTGTGTTAGATACCTTTCTTGAAACCTAAATGATGAATTAAATCTTGTATATGCTCAAATGTCATGATGATAGACATCAATTTATGCCATAGAGCAAATCTTCATATAATAATGAAATCATAGAGTTGGAAGAGACCACAGGGGCCACCTGCCATGCAGAAATCCACCATTAAAGTACTCTTGAGCGATGGCCATCCAACCTGTCTGAAGGAGAGTCCATCACTCTCTTCCACTGTTGAACACCTTTTACCTCTGGAAAGTTCATCTTAATATCTAAGTGGAATCACTTTGTTGTAATCTGAATCCATTGATTCACAGCATAGCCTCTGGAAGGCCAGAAAACATGATGCTCCCTTTCCTACATGACATCCCTCAAAAATATTTAAGGGTGGCTATCCTATCATCAAGAAGTGGATTTGATTCCCCATTCAGCCATAATACCCACAGAGTGATCTTGGGAAAGCCACATGCTCTCAGCCTCAGGGGAAGGCAATGACAAAATCCTCTTAACAAATCTTGCCAAAAAAAAAAACTCATGATAGGGAAGCCATAAGTTGGAAATGACTTGAAAACCAAAAACAGCAACAACAATGAATTCTATTATCACTCCTCTGCTCAAAGCTGAACATACCTAGCTCCCTAATATCATTTTTGACATGCAGTGCCCAGAACTGGGAATGATATTCCAGGTATCCTTCCCCATCTCACAATTGTAGCACTATGATCCCACTTTTAACTGCCATTATAGTTTATGAAGGGCTACTTAGAATTCTCAGCCAGAGTGTTCTAGCACCTCACCAAGGTACACCCTCCAAGTTTCCATAGGGCATGGCAGTTAAAGTTGTATCACAGTGCTGTAACTGTGTAAAGTGAGAGGACCCCAAGTGAGGTTTGACCACAGCAGAGTAGAATAGTACTATTATGTCTCTCAGTCTGGATAGTATAAATCTGAGTCTAGAAGAAATGTTTAAAGCTATATGGATCAAGTTAAAGTGCTGGAACTTGTTGTACTAGCCCTTTCACTTCAGATATGAGTGATATTTGAGAAATCTGAGCGGCATTTGAGAGAAAAATGTGCATTGTACGTATTTAGACAGTTTCCCCATTTTAAACAGCTAAATGGCAGTACAAGAATGAACAGAAATAACTGAAGAAATTGTTGCATGAAGTTAGATGTTGAGTCTCCCTTATCTGGAATTCCAAAATCTGAAATACTCCCAAAAACCAAAACTTTATTAGTGGGTGGCTGAGAGAGTGACATCTTTTCTTTCTGATGGCTCAGTGTACACAAACTTTATTTCATCCAGAAATTTAAAATATTGTACAAAACTATCTTCAGGCTATGAATATAAGGTGTATATGAAACATAAATTAATTTTGTGTTTAGACTTAGGTCCCATTTCCAAACTATGTCATTATGTATATGCAAATATAGGTATTCCAAAATCCCCCAAAATCTGAAATCCAAAACACTTATGTTCCCAAGCATTTTGGATCAGGGAGACACAATCTGCAGGTGAAAAATATGTACTAGCAAAGGAGTGTGTTTTTGTCATCAGGGGATTAGAAGACTTATCTGTTGAGCCCCACCTGTAAGTAAGTTACTGATGACACTTGTCATGAAAGGCAGAAGTACTTGTTTGCATCTTATATTTCTGCATGTCATATTGCAACAGAGAACCATCAGGAATCCTCTAAGCAACAACCTTCCTTGCACTTCATTTTTCATTGATAGAGCCTGGATGTGATATTTTAGTCACAGAACACAATGTGCTGAATTCCATGAAAAATGGTGGCATTAATGCTGTAATTTTACAACCTGGAGCTGTAGAAAACATACACTGAAGCTATGATGAGATATAAAATGATCTCCAGTAATGTGTACAACTATGCATATAAATTCTTGGTTCATTGCTAAGAAAAATGTCATCTTTGGAGCATCATATTTCTGTCACAATTTACAGTGATAGGCTGAAGTTATACCCATTCCCAAAACATCTTAGACCTTCCATACTTAAGATTCAATTGCATACACACCTATGTGAGTATACCTCATTGAAAATAATGGGGCTTATTTTAAAATTGACATGTACAGAATCTTTTTGGATATGACTTCCCCCTCTGTGTTTAATCATATTCTGTGAGGCTATTGAACAGGGGGAAGAAGAAAAGCAGACTCACAACAACCTGTCTGGAGTTATCTGTTCCATTAAGCATTGTTTCTCCACAAAACTTGTACAATAGGCAGAAATGAAAAACATAGATATAGAATGAGGGACACCTGGATTAACAAGTCTACATATGAAAGGGATCTAAGAGTCCTAGTAGACTTCTTGAACATGAGTCAATAATGTGATGCAGCAGGTAAAAAAGGCAATGTGATTCTAGGCAGCATCAACAGACATTTAGTGTCTAGATAGAAGGAAATAATAGTACCATTCTATTCTGCTTTTGTCAGGCCTCACATGGAATACTGTGTCCATTTCTGGGCACCACAATTCAAAAAGGATGTTGACATGCTGGAAAGATGACCAAAATGGTGAACAGTCAGGAAACCATGCCCTATGAGGAACTTGCTCTTAGTATTGTCAGATTCCTTGGACTGTTAAAATCATAAAATCATAGATTTGGAAGAGACCACAAGGACCACCCAATCCAACCCCCTGCCATGCAGGGAAACAAAATCAAAGCACCCCTGACAGATGGCTATCCAACCTCTGTTTAAAGACCTCCAAAGAAGGAGACTGCACCACACTCTGAATCCATTGTTGAACAGCTCTTACTGCCATCCCCATCCCCATCCCCTTTTGCTTTTATGCCAAGTCTTTTTAGATTGTAAAGACAGGGAGAGAGAAAGAAACTGCAGCTCTTCTCACCTGTTTCTATACTGATACATTTCATTGCCTTCCTAACCAAATTGTAGGGCAACATACCTGGGTCACATTAGCTCTAGGTCCAATTCAGTATATAGTCACTACTATCCTAACATAAGGATAAATTAGATATGGCAATTAGAATTAGACACAAGTTATTTTCTGCTGCCAGAAATGCCCTTTTGTGAGTATATCTCAAAGATATGTGACAGGGACAACTGAAAGTAACAATCCTTCTGGCTAAGTTCTGCTGGCAGAAGACAGTGGAGACAGAGAAAGAAATGGCAAGATGGAGAAGTTCCAAATCTCTTTCATCCCAGGGACCCAGCTACAATGTCAGTGGATCTCTGGGCCTTTCAGGTATATCTTTTAGGCCTTCAGTCTTTACTACCAATGTGAAGACAAAATAATTTTGTTTTGTGATAAGTTGTATTGTGACAAGTATAGCATCAATTTCAATTGTGCGTGTGCTGGAGCTACACCAAGATTAACGGTAAAGGCATTATTATCTTCTCCTGATCCCATGATTTGGAATCTTTACATAGATCTCTCAGTGTGCTTCTGAACTTCTCTGATGTTCCATGAAAAATAAGATTGACACCATTGCTGGGAAGAAGGTCAGAACTAACAAAGCATTGTCAATAGGGGAAAATATAAGGGCAGAAAAAAATGAAATGCACAGATAAAGGATGAGGGATATGGGGCTTGAAATGTGAAAGGGACCTAGGAGTTCTAGTATACCACAAATTGAACATTATCCATGAGTGTGATACAGCAGCTAAAAGAACAATGAAATTCTTGGCTGCATCAATAAAAGTATAGTGTCTGCATGGAAGGAAATAATAGTACCACATTACTCTGTGTTGGTCAGGTCTCATGTGGAATGCTGCATCCAGTTCTGGGCACCACAATTTAAAAAGTGTATTGAAAACTGGAGCATATCCAGAGGAGGATGACCAAAATGATGAAAAGTCTGGAACCAAGTGCTATGAGGGGAGACATGGGGAGACATAGGGAGTATATTTAGCCTGAAGAAGAAAAAGTTAAGAAATGATATGATAGCCCTGTTTAAATATTTGAAAGGATATCATACTGAGGATGGAGTAAGTTTTTCTAACTAACTACAGGAAAAGAGATGCCTTAGAGAATGGTGGAGTCTCCTTCTTTGGGGATTTTTAAACAGAGGTTGGATGGCCATCTGTTGAGGGTGTGTGATTTGATAGTGTTTTCCTGCATGGCAAGGGGTTGGACTGGATGGCCCTTAAGGTCTCTTCCAACTCCATGATTCTCTAATGGGATGTTGACTTCAATGCCAATGTCTATGAATCTAGCCATTACAACAGTAGCTTTAATGCTGCAACTGCAGGAATGCTGCATTATGATATCACAGGAAGAAAAATATGTGTACAATTGGGGGGGGAGTAATATAAAGATACTAGGCTCTGGTGATGGGAAGCACTTGGAGGAAAATAAAGAAAAGAAAGAGAGAAAAATAAAAATAAATTAATAGTATTATACCTTTGTGGAATTGTGAAGAGTGTATGGTGAAAAGAAGGCAGTAGAAGAATTAAGATATTAACAACAATTGTATGTGGGTTTTTTTAAAATTTATTGATGTAAATAATATGAAATGGTGTGATATGAATTAGATTCACATAAGGTAGTAAAGAATAATTAATGTGATTTATCTATATATGTGGAATATTATGTAAAAGTTTTTAAAAATATTATTGTATGTAGGTTATAATACTAATAATCTTATTTAAAAAAAAGAAAAAAGAAAAATATGTGTAAATACTTCAAACTGGGATGACAGTAGGTTTCTGTTTGCTGATGCACTTTTCTTTTCCCTAAGTCACAGTTGGAGCTTTCTTTTCAAAGTATGCTAGTTCATCTTGTCTCTAGGCAAAAACTGGTGTCAACAGGGTAAATACACACTTTGCACTATAAAGAGAAACAGTTACAAAACATGGCCAAAAATTCTTGGAAGCTCTCATCTACAAATGTTGAATTACAAAATGCTAATAAGCATTGGATTCAACTGTGGGGGACAACAGAATATGGATGGAAAAGAGGAAAACTGAGGATTCTTTAGAAGATAATAACAACAAAACTCAACATGACACATACCAACATGCCTAGAAGACTGCATGAAACTCATGCCTAGATGATGCAAGAATATCAATAGCAAGTACATATGTATACCGCTTATCAGTGCACTTAAGCACTCCCTAGGTGGTTTACAGTGTGTAAGCTAATTGGCCCCAACAAGCTGGGTACTCATTTTAGCGACCTCAGAAGGATACAAGCCTGAGTCGAGCCCCTGGCTGGTATGAGTGGCTGAAGTACAGGCTTTTAACCATTGTGCCACCAAGAAAACAAGGCATTTCAACTGCAGGTCAGGGCTTTGAAGTTACAGTGATGCATATGATGATACATTACAGTGATGCATACAGTGATGCAAGCCAATAGTCAACACAAGCCTACCAGAGCGTTCAGATCTGGGAAAACATGGGTTCAGATCCCCATTTAGAAGAAATGTTAATTTGTTTACTTTAAGTAACTCCCAGCAGCAGCCTTCTTCGACTGAGTGTGCTATAAATGTGCTGGATTACAGCTCCCGTAATAGATAGTGACCCTTAAAGTGCTAAACTAAAGGGCATTGCATATTGGTCCTGCAAGAAGATTGATTCATTAATGTCTCTTGGACTGATATATATATTGGATTGATTGTCTAATGCTTTTAAAAACATCTGCACCACATATTGTTTTAGCTGCTTTGTTTTCAATTAAACTTTAAGCCATTTCATGTTCCATATGATGTGGGGGAGGCAGGGAGAACAGGATATAAATCAAATCAAATAAATTGGAGTAATTGTCCTGCATGTCCAGAAATATCTGAATTGTATTTGGTTATGTTTGTGGGACATTGTCTTCTTTGTGGTTGCACCAAGACTAAATATCACTTTGCCTGGGGAGGCTTACCTTGCATTTTCTGTTATCTTTGCATGAGTAAAGGGAAATTTTTATTCCCAGACATATCCTTCACCTCCTTGGTATTTTATCCATAAATTGTTGGCTGTTTCCATTACTCCCACTTCTGATTCTTTATTATACTGGTAGGTAGTTTAACTATTCATACTTTATGGTCCTATCTGCAAAATAAATAACCTGCTCTACAGTAGCTACAGTGGTCCTACTGTCTTGCAGTGAACCAAGTAATAACTGACCATATAAGATGTTACCTACAGTGATAGGAACTAAGTAGTTAAAATAAATTAGGAATTAATTTAGAGATTTTTCTAATAAAATGGGTCAATTTAATTTTTAAATTAATTCTATAATTAAGTTAATAATTAAACTATACATCCATTAAATGAGAAACAAAACTAAAGAGCCAACACATTTTTCCCATTTCCCAGCTGGTTCTTTATCTAAAGCCTAGTTTTCTCTGATATTTGCAGAACTCCATCTTGCTTTTTCTTGCTTCCTCAGGTTGAGATATTATAATGTTTAGGTCACAAGTGTCAAACCACTTACTCAAGAGTAGTTTCACTGGTAAAAGGAGCACATCCTCTAAACCTGAAAGAAGCAAGCTAGCTTGGACTGAGGGCAAGCTGTTGCCTCTCATTTTTTGTTTATGTTAGTTGTCTCAGCATGCCTACAGGTAAAACCAAAGCTGTCCCTAGCTGCTCACTATCTAATACTAGATCTATAGCTATGTCTGTTGTAAGAATTAAAACTTCAGGCTCCAGGGTGCTAGAAAAAGATGATGATGGGTAGCCTGCCTAATGGTGATTGCACTGTGATGGTTTCACTTTTGTGAAGTACTGTGACTAAACCAGAGAACATAAGTCCCAATGAATATACAAGAAGTAATCATTTTACCCCTATAAAGAATATGTGCTTTATTATGGGCATATATTCTTCCTTCAGAAGGCAGTAAATTATAGTATTTATGGAATCTTAATGATCTAAACACAGTTGGAGCCTGAAGGTCAAGGCTGCAAACTGCATCCTAAATTTCAGTTTACAGATGAAGTTGAGTATTTATTGCAGCACTGTTTGTGCTGCTATACTTAAAGATCTGCCAGCATTTCCATTATAAACCACTATTTCAGAGGTTTATAACTCACTCATAAATCTCTACTTCAGGCTGAAATACAGTGCAAAACAAGGTCTCCACTGTGGGAGAGATTTTCTCCTCCGCAACACCTTTTTGTTTGTTTGTTTTACCCGCATTGTTTCCCCTCGCTAAATGTAAACCCCAAACTGAAATATACAAGATGCACTGTCAGCTCTCATTAGACTCAATGGATCATACATTTAGAGTAAATAGGATTGTAGAGCTATTTGTTAAAATGTAAGAAGCACAAGTGAAATAAAATAAAGCAGCAGCATCATTTCTCTGTCTGTGCAAATATTGATACAAGGATTTTTATTATCCCATCCCACCCCCACTACTGTAGTACTTGCATGGCCAAAATATTCAAGACAATTGTCTGGCAATTGAAAATAACTTAAAGGAAGATGCTGAAGGTGGAGATATGCTTTAGTTTGAGAGTAATGGTTTATACCAGCTTCTCCTCTGAAGCTGCTTTGATCCAACTGGACAAAAAAAAAAAAAGAGAGAGAGAGAGAGAGAGAGAGAGATATCGAGGTGGAGAATCTGCTGAACTCTATCCTCAACATAGGTCCAGAATCTTGAGCAGTTCTTTTAAGTGAGTGAATTTACTACCTACCAACTGTAAATCCCAAGCCAAGCAAGGTATGAAGTGAGCCATCTTATTAGTCAAGGAAGATTATCACATGGAGGCTTACCATCAGTAAAACGTCCCTAAATCATCCAGAAAGTGCAAGGGTGTGATATCCAGTTGCGCTTTTCCCCATTATTAAATCGTCATGGAGGCATCCCTTCACCTCTCTCACCATTAAAGCATTAGCATAGCCACCATTTCTTAATAACTGGAACTTCCCATTACTGAGAAATGGTGGCTCTGTTAACACTTTAATGATGGGAGAGGCGAGGGGATGCCTTCATAATGATTTAATAATGGGGACAAGCATGACTGGCTATCACACCCTCATTTTTCTGGATGATTTAGGGACATTTTACTGATGGTAAACATCTGTGTGATAATCTCCAATGTGTCCACAACTACCAAGATGGTTGTCACTCCCTGTGATGGAGCAAGTCTGTAATGAAATTAAGGGATACCATTTGCCACAGTCACTCAGAAGCTGGCAAAGGAAGCAACTGCCCTGCTGGTTTTCCTGGGATATCCCTGGCTCAATAACAGACAGGCTAAGAGGCCACATAGTGCTCCACCTCCGCCTGGAGGCAGGGCAGCCAAAAGTCTCAGGAGCATTGGTCAAGCCAAAGGGCATAAGCAGATACTCGAAATGCTCATAGCAGGTGAACAACACTGTCTTCCATTTGTCCCCTTCTCCGATGCACACCAAGTTGTAGGCTCCTCACAAGTCCAATGTGGTGAAGACTATAGCCCCACGTAACCTCTCCAGAATATCAGCAATGAGTGGTAGAGGGAATTGGTTATTGATGGTCACCTGGTTCAGCTTGCAGTAGTCCATGCAGGGCTTCAACTCCCCCAATTTCTTCTTGACAAAGAGAACAGGGTCAGCAGCACGTGAAAAGGAGAGCCTTATGAAACCCCTCTTCAGTTGACTTTGATGATAAAGCCCTGTAACGCTGCTAATTCTGGGTCAGGAAGGGGATAGATGTGAGCCACAGGTACCTGAGCCCCAGGAATTAGATCAAAGGGGCAATCATAGGGACGATGTGGTGGCAGCTGGTCTGCCTCAGCCTCACTGAACACATCTGCAAACTCTGCATATTTCCTGAGAAGGCCCATGAGGGATTCCTCCACAAGTCCTGCTGCAATAGTTACAGGTGTTGGCCTGTCATGGTCCTTACAGCATGGTGCCCCAAAACTGATCTTTCTTTGAGATCAACTAATCCAGGGGTAGGCAACCTGTCCCCTTTAAGGGCCAAGGGACTTCCCAGGAGCTATTGGCCAACATGGGACTAATGGCCAACATGGCTGAGGCTTCTGGGAGCTGAAGTCCCTCGGCCCTTAAAGGGGAAAGGTTGCCTACCCCTGCTTTACACTATTGCAACCTCCCATCGATCTGGAGGCACAACTCGATCAGGGCCTGCAAGGTCCTTGGGCACTCGATCTGGGCCAGTTCATCCAGGATTCCATCTGTTAGCCCCTCTTGGAATTGATCTACAAGCACTGGTTCACTCCAGATAAAGTCTTGTGCCAGCAGCTTGAAATCACTTGCATATTCTGCCACATATTGGGTCCCTCGTTTCAGCCCCAAGATCTGTCTATTTGCCATTGTGCTTTGATAGGGTCAGTGTACATGGACTGGAGTTGCTGGATGAATGCAGCAAAATTGTCCAGTAATAATAATAATGTAATAATATTTTTTATTTATATCCCACCCCTCTGCCAGGCAATCGGGGTGGCGTACAACATTTCAAAAAATCAGAACAAATAAAATCAATTCAAGTCCCATCCCTCATTCCCACTCCCACCCATACCCCAAGAACAAACCAAACTAAACAGATTAAATGACAATAATTAAAAATATACAATTTAAAAAATATACAATTTTCAATGTCAATATACAGCAGCGTTAGTAAGCAGCTCCTGTTAGCAGACTAAGGGGGGAAGCAAATGGGCGGCCATGGGCCACCCCGGGAAGCTGCGCCGCAGGGCCTAGGTATCCCCACACCTCAGCCACACATGGCGCTCCTTTCACAAGTCGCCGAAGGTGAACCGCAAAAGCTTGCGGCGCACCTCTGGCAACTCTTTCACTACAGTGTGTGTGGATGCTGCAGCGGGAGGTACTCTTCAGAGCGCCGGCTGTGCGGAGGGCCAGCTGCTCCGAGGACAACCTGGGGAAGGAGTTGGAGCGCCGATCGTGTGCTGCCTCTCCCCTTCCCTGCCCCCAAAATGGCCCAATTGCCCATCTGCTTAGCCCCTAAAAACAAACCCCACATAGAATCATAG
>JAIPUX010001880.1:108455883-108470260 GCA_020142125.1 Phrynosoma platyrhinos | reverse complement strand
TGGCCTGGAGAGCCTCCTCCTCCTCCTTCCTCTGTCTTGGCCGAAACTCATGGTGCCTGTCTGTGGGAAAGTCTTCAGCCCTTAGGCTCATGAACAAAGTACTTTCCCCAAAAGGTAGGGAAGTCTGACTGAGTTCCATTAAACTTCCCTGGACAGGCTATGGTACATTTCCGATGGGGTAGTGGGGCTGCTTGCAGAGCTTGTTATTGGGTTTGCAAGGCTTGCAGCTGAGCTGTAAGAACAACCACTTTCTGAGTCAGCTCAGGATTCGCAGCAGCAAGGTCAGCCATGCTGACACATAGCCAACTACCACTCCTCCTTCCAGGCCAACAAGTGTTAATTAGGCTGGAAGCAAACTGTCCTGGTTCACCAAACACCCCCACAGTCTGGCTGGGAGGGAGCCTCTGACTGATAGGGCAGGTAGAGGCAGCTAATCACAACATATAGAAAGTGTCCTTGCCTGTGAGAGTCTGTTAAGAGAAAGGCGTGGGTCAAGCAGTCCAAGTCAAGGGAGACAACAAGAATCAAGGTCAACATGGTCCAAAGGTAAGGTCTGAAGTAGGAATGCAGGAGTCTAGAAACAGGTAACAGGAATGCTGGCCAAGAAACAAAGGGCCTTTGCAGATTGCCAGAAATAGTGCAAATTGAGTCCACTTTAAGGGGTTAGGGTTAGTACTAGGGAATCATGGGAACTGTTTTTTTCTGAGACATTGATTTTTGAAACCAATTGTTCCATTATTTCTTTATCCCCCTCCTCTATTGTTATTTTCCAATGTTTCTCAATATATTCCTCAATTTTTTCTTTGACTTATTCCCTGCTGAATATAATTCTTTGTAATATAACAACAACAACAACATGCTTTCAAGCCTAGGGACATCAAAGTTACCCCTTCCCCGAGACAAGAAGGGTGACAGAAAAATGGGAGGCTTCAATGCCACAGCCCAGGAACACCAGGGCCCTCCCCAACAAGAAAACACTGAGGCCACTGACGGGAACAAGGTGGGAGGCAGGGAGGAGGAGGGGAGGGTGGGGAAAACATCTTGGAGTGTAAAAAGGAAAGAGAAAAGAGAATTAAGAGAGGGAATTGAGGGAGGGAAGAAGGGAATAACAGGCATAAAATATTAAGAGTGAGTGAGTTAAAATGGACAGGAATGGGTCACTTTGACTCATGGGGGTTGCAGACTGCCAGAAATAGTGCAAATTGAGTCCACTTTAAGGGTTAGGGTTAGTGCTAGGGAATCATGGGAATTGTTGTTGTTTTTCTGAGACATTGAGCCTTCTCTGTCAGAGAGCTCTGGTGCCACAATAAAATACAGTTCCCATGATTCCCTAACCCTTAAATTGGACTCAATTTGCACTATTTCTAGCAGTCTGCAAAGGCCCAAAATATTTCCAACAACTCCTTAGGCAAACTCAGGTCTTAAATAGCCTGACACCAGCTGGTTCTAATCAGAGCGAGCTTGCTTGCTTGCTCCTTTGCTTGCAGCCTGGCTAAGCATCTCAGTTCTATCTTTTGTTGGATCCTTTTTTCCCTCCTCCTTAAGACCCCAGCTGTGTCCTCTGTCTCGTTAGCAGGTGAGTGTTGCCCTTGTCCTGCTGGCTGAGCCTGCAATTCAACAGGATGAGCTGGCTGGAACTCTTCATCAGGGAGGGCTAGCTGCTCTGCAACAGGGAAAGCTGTAGGCTGTTCCATGTCTGGAATACTCACCTGGGTTCCTTCCTCAGCCTCCTAATTGGACTCTTCCACCAGCTCCCATTCCTGCAGCTCTTGGTCCATGACAGCTGCACATGTAATACCATCTCTCACTTTTATCTCCCCTGAGTAGCTCTTATTAATAATGATCTGTTATAGGGCATTTTAAACCTGTGAATTATTTGTCCTGAGGAAGTTCTCAAAAGGTGAGCATCACTACAAGTATGGGTATTGTAAAATTTTAATTATCACCTTTAAAAAAATTGACAGAAATTTTTGATTTGTAGTTGTTAACTTAGTAAGTAGTTGCCATCCAGATTTATATATTTTCCCAGTGTTTCTTGACCTTTCGAATACCATTATCGTAGAAGTCTACAGATTGCACCTTAAACCACTCTTTGGGGTTGTTCCCACTATGATTTACTGTGAATTACAATTCACTGCATATATGCCTTGTTCTCACTATGAACAGTTTCAGAAGTGACTCCGATCATTCAGAGTCATTTTGAACCACCACAAATCCACAAAGAGTAGTTTTCTGGTAGTCTTTTTGGAATAAATCGATTCAGAACCGTGTTCAACAAGTGTAAATGATGGAGCTGAATTGCATTTTACAAGTGGGTGAGCGAGCAGGCATGAAAGCAAGCAAGTGGCAAGAGTGCAAGCAGGGCTGCCAGCAGATGGGAAAGCCTTCATTGCCCCTGCCACCTAGGGGGGCCTGGATCAGGTCCCTCCTGCCCTGGAGCTGCCCCCCCCCCAGAAGTGGTGCAAATGCATTAGTGGGAACTACTAGTACCATTGTTACAATTCAGTTCCATAGTGGGAACTACACCTTGGCCTCAATCACTTCAGCCACCTGGTTTCAACACATTTCGCAAATCAATTTAAATCTAAGTTGGAATGGCCCCTTCCACTTCATGAATAACACCATCTGTGTTGTCAAATCAGTAACCTTGCAATGGATTTTTCATTTTGGGGAAAAGAAAAAGTCACTTGGTGATGATGACACAAAATTTAATCAATATACCATAATAACTTCTAGCTGATAATTATTACTTTACAATACCTCCTTGTATGACTCCCACTCTCATTTCCAAGGATTATGAGTTGGAGATAGACAAATTAGTGGTGTTCCCAACTACTCAGTGGTCTTGCCAGTTACTATTTTTCACCAATGGCTACTAGACACTATTATTTATTAACAGGAACTAGCCACACACTGTCATGACATAGTATAATTAGGAATGACATTCCAGGAATGAAAATGATGTGTCTCTCCATTTGTGGCTGCCATTTTCCCACCACCCAAGTATATTACTGTAATGATGTTATAGTGTAGAATAACATTGATGTGAGCCATTGTTATCCAGAATGAATGAATGAATGAACAGTGACCAACCACAGCGAGACTAGAGGTATGTCAGGGAATGTTACAATCACCCTTGAAATTTGTTTTCCCTCATGCCACTCCCAAAAGACGAAAGAAGAAAAACAGTAACATTTGTTTACAACAAAGCCAATTATACATGATAGCTAAATGGATTGTCTACATTCAGCAGTATCATAACTAGAGTTTAGTCCTGAACATAAAGAACTGATAGACTTTCTCTACAATCTATGATTTTTTAAATATTTGTTTCTACCTGTCTACAAATAGTACTCAAGGTGGCTAACAGTAGAAAAACTTAAGCAATACCCTATTACAGAATTGGCTGTTATACTGAGAGGATTTAATTTAAAATTTAGTTAAGTCCAGGAAGAATATTCTTACACTTCAGAGGATATCATGTAGATGTTAATGTATTCATCATTACCATATCTGCTTAGCACAGATGTCACATCACATCTGTGATGTTACATTGCTTCCCCCCCCCAACAAAACCCCCACACCCTTGCCTCTTTTCTTGGCTAGGACTTAATTGAATTTTAATGTTGCTGAAATTACTGTTTAGAAATAAGTTTTTAAAACATGAATACCTATCATGTGTTATTACTAAGATTTACAAACCTGGGGAGACAGCTATAAAAACTAAATTAAGAGAAAATGATTAAAATGGTTATTATAGAAGAATAGAGACTATTTTTACCTATAGAATCCCAGAGGAACCTGTGGAACTATGAAGTTTTTCTCAAGATTCTGTAGTACATCATTCAGCATCCTTACACGGGTGGGCATTCTTTCCTTTGGGTCATTAGCTGGACGCATTTCATTTGACTGGAACAACTGGGCACTCTCCCTCAAAGTATAGGCCACTGTCAGCAACTGGTCTAAATTTAGGCTGCTACCTGATAACATTAAGAGAAATACATTATATGAAAATATGTTTGTGTCCACATATTGCTTCACTAACTTGAATAATTCATGGAGATCTACCATATATACTTGTGTATAAGTTGATCTATTAGTCAAGGCAGGTTTAGGAGCCAAAATTATGGAATTTGATATGACCGATGGGTAAGTTTTAGATAAAATCTAGGAACATGTTCCAAAGGTTGTAAAAGACAAAGCAAAAGACAATGAAGCCAAATAACTTTTTAAAAGACCACAGACATAACTGTTTTTGCTCATCCTAAAGACTGGATGGATGAGGATGGAACTACAGTACATGCTGACTGTAGGATGTGTGTAGAAGGTGACCACATGTGGAGGAGGCTAACAATGCATACATGTCAAAAAGGATATAAAGGGAAGAGTTATGGTACAGTATTAAGTTTTATCAGAAAAGGAACTATCACCTTCTCTGAGAATAGTAGTGAAAGGTTAGAGCTTACTCCATCACAGGAGAACCTAAAAGAAGAACTGACCCCTCCCCCTTCTCTCTAAGTGCTCCTTTGAGAGGAAATGCCAAAGAGCTACCACTGACTGAGGCATTCAAAAAAGTCAGATGTGTGCCATAGCAGAGAGGGTAGAAGGAATTGGTGCTTATTTTAGTTTCTCCAAGGACAGACTAAGGGGGGAAGCAGACTGGCGGCACGGGGCTGCCCTGGGAAGGTGCGCCGTGGGACCGAGGCATCCCCACGCCTCGATCCTGCGGTGCACCTTCCCTGTCCCTGAAAGGAGCCCTAAAATAGCGCTCCTTTCACAAGTCAGTGAAAGTGCACTACAAAAGCTTGCGGCGCACTTTCACTGACTTTTCCGCCGCAGCATGTCTGGACGCTGCAGCGGGAGGTTGCCCTCGGAGTGCCAGCCGTGTGCAGGGCTCGCGGCTCCGAGGGCAACCTCAGGAGGAGGAAGGGGCACTGAGCGTGCGGCTGCCCCTCCTCTTCCCTGCCTCCAGGATGGCTTTTTAAGCCGTCTGCTGAGGCCCTAAGTGTTCACCTTTCATCACTATACTAAGAGAAGGAGATAGTTCCTTTCTTGATAAGATTTAAGGTGCAGTGCTTAAATTGACCTGTGGATAGGTTGACCCAATTTTTTGGGGGCGTCAATTTTTATTAAAATTTCTAGACTTGAACATGGGTATATAGAATAATATTTTAGAGTACTTCCATGCCACCTGGTATAGACCATGTACCCCTTGCCATTTTCATTCAATGGGAATAATAATATCAGAGGTATATCCAGAAAATCCAGAAGTAGAGATGAAAGTAGAAGATTGAAATTCAGCTTTGAAACTCCAGCTTTGAAAAGTTGTGGCCCAAATTTGAAAACTCAACCATCAAAGCTTTTTATTAAAAAAACAAAAACAAAACAATTTCACCAAAAGCCAGGAAGACCATGAAGATAGGATTTCAAAAATGAGGGATTTTACAATCAGAGTGCCACCACTGAGAAGTCTCTCCTGAGTTGTCACCCTACCCACCAATATCATTTGAAAATAATTTTCAGGTTTAAATGTGCGTGGGCAAAAATTGCTCCATTTGAAGACATTTCAGTGTTCAGGCCCATATGAAATTCATTGCAATAATACAAATTAGGGAGTGGATCACAAAGGCATGAACTAAGCTATCACAGTCCAAGAAAGATCACAGCTGGAATATCATCTGAAGTTGAACATTTTTTTCTGAGCCACAGAGTATATGCAAGCCTTTAATTACAACACCACATCACAGATTATCTCCTAAACTGCAGCCCAACCTTTAGAGAGTGTGTAACATTTTCCAAAACAGGCTGACTACTACTCTCCTGGGGAGAGAAACTATTTACTAATAATGCTTCACTTGGGCTGAGTTTCAACACCCACATGGAAGAGTAGAAAATTTTTCACTCATTCATCAGTCACAAATGAGCCAATGTAATTTAGGGCCTTTGCAGACTGCCAGAAATAGTGCACATTAAATTGAGGCACTGCCCTGGCTCAGTGCTAGGGAATCATGGGAACTGCAACTAATTGTGGCACCAGAGCTGTCTGACAGAGAAGGCTCAATGTCTCAGAAAAAAATACAATTCCCATGATTCCCTAGCACTGAGCCAGGACAGTGCCTCAATTTAATGTGCACTATTTCTGGCAGTCTGCATAGTCTCTTAGACTGCTGAAATCTAGGGACAACATTCAAGGGGGGCAGGGATTATAACCATTTTAAAGCTTTTGTGGGAACAGCTTCATGCTATATATAATATATTATACACACACACACACACACACACACACATATATATATATATATATATATATATATATATATATATATATATATATTTGCAGCCACTTTAATTGCAAGAAAGATCTTGTGTTGTCCTCTTGTGATGCAACTTCATCAGAAGACAAATTTATAGCAAAATCTATTTGGTGCCATACAGTAGACGAAGGCTATACTTACACTGCAGAATTAATGCTGCTTGAAAATGCTTTAACTGGCATGACTCCATCCTATAGAATCCTGGCTAAATATCTCACAAAACCACAAATCACAGAATGCCATCACATGGATCCATAGTAGTTAAAAGCAGTGTAAAACTGCATTAATTCTGTAGTGTAGAAGCAGCTAAAGTCAGTTTAGGCAGGGGTAGGCAAGCTTTTTGAGCAGGGAGCCGGGTTGCTGTCCCTCAGACAATTGGGGGGCCGAAGCACCATAAATAAGTAAATAAATAAATAAATATAATTTAATTAAAAATAAAAATAAAAAAAATGCATGCACACTCTCTTAGCCCCAGAAAAGCCAAGGCAAAACCCCTGTAGAGATTTTGCCAAGAAAACCCCAAGAACAAGTAATAACAACAATAATCAATATCATCATGGTGGGCGGCAGCGGTGGTGGCAAGATCAGCCGGGGGCCGGTCCAAAGGTCTCAGAGGGCCACATCCGGCCCCTGGGCCTTAGGTTGCCTACCCCTGGTTTAGACATCTGTAGGTAATGGTCTATGATTTGCTTCAATTTTATCTCTAATTTATTTCCCCAATGTTTTAAATAACCAGTTTCTTTACAGTCATTTGTACAGGACATTTTATAAGTTAGATATGGTTCATTTCTAATGAGCACTGCCAAAAATCTATTATCAAATGTAATTCTTCTACTAAACCCACTATTATTTGTCTTTCTAAACATAATATTGGATAATGGGGGGGGGGCTTTAGGGGGTGATAAAGGTACTCTACTTCCATTTTTTCATGATTTTTGAATAAACAGGTCTATGTTAGTGTAGGGAAAACTGAGTCTATACGCAGAAGACAGTCAGCCAGGAAACAAATGTCACTGGTAAATCTGGAAGTTGTTGAAGAGAAAAAACTCCTTCTGCTGCACAGAGTTTTGCTCACAACTGCTGAGGTTCCTACAAAGAGGTTTTTAAATCTTACTTGCAGAAAATATTTATAAGAACAATACAGTAATATTTACCATCCGACATAATGCTCCACCATCAACCAACATTCATCTAACCACAATGCATTGGAGCATTCTTCCTTATATACACAGGATTCTGACCCAAACCCCTGCCAGTGTTTCATCATTTTCCTGTCATATGTCCACAGTGACTATGCAGTTTTGAACTGTTACCACACAACTTCCTGCTGATGTTTCATCAGCTTCCTCTGAGTCAGCTTTTCTCCTTTTTGCACACTGCACACTGCATGCACCTGGGACATTTTACATCCTGGGGCAAAGCCTCACTGACACTCTATTCATTATTTCTTTGCTCCTAATGGTGCTTTTTTCATACTGCAAAATTCTCCAAATTGATCTTCAAAAATCTTAATCCAAACTGAATTTACATTTCTGTTTGGATTAAATCTCATTGTCCTGTGTAAAAATATACAAGGAGTAACATTCCTTATTTTGAGGAAAGTCAGTGAGATTGCTTTAGCACTATTTTGTCCACAGACCACAACATATGCCCCAAAAGGGTCTTAAATAGATGGTTTTCAGCACCTTCCACTGAACATCTCAAGAAGATAAATCCACTGAATCTCATATTGTTATTAACAATGCACATCTGCTCAGAGGAAAACTCCATTGCATTTAATTTTATTTACTCTCTGCCTAGGATTACAGCTTGAGATGCACTAAGATGCTGATACCCTAGTTAAATGTCAACCTTTCTTCCTGTAAATTTAATTATTATGGACTTTTCCCACAACAGGCAATTCTTAAATTGGTTTTTGTTGTTCTCATACTAATATGCAAACTGGAATGCAATTATCTTTTTGTTTTCATACTTTTATGAATTTTGAGGCATAGTTTTCATATCAAAAAGCTACATGCAAAAATATGTACATTAGGGGAAACATCCTCTAAAAAGACATATTAATATGATGGAAGTGTTAAAACAAACAAACAAACAAACAAATTGTGTATATTAGGAAAAATTACATACAAAATGTCCAAAAATTATGCATGTGTGTGAAAATGCATACAAATGTCTATGCAGATTATTTTAAAATTGCAAACTGGTTCACCTTAGGGTCTCTGTAAGTCAGAAACAGCTTGAAGGCACACAACAATATAAATAAAATTGAATGAAAAAATAACAAACCTGATAGAAATCGGAACACATATTTATTCATCCTTAATACAGTATGTGTGATTGTATTTGACTGCAATCCTAGTTACCTGGAAGAAGTCATATTGAATGCAATGACATTTATGGTACTTTTAAGCAGGGGTAGGCAACCTTTCCCCTTTAAGGGCCGAGGGACTTCAGCTCCCAGAATCCCAGGAGCTATTGTCCAACATGGGCCTATTGGCCAACATGGCTTAGGCTTCTGGGAGCTGAAGTCCCTCGGCCCTTAAAAGGGAAAGGTTGCCTACCCCTGCTTTTAAGTATGCTCATTCAGGATGTGCTCTCTAAATAAACCAGCTGAGGCATGATTTTTTAAGAGATGGTAAAGCTTATTATTAAAAATGCTGTTGTCTAAAAATAATACCTTAAAAGCTCTAATCTTTATGCTGCATTTTCTCTGTTAACCTCTTTCTTCTTTCAGGACTGTCTGCTTTTTACTAATAAGTATCAGCAGTCTACTAGAACATATTGGCATATTGGAAAGAAATGTATACTTTGACTTAAATATACACAACACTACCTCCCGCTACTCTGAATGGATGAGGTAGAATAAGAATTTGACACAAACCATTTCTAATGGCATTTGTTTCTTCTTGAATCAGTTTCATGCTGTATAATTCCTAGGAGGTGATTTTTTTTTTAACAAGAGGAGAAGAAAATATGAAAGCCATGCAG
This sequence comes from Phrynosoma platyrhinos, assembly GCA_020142125.1. Lineage (NCBI taxonomy): Eukaryota > Metazoa > Chordata > Lepidosauria > Squamata > Phrynosomatidae > Phrynosoma > Phrynosoma platyrhinos. Next base: position 108,460,955 of record JAIPUX010001880.1, on the reverse strand, counting down.
ATAGGAAGAAAACTCATGGAAAACATTTTGTTTACCTAATGTGTTTTTGTACAACTTTTGAATTGTTTCTGCTACCATTTTCTAACCATGGTAAGTATAACAGAAATACATAATACTGCTAAGGATTACAACTGAGTCAAAGCTAGGTAAAGCCTTTGCACTGACATTTTCAGTAATGCTGGAGCATTCTTTCTCATCTCAGTTATCTTTTGGCTCTACTAATGAAAAAGTTCCTTCATGCACATGGCATTGCTTCCCATCTGTAATGTCACTATATTATTGTATCTAGTTGACTACATGCAGTTATGATGCCATCTTATTCACTTCATGAGAGTTAATGAGATGGGGAAAAAAACTTATCATTCATTTAGGAAATAAAAACAGGAAAAAATAATTATGAAAAGGAAAAAAAATGAAACTTAAGGGGAATAATGGTACTGAATAGGTGGCATTGACTAGATCAGACTAATATGATTTTTATCACAATTAAATGGTTTTACAGGTGTTTACTGCCATAAAACTAAATAAATTAAACTAAAATTTCCTATAGAATTATGGTTCCAGTCCAATATGTCCCTCTTTCATAACTGCTTTCAACAGATATTGAAATAAATGATTAGTTTCTCCCACATTTTATCTGTTTGGGACCTAGCCACTTAAGTGTGTACTTAATTCTCTCATACAATAGCTGAGACAATCAGCCTGTGTGTGGATTGTACAATTTCAGACCACAGGTGGTATACAAATATATGTGATCCATGAACTATATTTTAACATATATATGGATAGACCATATATTTTACCTCGTACACAAATAGCAGATCATTGAATTGCAGGCTCTTGAACTATACTGGCTAAATGATGCTATGAAAGTTTAATGTTCATCCCTCATCAGGTTTTTTTTTTCACTTTTGTGTACATGCACTGGTATCTACCACTCTTCATTCATTCCAACTGGAAGGGCAATTAAAATTGTGTATAGACTGCATGCCACTACACTGTGCTCTTTTATAACCCCTCAGAATGGGACCTTCTCTGAAGCAGATTTTACAGCTGAACAAATCCACCCTCAGACACCCTACATTTGGGGAGATGAAGACAAAGCATGCTTTCCATCATGCTTACCCCTGTATCAGTGGCAGTTTTTCACAGGAGAGAATCCTGCTATACTGTGACAACTTATGTATGAATCTGCTATAGTTCAGTAATAAAGCAATCTATCTATTCTTACTTTCTCAACAAACAGATGCAAGAAAAATTGTTGCCTCTTGAGGATTGTGCTTTTCCCATACATTCATAATAATCACTGAATATTTTGCAGACTTCTGCAAGGATTTCTACATATAAGTCATTGTGCATTTCTATCTCAAGAACCTGCTTCAAAAATGTGTCAAATGTTGCCTCATTTCAATAGATTGGAGCTTATTTGAAATTAACTTAGTATAATTTCATAGTGCGAATGTTGTTGTTGTGTGTCTTCAAGTGTTTTCTGACTGATGGCAACCCTAAGTTGAACCTAGGATTTTCAGGGGCTTAGAGTGTGTCTCATCCAAGGTTATCCAGTGGGTTTTCATGGCCAAGCAGAAAATTTTGTCATTCCCACAAAATTCAGCCATGAATATCCAGAAGTTATGGGTCTGCCAGAATAAAGAATAAGTGGAAAGGGGGAAGATCGATGGTGGCATAGCCACAATAGCAGCACTTGGGAAAAGCAGACATTTTAAAGACTCTTTTGATGTCCCAGCTGGTGAGCTGAGGCAAGGGAGGGTTAGATGAGTCAGGGTTTTAAAGGGGAATTGTCTGGGGAAAATTTAGATTTGACTCTAACCCACTTGTGAGTGAGCCTCTGTTTTGGAATCCAAATAAACTGTCAGTTAAACCTCACTGCTATGTTCTCCTAGCTTTTCAGATCTTGGTACATTCAGCCTAACAAATTCAATCCTGATCTCCGAGGTCATAGTCCAGTGCTCAAACCATTACACCACAATACACAGACAATATTGTCCTCAGTATCATCTGTCCTACATGCAATTTGCCTTCCAGTTAGTCAGGCTTCCACAGCTGACATCCTTTGTTCAGCTTGAAGATGCCAAACCTATATGGTGATTTATGGAGACAGAGTTAAGTGTGTTAATTCTTAATAGCTTAGGTTCCACAGGATAATGATATTTCCCACTCCTTCAGCTTAGATGTAAAGCATTTTACCCATATTACACTCCAGCAAACAAGCCAACTTGAGAACAAGGATGCTTGAGGGCAGAAGCATAATTTACAATTGTTAAAAAATCCACTGGCAACCATTAAAAGAGCAATTGGTTACGCAGTTAAATGATACTTCATGCAATTGAAGTCTGCAGAATAAATATCTGCCTAGTATAACAGAAGTTATGGGTCTGCCAGAATAAAGAATAAGTGGAAAGGGGGAAGATCGATGGTGGCATAGCCACAATAGCAGCACTTGGGAAAAGCAGACATTTTAAAGACTCTTTTGATGTCCCAGCTGGTGAGCTGAGGCAAGGGAGGGTTAGATGAGTCAGGGTTTTAAAAATTTAAAAAAATCCAGTTGCGTATTTGCAATAAAAGATTCACCATATTATTCAGCAATCAGCCTTCATGCATCTTTCAAACTCCCCTTTTACTTCTTTTTTTCCTTTTTTTAAAAAATACCACCAATTGTATTTATTTAATAACTGAAAATAAACAGATGAGATTATTCATCCTGATTTGAACTGGAGTAGATTGTATAAAGAATCAGAAATGTCAAATAGTAAAAGTGTTACTGTTTCCCCCTCAAGTGAAATAACATTTGCATTTTTCTCTTCTCTTCTTCCTCTGCAATGGTGTCAGAAGATGTTTAAGGTGATACTAGAGAACACTTCCAAGTGGCATACCTCACCAGATTTTTTTTCTGCCAAATTGTTTATTCAAGAGATAAATCACACTTCTTCCTGTCACTTCAAGTCAGCCAAGTCTAATATATGATGGTAATGTAACTGTTAGTACTTTGAAAACTACACTCTCATTTCCAGAGGTAAACATAGCCATAAGCTTGGTAGCTTCTTTTAAAGACACTACTCAACAAGCAATGAATATATCATGACTTTTTAATGCCTGCACTGATACTGTGGTACACTGATATTCTGCCTACACTGATAACTAAATGTTTAATTTCAGAAGTATAGCCATGAGAGAAAGGCATTTCCATATAGCTAACCTGGAATTCAATGGGGATGAAAATTTGGCTGCACAGGTATATATGCACAGGTAGGCATAGTCTTCTGTAGTGTCCATTGAAAAGGCAAGGGTTTTATCACTCATTTGCCACTCATTAATGTATGACAACAGTACAGGTGAAAATCAATTTATAACCTCAGTGTCTTGGTTTTGAACCCAGTAATAATAATAATAATAATAAATTTTATTTCTATCCCGCCCCTCTGCTAAGCAATCGGGGCAGCTCACAGCAATTAAAATACAATAGTTAAAATACATTCTAATGTCCCAATCCCTCCCCCCATCCCTCCCACCCCTTAAGACAAAATTAAACTTCAAAATTTTAAAACAAGAAATCAATAAATAAAAACAAAGTTTTAAGATAATGGTGGCAGGACAACAGGGAGCATAAGGAGGAGATTCGGTGTTCATTCCTCTGGGGAGGATCAATCTGGGAAGGCCTGCCGGAAGAGATCCGTCTTAACTGCTTTCTTAAAAGCAGTGAGTGTTGTGGTAAGACAGATCTCATCCGGCAGGCCATTCCATAGTTTAGGGGTTTAGTACAGTCAGCCCTCCTTATCCACAGATTTTTTATCCATGGATTCAAGCATCCACAGTTTGAAAATATTCAGAAAAATAAAAATCGCAGATAGCAAACCTTGATTTTCCATTTTATATTTTGCTATGCCATTATATTTAATGGAACTTGAGCATCTACAGATTTTGTTATCCACAGGGGATTCTAGAATCAAACCCAAGTGGATAACAAGGGCCCACTGTAGTATAGAAAGTTGATTGAGGATTGATTGGGCAGTATCATATGAATGGTATTTTGTTTTGTTTTGTTTTGTTTTACAATTTGAATATGGTCAAAAGTGGTAAGGAATCTAACATAACACTGCATACATACTGTAACTGTGATATAATGCTACTTTTTCCTACTTTGGACTTGATTTATGCTGAGACAGGAGTTGTTTGTTAGTATGTGTAATGTTAAGAAGGGAGTGCCTCTGTATTTAAAACCCCAGTTGTGGCTAACACAGAATCTCTCTCTCTCTCTCTCTTTGTTGTTGTGTGCCTCCAAGTCATTTTTGACTTATGGTGACTCTAAAGTGAATCTATCATAGGGTTTTCTTGGCAAGTTTATTCAGAGGGGATATGCCGTTACCATCCCCTGAGGCTGAGAGAGTGTGACTTGCCCAAGAACACCCAATGAGTTTCTGTACTCAAATGGGGAATCAAACACTAATATCTAGAGCCACACTCCAAAGTTCAAACCACATGTGGTCTCTCTAAAATTATTTCTAGGCTAGTCTTAAGAACAAGAGAGAACAAGAGCCCTTCCAGTGCAAGCTGTCAGGCACTAGCATGGTTTCAAATGATTTTCAAAAGTACCATTTGAAAATGTTCAAAATATTGCTAAACTGTCCCATGCTGAAAACTGAAATTAATTTTTCAGAGTGTGATGAATCTCATTTTACCATTGCTGGAGATGTCATGCAGAAGATGGTAAAATGATATCATATGTGATTTGATGTGATTTGTAGTCTCAATACATTGGGAAAAGTGTGTGAAGGTTCAAACAGTAATTGGTGATGGGGACGATACACATGGGATTGTAAATTTTTTAGCCATTTTGATAACAGATGTGTAATCCGAATTTCACAAACATAATCATTTCACATCACTTGTACATTATTTGATGATGCAGATCTATTTTAATTGTTGGAGAATGTAACTTGTGTAAATGTACAGATGTGGGAAAGTGGCATAGGGTACTACAGGTCACTTCTGCAGCTTGATAGCTGGGGAAGTTTTTGGAGCTGGAACACAAAACAACACAGGAGATGTTCAAGGTC
>JAIPUX010001880.1:108431458-108449146 GCA_020142125.1 Phrynosoma platyrhinos | reverse complement strand
ATGACACCATACTACTAGCAGAAAACCTCACAGATCTGGAACACCTACGAAGGAAGATAAAAGAAGAAAATGCAAAGGCAGGCTTAATGGTGAACATAAAGAAAGCAAAAATAATGACCACCAAGGACCTTCACAAGTTCAACCTAAACAACGAAGAAATGGAAAATAGTAAAAGAATTCCCATACCTGGGATCAAACATTGATAGAAATGGAGAATGTAGTCAGGAAATCAGAAGAAAACTAAGAAAGGGGAGGGAAAATATTTTAAAATGTAAAGATAAACAACTCAGCACAAAAGCTACAATCATACAAGCCATCATATTCCCTATTACCATGTATGGATGTGAGAGCTGGATAATTAAGAAAGATGATAGGAAGGAAATCAATTCATTTGAGATGTGGTGCTGGAGAAGAGTGCTGAGGATCCCATGCACAGCCAACAGGACAAAGAAGTGGGTCCTAGAGCAGATCAAACCGGAAACCTCTCTGGAAGCCAAGATGACCAAACTGAGACTGTTGTACTTCAGAGACATCATGAGAAGAGAGGACTCTTTGGGAAAAACAAACAAAACAATATTGCTGGGTAAGGTGGAGGGAAGTAGGAAGAGAGGAAGGCCACATGCTAGATGGATGGACTCTATTAAGGAGGTCACGGGTATTAAGGGGTTGCAGGATTTAAGCAGAGCAGTGGAAGACAGAGGGTCTTAGAGATGTCTCATCCATAGGGTCACCATGAGTCGAGATTGACTCAAGGGAAGTTAACAACAAAAACAAAAGCACTATGGCTACTAATTGTCAGGGCTACTCTTATTAACTCCTGGGGTTTGTAATTTGGTGTTGCAATAGAACTCTCTGGTTAAGAATTCCAAGTATTCTTCCATAAACTGTAAAACCCAGGAATCCATAGCATGTCTCCAAGGCAGCAATAGTGGAAACTTAACTCTATACAATTATCGACTGAAAGTGTCCTAAGACAAAGCTACTGTAGGTGGATGACTCTTTAGTTTGGGAAGAGGACATCCAATCTGTTTCAGATAGAGAAGCATTCTGAAAGGCAAGCCAGGTTCACAACTTGGGAATATTCCTTGATCCAATTTGTCCCTTGAGATGGAGGCATCTTCAGTGTCATGCAATGCTAATTCTCTTAAAGTTCCTGAAGAGCCTCCCCTAGTATGTGTGTTGTTCCTCATTAATAACTTTTGCAGTCCAGTCATAACTACACTTTGATGAACCAGTTAAGCAGACGAAAGCATATTTCTCTATATACACCTCTTTTTCCCCCTCCCATTTTCTCTCTCCTTCCTTCTTTCCTTCCTTCCCTCCCTCCCTCCCTCACACAAAATTCCTACCTTTTGGGCATTTCTACATAGAACAAATGAAGCATTCCCCCACCCCCACCCCCATCCTCACAATGACTGTCTTCACAAAACAGCCAAATCCCTGATTTGAGTGTGGACCTGTTTTCACAATATAAGGCCAATTCCACCATTTCCCTCCCTTGAACCAGCTTAAAATATTTTACCTTTTGCACCAGATTTTGCTAGCAAATCTAGGACACTCCATAGTGACACTGGATAGCTGTTTGCACACACATCTCTGCTGTGTAACCAAGTGTTATGACTGTTGATGCAAGTCACATGCTCTGAGATCACAAAAAGATGTCCAACCATGTGATCAATGTTGGGTGCTTTGTTTCTGACCTCAGGGAATGACTCATGACAGAGGCAGCACCACCAGGTGACACAGCAGGACATGTGTGTAGATAGCCACCCAGCATCATTAAAGAGTGCAGAGTTAATGGGGGCGGGGGTTACACTACTTTGGGCCTTTGCAGACTGCCAGAAATAGTGCAAATTGAGTCTACTTTAAGGGTTAGGGAATCATGGGACTGTATTTTATTGTGGCACCAGAGCTCTCTGACAGAGAAGGCTCAATGTCTCAGAAAAAAACAATTCCCATGATTCCATAGCACTAACCCTAACCCTTAAAGTGGACTCAATTTGCACTATTTCTGGCAGTCTGCAAAGGCCCTTTGTTATGCATCTCTGGGAAAAATCAAAAGAGCAGACACTAAAATTCAAAATAGCATGCACATATAAAGATTTCTGTAGAAGCGTTAATATACTGAAAGGCCTGATCTTGTCTGAATTGGAAGCTAAGGAAGATCAGCCCTGGGTAGTACAACCTGGAAAACCTATTGATGTAAGCTATGTTTCAGAGGAAGGCAATGCTAAACTACCTCTGAATTTTCCTTCCCTTAAATAACCCCTTTGAAATTCATGGGGGTCACCATAAGTCAACATGTGATTTGAAGGCACATTCAAAAATATACAGCTTTATACAGCTTTGAACTAGGGTACCTTGTCTAACCGCAGCTGTATAATCAACACATCATTTTTTATGATTGTCTGGTGGGCACCCTTCTGTAAGTGCTTATTGAGACTTGATGGACAATGGCATGAAATCAGGATTTCTTATTGATTGTGTGCCATGTGTGGATTTCTCCCTCAGTTCACATCTTTGGAGCTCACTCTTAAAAGAAATTAGATATACAGTAAAAACATACTTTTATTGGCTGAAGCCTTTTATTCAATGTTGTTATTTACTGCACAACTCCTTTTGGGAGCTTTAGTATTGTATGCTAGACAGTTGTACCTGTTGTTTTTTCTTTTGGTTTTAATGTTCTAATAGGTAGAAAGACAGTCAGACCCTTTCCAAGGAAAAGAGCAAGAACTGCAAGGAAAGTTTCAGTATTCTTCACTTCGGGTATAATCTCATGGAACACTCTGGTAAATAACTTTGTATGAACTGGTGTCAGAAAAATAATTACAGATGCAGGTGAAACAATATCAAAAGCCAAAGTTTTCTAGAAAAGGGAAAGAAAAATAAACCCAGCAGGATTTTTAAAAAGCTCTCAAAGAAATTTGGAGCAAGACACACCCTCAGTACAGAAAGACAAAGAGCATACCATAGATCAGCTTGAAACCTACATCCAAGCAGGGCCAACATCTAAAACTGCTGAGAGTGATAGCTAAAGGGGGGAAATATTGAGAAAAAGAACTGTCATCTTCTGTAAAGTAAGAACAAGGAGGAGAAAGAAAGCTCTGCAGAAGAACTGAGTTAATGTTACCTGGAAGAAAAGTGAAAAGTTAGACAGGCATTTTAAAAGACAGGAGAGGAAAATGGCAAAGCAGCAAATATTGCATTCCAGTCAGTGGCACAGCCAGTTTGATGTCAAAGTAGTGAAACTTTTCTTCAGTGTTTTCAAAATACTGCTTATTTTTCATAGTTCCCCTTCCATTAAACCATATTTAGCCATTCAATAGTGTAAATAAACACACACACACACACACACATACAATTTATTTGCAAACCATCCTTCTCTGCATGCATATTTTTCTCCAGCAAAAAATGAAAATGGGAAAATATAATCAGCTTGGTCAGAGAAGTGTTAGCAATGATGGCTAGTTGCACAGGTAGGCATCTAACGTACAAACAGAATACTTACAGGAAGTTCCCTGATCAATTTCCTCAAGAGTCAATAAACATTGGCAGTCCTAAGTTCTATAATTCAGTGATAAGTCATAGATGCAGGCCTTGTGTTCACAGGCCAGGATAGTTCAGGGACAGCCCAGAGAATCCTGGTCCCACAGCTGTCCAACCTGCCCCTGTTATTTCAGCCTGCAATTCCATGCTGCTGTGGATGTCTACATATGAGTGTCATGCTGGCCCACTGGGAGTGTCCACTGTTGAGGAGCCACTTTTAGTTTTGTTTTCAGCTACATTGTGGCAGATTTTGGGGCCTTCATGAACCCTCCCCACAAATGGAGATGTACAATCCCATACAAAGCATGAAAATTAGCTATCCCAAAATAAGACAGATGGGGATTCAGTTTCATTTTTGGTTTTGGTTATGCTGTGCAGATTTTCAGGCAAATGTAATCTGGGGGATCAATTTGTCCCTATGTCTGCACAGTTGCCCACCAATACACTATAGAAAACTATTTGCAGTTCTAAATCCAATTTTACTTCCCTGTATTTGGGACTGTAGGTGTTGTGTCACTAAAAAGACAAATGATTTTGGTGGGGGCAGTGTGAGTAGTATCAATAATTACATTTCACTTTGTAAATAAATAACAGAGATATAGGAGGGGAAAAAGCTTACAACTAAAGGCATTTACAGGTCTCCTGATATCTTTTCCCATCCTATCATGTTGCAAATACTTTATATGTGTGTTAATGGAGTAATTGTAGTGTTTATTAAATCACATATGTAGGATCCAAGCCTGGATAAATCAATCACATAGAGGAAAGCTCAGAACATTGATTTTAAGCAAGGTGAGTAATAACTCTGCAGAGACATACATCAAGCCCACATAATGCAGCAAGATGGAAAAGAACACTGCTTTCTTATATATAGTCTTATTTCTGGCTATCCCAGGAGCATAGCATTGAACATAAATGCAAAATAGACATGATTCTCTGAATTTGATTCCTCTGAATTTTGGTCTCAAATATGTTCTGAACATGTGTAATAGGTATGATCCAAAAAATAGTTCATTGTAACTGAAAGTTTTGGTGTGTCCTGTAGGGTTATTAATGTTGTTGTTTTTTTCAACTGTCCCATAATACCCCTAAAATTCCAAAATGGTTTGCAATGTGGACAGACTGCTATTTGCAACACATAAACCCAAATCAGTATCAGGAAGAACAGTGGTTCTCAAACTTTGGTCCTCCAGATGCTTGAGACTTCCACTCTTAGAATTTCAAGAAGTCAGGGACTTCTGAGAGCTGAATCAAAAATATCTGGAGGACCAAAGTTTGAAAAACAGTGATGTAGAGTATCTCAAAAGATGTGGAGCATTTTTGGTTCAAATCCTCCCTCAGCCATGAACCTCTGTGGTGACCCAGGCCAATTATGCACTAAAACTTACTTCATATCACTGTTGATCAGGGGAAAATTATCACCAGGGAATATACATCCTTAGTGAAACAAATAAAGCTCTCTTGGATATGGAACTAGTTATGAAATTATTTTTATCCTACCCAACAATTCTAATCTAGTTAATGGGATTGATTAAAATATTAATTTTGTATTTAAGATGCTGGTAGCAACTGTGATCATGAGTAGACTTGGAGAGAAAGTGGACCATGCCATGAGCCACATACATTCATCCAAGCCCATTTTAAATTTTCCCCCACAACTCCCATGGCCCACCTAGACCCAAATTTAAGGATATATATCCAAAATGCAGCAAAATGGCCAATATCACACCTAGGAGACTAGAACTGTGCTATGACTCATTTGAGATGTGCATATGCACCTCTCAAATGAGTCAAAGCACAGTTCTAGTCTCCTGGTTGTGATACTGGCCATTTTGCTGAATTGTGGGTCCTTGAGGGCTTTTTATTTCCAAGCAGGAAGTAACTATCTCATCCCTTGTCATTTGGAGTAAAAAGGCTCCATTTGGACCTGGAACAGGTAAAGGCATGCAAAAGGGGTTGAATAATGCAGCAAATGGTCAATAACATTTCTATAAGCTTGGAGAGAGCGCTCTATTAATCAGTCAATCAGGACAACTATGTTTGACCCTCAAATGTTGCAGAGAGGGAAAGGGGGGGTTAAATTTTCCAAAGTTTAGCAGAGGCCAATGTCTCTTCTTCCCCGGGGAGTTGCCCATCCATGAACTGAGTACTAAATATTTTCTGTAATCTTTCTCTATAAGGAAATCTTTTGCATTTTGAAGTAGAAGCTAATAATGGCTATAAATTGATCCTCAAATATCTAAGTGGAATCCATTAATCCTTTCTTGTCCAGCAAGTGGTCATTTTTTATTCTGGATATCTGTTCCTATGCTAGATTAGCTCCACAGGTAACCCTGTCCAATTAAGTATTACATGATATAAGGATTATGTTGTAACTAGATACAGAACTAGATTTGGCCATTGGGTGGAAATGTGTTTGTTTTTTACTACTTTTCCCAGAAGCCCTCAAACAACATGGCAACTGTCCATGCTGACTAGTGGATTCTGGGAACTATTATCCAAAATGGAACTTTTCCAAGCTATGGATTTGCTTATGGATCAAGCCACTGAGGGTAAGCAAGGACAATGAAAATAGATATGCTAAATGGAAACAAGGGGGAAAAAACAACAAAAGAATACAAACTAAAACAGACACACAGTGGAGGAAAGCATTTGTGAAAAGTAATGAAGAGTTTTGTTTCAGTTCTTAGCATGCTTTTATCTTTTTAAAAAAGGTGTTACACAACCCTCCAGTTTTTGGCAATAAACAGCTAAGTGGACATGCTACATTTGGGTATTTTAAGCAAATTCAACAAATATCTAATTGGACATGATACATTTTGGGTCAGCGGAGGCTCTCTGACAGAAGACTGGAGTAACTCAAAAGCTAGTACAAATGAATTACAGCATAATAATTCATAAAAGATAATGTTTTGGAACAAGACCAAATTAATCACTGCAACATTACAAATGATAGCTGCCTTTCTCTAAAAGGAAATCATTTCATATATTTTATTCACAATTTGGAAAATTTTGATTAGGAAAGAAAGGCATTAAATGACCAAGGAATATTTTATGTTCTTGAATTTGAGTGAACTTCAAGTCAAAAGAATCTTGAAAAATGTTAGTCATTGGTTCAGAAGAAAAAAAAAATCATATGGTAAATTCAGGCCATTGTTGCTTTATCAAACAATGTCCTTCAGCTACATATGGGGTTGCTGGTAAGGGCATGATCTGACTAGGTTTGCTTTGAGCTTCCAGCTATATGAACCAGCACAACCATTCAGGGTAGGGACAGGGTTGGTGTAGGGTGGAAATACACCCACTACAATAGTCATATTCAGATGTTATGCCTAAATATGGTATTTCAAGTCATGTAGGAATGTGAGACTATGTCTATTCACTTTCCATCCAATGTAAAAAGAACAAAAATTGTAAAATCCACAAAAGAAAAGAACAGCGCTTCTCAAGTTGAAGGAAATGGTATTTATTGACTGAAAGGACATCTTCCAGAATCCTGAGTTACATCTCCATTCCCTCCAATATCCCACACATTCTGGCTCCTTTCTCTTCAATACCAAATTCTCCAGATTGAGTGGGAAATCATGAGGGACTTCTAGATGCATTCAGTAGAACAAACATGAAAACTCTTTCAATGGGGTAGGCAACCTTTTCCCTTTAAGGGCCAAGGGACTTCAGCTCCCAGAAGCCTCAGCCATGTTGGCCAATAGTCCCATGTTATCCAATAGCTCCTGGGATTCTTGGACCTGAAGTCCCTCAGCCCTTAAATGGGAAAGCTTGCCTACCCCTGCTCTTTCATAATCTGAAAGATTCCCAGTCACATGGAAGCCTCTAAACCAGAGCCTTTCCCCTTTAAGGGCCAAGGGACTTCAGCTCCCAGAATCCCAGGAGCTATTGGCCAACATGGGACTATTGGCCAACATGGCTGAGGCTTCTGGGAGCTGAAGTCCCTCAGCTCTTAAAGGGGAAAGGTTGCCTACCCCTGCTCTAAACACGTTGAACATGTAGTGTGGTTCCTTTCAGCTTTCTCCATTCAATGGAGAAAATTAAGTTGGAGAACTCAAGGAATGAGAAACACTCAGGAGGTTATGCCCCCACAGAAATTGAGATTCTCTGTTTTGATGTAATAATTGAACACGGCTTAAGATTTGCATAGCACAGGCAGCCCTATATCATGACACCATGATCTATTTCCCCCCTCTCTCTAAACACACACACACAGATCAGTATGAATGGTTTAAGATGATTTGATATACTGGCTTAAGAAAGTGTAGTTTGAACAAACCACTTTTTGTTGAAGTTAGAAGTAGTATCCAACCAGAGTTTGTTGTTAACTGGAAATTGAAGCTTTAAACTTTCATGTATGTCACTCATTGGTACACTGAATACTTGAGTGTGGAGACAGCATAATTATATACACATAAGTCCCCATAGGCATTGGATCCCATCTGACCTGGGAAGCTAAGCATGGTCAACAGTGTTTAGTACATGGATGAGAGACCACCAATGAATACCAGTGCTATAGGCTATATCCAGAGGAAGGAGCTGGCAAAACCACCTCCGAATATATATATATATATATATATATATATATATATATATATATAGCTTAAAAGAACTCCATGAATTTCAAGGTGCTGTCATATTTTGACAGGTGACTTGAAGCCATGCATGTGCACATATATATACACACACAAACAGGCTTCCCATTAAGATCATATGCCAATATATGGAGACCAGAGATGGATCCCAACAAATATCTTCCTTGTCTTCTTCTGTTAGCACTCTTGATCCAATACACCTTAGATCCCATCTTAGGAGAAAGGCAAATTATACATTCAGTAAATAAAATAAAATAAAATAAATAATAGATATCCATTTGCAAGGGAGTTTATGCCAAAGAAATATCTTGTATCATTTTGTTCATTAATTTTCAAGTTGTGTTGCCTTGGTTACCAAATAGAAGCTTCATGGTGACAGCTATAGAATAATATTTTTAAACCCTAGTAATTACACATAATATCTTTCACATAAATCAGAGTGTCATAGTTGTAAGGTAAATTACATTTTGAATTTCTGGTTTTGAATTATTTTCTCCATGAGTCACAGTTAACATGGGGGCTGGGGTGTGTGTGTGATAGGGAAAACATACTGCCAAGTCTTTTTGTTTATTTATAGTGGTTGGAATTCAGTATTGCAGTTATGGATGTGTAACCTCAAGTTACAAATCCATAACCTAACTATATTCACATATTCCTATCACCACAATCATGAATGCTTCTCCTAACCTACTTTACCAAGCAACCACTACTACATCAGGCAATGGAGATCTCTTTAGCTGGCAATCAGGGCACAGGAGGATGACATTTCCTGTACTGTCCCACCAGCCAGCAAGGCTGCAATGAGGACTTGTGACAGATCCCACTTCCGATTTTCCTCATCTGATCCAGAGGCTGCTTGGAAAAGTAGGTTTGAGGGAAATTGGTCAGGAGACACTACTTCATTATATGTGCATATCCAAGCAGGCAATGTAGAATTCTGGCCATCATCATCATCATCATCATCATCATCATCATCATCCTTTCTTAAAAATGACAGTTTTAACTGATAGATTATTGGACTTGGTATATGAGAGGTAGACAACAATGTAAACTTATTACTAAACCATATCTCTGTAAGAAGTTTGAAAATAGATAGAAAATGATGTATGTGTCTGCACAGTACCCAATACACATTACACTGTCAAGCAATACAGCTCTCATTCTTTGCATGATAAGTTAAACATGATCAATCATAATCACAATTCTTTACAGTTGATTATGTGCTGGATGTCATTAAAAATGTGCAAAAAATGCAGCATTTCCCAAATCAGCAAAAGACTGGGTGTCTGCAGATATATTCTCAAAGATATGTAGATTTGAAAAGTATGTGTATAGCAAATTCCCACATTCAAAATCGTTACAAAAACACAAACTCTGTCTGTCTGGGGGTGGGGAATGTTCATATGCAGTGAGTATAACTTGAAAATTGAACATGAAATTTTACATTTTTTTTAAAAAAAAACATATACAGACACAAAAATGGACAGATTTTTGCTCATAAAAAAACCATGAATGGCACTGACTAGATATGGAGCATGGAAAAAGAGAAAATTTCCAGAATCAGACTTACAGATATACGCAACTCTAGTTAGCATGATCAAAACCATGGATTCTGAATATTATCAGGGATGACATTTGCTGATGGTCTTTACCACATTTCAGACTGCAAAAGGTTGGTGGAAAAATTCTTCTTGTTGTTGTTATTGTCTTTAATATTCAATATTTATTATCAAATTCTCACATCACAATCTCAGAATCATAGAATCATAGAATCATAGAATCATAGAGTTGGAAGAGACCACAAGGGCCATCCAGTCCAACCCCCTGCCATGCAGGAATTCCCAATCAAAGCATCCCTGACAGATGGCCATCCAGCCTCTGCTTAAAGACCTCCAAGGAAGGAGACTCCACTACTCTCCGAGGGAGTGTGTTCCACTGTCGAACCGCCCTTACTGTCAGGAAGTTCCTCCTAATGTTGAGGTGGAATCTCTTTTCTTGCAACTTGCATCCATTGTTTCGGGTCCTAGTCTCTGGAGCAGCAGAAAACAAGCTTGTTCCCTCCTCGATATGACATCCCTTCAACTATTTAAACACGGCTATCATATCACCTCTCAGCCTTCTCTTCTCCAGGCTAAACATCCCCAGCTCCCTAAGTCGTTCCTCATAGGGCTTGGTTTCCAGACCCTTCACCATTTTAGTTGCCCTCCTTTGGACACGCTCCAGTTTCTCCACATCCCTTTTGAATTGTGGTGCCCAGAACTGGACACAGTATTCCAGGTGAGGCCGGACCAAAGCAGAATAGAGTGGCACTATGACTTCTCTTGATCTAGACTCTATACTTCTACTGATGCAGCCCAAAATTGCATTGGCCTTTTTAGCTGCTGCATCGCACTGTTGACTCATGTTCAACTTGTGGTCCACCTGGATTCCTAGATCCCTTTCACACGTAGTCTCATTCAGCCAGGTGTCCCCTATCATATATCTGTACTTTTCGTTTTTCCGCCCTAAGTGCAGTACCTTACATTTCTCCGTGTTGAATTTCATTTTGTTAGCTTTGGCCCAACTTTCTAGTCTGCCAACCTTGAGTGAGTAAGTGTGCCTCTTTTCTAGTTACAAGGATTTAAACCATTCTTAATTCAAGAATGTTTGTGCCACCAGACTACAATTGTTCAATTTGGATTGCCAATATTTCTTTTCCACATCAGGAATTATTAACTGTTTACATTAGGCCTAAGCAGACTGCCAGAAATAGTGCACATTAAATTGAGGCACTGCCCTGGCTCAGTGCTAGGGAATCATGGGAACTGTATTTTTTTCTGAGACATTGAGCCTTCTCTGTCAGAGAGCTCTGGTGCCACAATAAATGCCCTCCCTCCATTCCATCTGATGCCCTCCCTCCATTCCATCCAATGTCATCTGGGAGAGAGACACCAGGCCCAGCATCATCAGGTCTGGAATAAGAAGAAGAGCCCTTACCTTTTAAGGGACGGGTGGGTTTGGGGATTTTTAGATTGTTTACATTGTATCAACATATCTTTATGTAAATTTTAATGTTGTAAGCCGCCCCGATTGCACTGCAGAGGGGCGGGATATAAATTATTATTATTATTATTGTTATTATTATTATTATTATTATTATTATTATTATTATTATTATTATTTGATATGGGCCCCAATTTTTGGCCATTTAAAACGCAAGGAAAACATTCTTCTCCATCTCATAAGGTTGAGGTAAGTCACCCTTCCATCAAGGGTGGAGAAAATGTATCCTTCATTCCCAAAGATGTCAGGAGATGATGCATTTGCCCTTATCTAACAAATGATCAAAAACAAACAAAACTGGAAGAGATGGATGAATTTTTGGCACATATTTTTCTTTCTTTTTCTGGTGGCTGTCATCTCCCAGAAGTAACACTGCATGTGGGGCATTCAGGGGAAAGATGGTGGGAAATGGGAGGATGGTGGACTACAATTACTGCAAGGAGCTTTACTGTTGCCAGTGACATTACTACAAACAGCAAAAAAATATTAGAGGCCATAAATAAATAAATAAATACTTTTCCATAACTCCTACTCCTCATATTGTAAACATAGAGGATTGGGGGAGAGTAGCCACAGTCAAGTTAGATCAGCTCAGGAGCAGCTATCTTTGTGAATTTTAGGGATGTAATTATTCACAAATTTTCTTCCTGAAGAAAACAATAAATAATTTCATTCCTCCTGCCAGAAAGTCACAGAAAAAAATCCCACAGAGGTTTGTTATGAAACCTATTCACAATTGGGATTTATTCTGCAAAAACAAAACAAAAAAGCCACCAAAAAAGCACTGCATGTGAAAACAGATTTTTCTTTTACAAAATTATCTTTCTGCATAGATATATATTTTCTGTGAGAAAATTTTGTTTTTGATACAGCACAATCACATGCAATTTCTTTGCAGAAAAAAATAATAATTGTATAATACAAATATTCTCCTCAGTCCAGTAGTGTCCTCATCAGGGTTTCTCAATAATGAAAAAAAAAAACAAGCATGTTTTTGAGAATTTGATCATGCAGTTTGTGTGTGTGTGTGTGTGTGTTATTTTCTAATATGCTTTCTATTGCTAGTGTGTTTATAAGATTCTGAGGTGGAGGGGTTATAACTCAGTCTTACAGCACTTGTTTTGCATGCAAATACTGTCAGATGTTTGTTGTTGTGGTTAACTGCTCTCAAGTTAATCTTGACTCATGGTGGCCCTATGGATGAGGTATCTCCAAGACCCTCTGTCCTCCACTGCTCTGCTTAAATCCTGCAACCCCTTAATACCTGTGACCTCCTTAATGGAGTCCATCCATCTAGCATGTGGCCTTCCTCTCTTCCTACTTCCCTCCACCTTACCCAGAAATATTGTTTTTTTTTTCCAGAGAGTCCTCTCTTCTCATGATGTGTCCAAAGTGTGACTCATTTTGGTCATCTTGGCTTCCAGGGAGCTTTCCAGTTTGATCTGCTCTAGGACCCACTGGTTTGTCCTTTTGGCTGTCCATGGGATCCTCAGCACTCTTCTCAAGCACCACATCTCAAATGCATTGATTTTCTTTCTATCATCTTTCTTAACTGTCCAGCTCTCACATCCATACATGGTAATAGGGAATCCAATGGCTTGTATGATTCTAACTTTTGTGATGAGTGTTATATCTTTACATTTTAGAATCTTTTCTAGTTTTTTCATAGTCACCCTCCCCATTCTTAGTCCCTGGCATTTCCACATAAGGCAAGGGAAGACCGCTTTCTGAAACTGAAATCTTGGAGAAGCATTTACTAGTCAGTATAGATATTAATGAGTCTAATATAAGCAGAGAGACCATTCATTTGATTTAGGAGTGTAAATACACTATATAGTTATAGCAGTTTGTTACATTGGTATATGCCATGGCTCTGTCCTATAAAATCCTGGGATGTGGTATTTGTGAAGCACTTAGAATTCTTTGCTAGAAAGCACTGGTGAACTCTCTTGAACTATAACACAAGTGCTCTCTAGTCTAACAACTTCATCAAACTATAGATAACTAAAGTGATATCAGACTTCAATAACAGTGTACCGTAGATACATTCATAGAAATGTACCATAGATACATTCACAGAAATCCTGTGTCTATACCATAGTTTTCAAAAGGCTATCTTGTAGTGAGAAGAAAGTTACTAAAATTACTAGGTGCTATCTGACAGTTAGTGAAGAATTGCATCTATTCTTCTATTTGCAGTTTGGGATTTATTTTGCACAATATTTGCACAGGGTTGACTTGCACAGACAATAAAATGTTCTCTGCAGACAAATATTACTTTCTATACAGAAAATGCTGCTACCTGTACAGAAAATTCAATTTCCTGTGCAAAACAGGTAAATGTAAAATTTATGCAAAACAAATCTTGTACTGCTTAAGATTATTATTAGCCCACAATCTTCTTGGCAGGTTTTCTCAACACTAGAAAAACATGGTTTTTTTTTTACACCAGTTTTTGGATAATTTTGAATATGCTTTCCATCCCTGCTATTCAGATATTTTTGAACTCCAGTTCTGATCACATATACCCTTATCAACCTGATAGGTGAGACATGATAAGAGTAGAGGTTCTTTCTATCAATCTATGTTCTGTCTTCAATGCTAGTATTTGTACAATTGTGCACAAGTAAAAAATGGTCTTTAAAAATTTCTAATCAACTCATCCAGCTCTGCAACAAAATCTACAGGGATAGCAGCGGGGCAGGGTGATCATTCAGGGATGCCAGTAAAGTAAATTGGGGCTTGGCCTTGATGTGCTTATATATTTCAGCAATCTAGATTTTCATTACTAAAAATCTTTATGAATATGGAATCAATATTTTTAAAAAGAAGAGATGTTACAGATACACTTTATTTCCAGTCTGGTTCAACCACAATAACTACCAGCTTCATGGATGCACACAAATATGATCCATAACTACATAAATGTTAATTAAAGATGAATGTTTAGGTTTGTATGAGCTCCCCTCAAGGTTGGCAGAAATTCCAGGACTTGATAAATTCATTGGGGGATTTCAGACCACAGCAAAGGACCTGCTGGAGAATTTTAGAGTTAGTCTCCATGCTCATGGCACTATAGATTTACCTGAACTGGAAACCTCATTCTCACCTCTGCTGTCTGTTCCCAGGAAAAAAGAGTAAAGGACTAAGAGATGACATTTTTCACATGCAATGTTTATATAGCTTCCCACAAAATATACTCTGGGGAAAACAAAGCTGGCCTTTTTATTTTTAATATAAAATTTTATTAACAATTTAAGAACAAGCCAAACAAACAAACACATATATGTTCTATCATATACATAAATCACAAACATAGAATAGCATAGTAACCCAAGTTACAAAAATTTCCCAAGCTATGCATGAGAGAATCATTATTTACCTTTTACCTAACTACTATAACTCTTATCCTTTTTCATACTTATTAACACACAATTTATATCATGGGAATTGTGTTTTTTTTTTTCTGAGACATTGAGTCTTCTCTGTCAGAGAGCTCTGGTGCCACAATAAAATACAGTTCCCATGATTCCCTAACCCTAATCCTAGCCTTTAAAGTGGGCTCAATTTGCACTATTTCTAGCAGTCTTCAAAGGCCCTTAATAAAGAGTCCCCATTGTTGAGAAGCATCATGACAAACTGTGTTGAGTGACACTTATCCTCAATCTTGTTGCATTCTATTATTCTACAAAGTTTTAAACTATCACAAGCATAGACCAAAGGATGTAACTATATCTATGGCCAGAATATAAATTCTAACAAGGTTACTATTAATCTACTAATGCTATATATCTTGCATCATTGCCTTGATCCTGCACATAAGAGATCCATGCATTTCATTCTTTATAGAAGCCTGATAGAGCCTTATTTCTTATTATGTAAGATAGCTTATCCAATTCAAAGAACTCATATAATTCTAATTTCCAGTCCTCCAACACTGGGATCTCATTCTGTTTCCAATATTTAGTGTTGAGTGCTCTGGTGGCAATTATTGCTAAAAAGATTATTTTCCCTTTCTCATTTTCCAGTTTAGTGTCATCTAAGATATTCGGAAGATACAGCTTGGACAGTGAGCAGCCCTTCAAATCAAATATATATATTTTTTTCATTTCCTGATGTATTATTTTCCAATACCTTACAGCCTTTCCACATTTCCACCACAGATGTAAATATGTACCAGTTTCTGCTCCGCATTTCCAACAGTTGGCCTTACATCTGTTGTACTTTTTGGAAAGTCTGTATTGGGTCAAATACCACCGATACATTAATTTGTATACGTTCTCCTTTAATTCAATGTATATTTAATGTATATTTAATCCTTACCTTCCAAATTTTTTCCATTGATCCATTTCTATATTCTGCTTCAAATCAATTGCCCATTTAACCATAAATTCTTTAACAGTCTCTGCTTCAAGTTCCCATCTCAATGTTTGGGATATGCAAGAATATATAGCAGAAGCACATAGGTAATTAAATAATACATCACATTATGCTCCTTGCAGTTATGACCCCACTAAAGATATTAAAAAGTTAATTTCTGGAATAGTCTATGAGGCCCTTATTGATGGGTATATTAATAAAAATACATATGATTTTTTGTTAGAATCACAGGCAAGAACACCTGTTTTCTACTTGTTACCAAAAAAACACAAGAATAAGTTTCCAGTCCCGGGTAGGCCTATTATATCTGGATGTGGCTCCATATTGGAACCTCTTTCTGAATATGTTGACTCTTTTTTGAAGCCTTTCGTTCCACAAATCTCTACTTACATCAAAGACACAGGACATGTTTTGCAAGTCTTAGAACAAATTGCATTACCTAATGATGACTGTATTCTGGTGACACTTGATGTGGCATCCCTTTACACTAATATAATCCATGATGAAGCAATGGAAATCATAGAATCTACATTGCACAGGAGGAAGGATTATCTATATCCACCTACTCATTTTTTGTGTACATTAGCAGAAATTTCTTTAAAACAGAATTATTTTTCTTTCCAGGATAAGTTCTATTGGCAGACATCAGACACTGCAATGGGGTGCAAATTAGCAAATCTATTTATGGATAGCTTCGAGCACCAGTATATACTGAATAAAGAGAATACATTCAAAGCTAATATACTAGAATTCAAAAGGTATCTAGATGATATCTTTATTATATGAAATGGCTCGGAGGATGATCTATTGGAATTCCATGCATATCTTAATAGTGTACACGATACGATCAAATTTTAGTTGAATTTTGATTTTGCCAAAATTATTTTTTTTTTATGTATTGGTGATCAAAAAAGGAACCACATTAATAACTGATCTGTACAGGAAAGATACTGACACAAACTCTTTTCGTAGGTATGATAGTTTTGATCCACCTCATATGAAGCATAATCTACCCTATTCACAATTTTTAAGGTTAAGAAGGAATTGTTCTGGCCTTATGAAATTTGACAGACAGGCTAAAACCTTAATAGAACAATTTGCTGTTTGAGGGTATCTAAGGAAGGTGTTAAAAAAGGCTTACTTTAAAGTAAGAAACATGGAACGAAAGAGCTTGTTCCTGAAGAAACAGAGAAAGCAAGTGCAATCTAGAATGCTTATACCTATTACATATAATAGGCACACAAAATACATACAGACAGCTATTTTGAAATATCAGGGCTTACTCCAGGACATCCCGGGTTGTTCAGAGAAACCTGTATTTGTTTATAAACATTCAAGGAACCTAAAAGACCAGTTAGTACACAGTAAGTGTATAGCTAAGGGGCCACAGTCAAACCAACATAGTAAAACCAAAAGTAATGTTCCATGTTATAATTGTATTGTATGCAGGTACTGTGTAAAAATAACTGAATTTGTAAACCCTATTAATAACAGAATTTATTCTTTGAATGAACTATATACTTGTGATACAAAGGGGGTTATATATGCTATTAAATGTCCTTGCAACTTACTTTACATCGGCATGACTACCGGGAAGATCAAGATGAGGATATCTGAGCACAGGAACTGCATAAGGAACCAAAGAATGACTGCACCAATGGTCCAGCATTTTGTACAGCTCCAACACTCTGACATGGACATTAAATTTTGGACAATTGAGAAGGTGTCTGGCAATGGGGTTAACTTGGAAAAGAAACTCTGAAGAAGAGAACTTTTTTGGATCTTTACAAACACATAAACCTTTTGGTTTAAATAAGAACTGTAATTGGAGTGAAACATTGTAATTTTGCCTACTAATGCATATTTGTATATTTGACAATGTATGTAATACATACATTGTTATTCCTTGTATGCTGTTACAACAGGTATACATGTAATATTATTTACCCACAATAGGGCCTTCATATTTATTTGACAAATTATTGATATCATCAATCTTTTTTTCTTCCTTCAGCATTATTGACCACTGAAGAAGACCTAGTGTCGAAATGTGCTTGGTCTTGTATTGGGCATCCCTCCCATTTGCATTTCTGGAGATATTGAATACTTTATCTTGTAT
>JAIPUX010001880.1:108419011-108430118 GCA_020142125.1 Phrynosoma platyrhinos | reverse complement strand
CAAACCAAACCTTTTTGCAAGAAACTTCCCAACAAAGAAAGCCACACATACACAAACCCACACTCCCCCATTTTCCAGTGGGAGCCACCCCTCCTGATCTCCCTTTCTTTCTTTCTTTCTTTCTTTCTTTCTTTCTTTCTTTCTTTCTTTCTCTCTCTCTTTCCTTCCTTTTGAAAGGAGGGGAGTGAGTGAACAGGAGGGAGAGAAACAGAAAGAAAGAGGCAGGCAACCAGCCATGGTGACTCACTGGGTGACCTTGGGCAAGTCCCACTCTCTCAGCCTCAGAGGATGGCCAGGGCAAACCAAACCTCTTCTTCCTCCTCCTCCGGTCCTTGCTGCCAAGGAAGAGAAAGAGGAGGAGGAGGTGGCAATGGGTTGCTTTTGGGGCTTTTGCGCCCCAGGTCCCCCCATGCAAGAAGGACATCCCACTCCTTCCTCCTCCCCATCTTCTGTGAGGGATCTCCTGGGGAATGGAAGGGCTAAAAACTAGCCCAGGAGGAGGAGAAGGAAGAAGAGGAGGAGAAAGTAAGAGGCTGTGGGCATCGCCTCCTCCTCCTCCTCCTTCTCTTCTTCAACCCTCCACCTGGAGTACCCCCACAATGCGGCTGGTGAGGGACTATAGCCCATCTCCTCCTTCTTCCTCCTCCTCCTTGTCCTCCGGAGGCATTGGCAAGCGAGGAGGATGGATGGTGTCGGTGTGCTGCAGAGGCCCTTCTAGCAGGACCCGTTGCCGGTGGGCACCAGCTCCTTGGCTTTCTTTGTTGGGAAGTTTCTTGGAAAAAGGTTTGGTTTGCCCTGGCCATCCTCTGAGGTTGAGAGATTGGGACTTGCCCAAGATCACCCAGTGGGTCTCCATGGCTGGGAGTCAGACCCTGGTTCTCCTCCCTCCTGCCACTCCTCCTTATACCCAGTGTATAAGACGACTCCCGACTTTAACCCAGATTTTCCTGGGTTAAAAAGTCATCTTATACACCGGAAAATATGGTATCTCAACCCCTTCAAGAACTAAAACTCTCGTATTGTCTAATTTAATCCAATCCTGCAGCCACTCTAGAAAACAAGCATCATAATAACACTTAAGGTTGGAGAGAGCAAGCCCACCTCTATCAGTGATATCCTGAAGTATTTTTAACTTAAATCTTGGTTTCTTTTTTTGCCATATAAAGTCTATATATAGACCTCTTTGAATCAAGCAAACAACATGATTGGCCAAGCACACAGGAACTCAAAGAGATCCCTGAGCACTTAGCCAATCAGGCCTCTCATGCTCTTAAAAGGCCGGCGCAACAAGAAACCTCTCCTGACTCATTGGGGGGTGTCTTTTCCACCATTAATTAATATAGAGGCTTCTTGCTTTGAATATATCTTATTAATCCAGTTTAAAAAATTCTCACCCACATCAATCTTATCCAAAACCCCAAACATGAAATTCCATCTTATATTATCAAATGATTTCTCCGTGTCTAAAAAAACATTGCCAATTTTTTATTTAATTTTTTCTCAAGAATTTCAATTAAATTTAGCTAATTCCTAATATTATCTTTTATTTTTCTAATTGGGAGAAAGCCGTTCTGGTCTGAATGTATCCAATTACCCAAAAAGTTCTTTAACCTTTCTGCCAATATTACTACAAATAATTTATAGTCAGAATTTAAAAGTGAAATAGGTCTATAACTATTCAGATCTAATTGGTCCTTATTTTCTTTGGGAATTAATGATATATTTGCTTGATTCCATGTTTGGGGAATTTGGTCCTTAAGAATTTCATTCATTGTTCAACCAATGGGGTACCTATTGCATTTCAAAAATTTATAATATTCATTTGTGAAGTCATCTGGCCCTGGAAATTTCTCAGGTTTAGATATTTTTTTTATAGCCTCAGCTAATTCCTCCTGGGTAATTGGTTTGTTTAGAATTGCTTTCTGCTCCGTAGATAGCATCATAATTTCCTGTTTTTCCAAGTACTCCTGAATTTCTAGCTTCTTTCCAGCTGTGTCTCTATAAATCTCATTGAAATATCTTACATTTTTTTTAATCCAACTGTTATTCATCACAATTTTAGTTCCATCCCTAATTTTAGCAATTGTTCTTTGACGTTTCTCTCTTGTCAGGTCATATGCTAGTGATTTTCCCAGTTTATTGGCTCCTTCAAAGTACTTATGTTTCATAAATTTCATTTTTTTTCAATTTCCTCCAAGGTTAATATTGATAACTGTTTTTGGATATATTTAATTTCATTCAAAGATTCCAAATTTTTGGGATCTTTTTTCAACATTTTGTCCCACCTATCTAGTTCTTCATTCAATTTAGTCTCTTTTTCCTTTTTCCTTTTCTATTCAAAGGTCTTTTGCATTAAATAATTCCTTTGAAGCTTCCCAAACAATATGCATTGGTGTACCTTTATGCATGTTTTCCTTAAAGTAATTAAGTAATCATATCTAAACAGACCCTTTCATCCTTTAAGATATTTAAATTTAAACTCCAGTTATGTAGCTTCTTCCTGAATTGCAACTCCAAAACTACTGGTTTATGATCCGACCATACCTTTGGAGTTTTCATTTTATAAATTTTAGTTGTTATATGGGCAGAAATCCAAATCAAGTCTGGACCATGAACAATGCCTGTTAGAGTAAAAAGTAAATTCTTTAGTATTTTCATATTTAAATCTCCAGGCATCTTGTAACACTAGAAGGTCAACCACATTAAAAAAAAATCCTTTAGTAGTTTCCCTTGATTTTTTTTTAAATTTTATCAGAAATTCTTAATTTTGGGTCCACAACCTCATTCCACTCTCCCAGCATAATTATAGTATCGTGCTCTAACGCCGTCAATTTTTGTCTTAATTTTTTTATATAAAATTTGTCTTTATTGTCCAAAGGGCCATAACCACCAATCAATAAGATTTTTTTTTTGCCTTATGGTCCAGTTCTAAAATAAGAAAATGTCCATCCAGATCATCACAATTTTTTAAACTTCATATATGGCTTTAACATATATTATGACACCTTTTTTAAAAAAACTTGGAGGCTGATACAAATTACTGACCAAGTTTAACACATCACAAATGTTTAGAATCCCTTTTTCTAAATCTTATTTCCTGCAAACAATAAACATCTAATTTTAATTTTTGTAAATAGTGGAAGGTTTTTTCCTCTTTTGCAGAGTGTTCACACCCTGAACATTCCACTTTCCAATTTTGAAAAGATTGCCTGTGCCCATCTTGTATCAAATGAATAGTCAAACAATTCACCAATAAATCTAAGTCTTAATTAGTTATCAAAATATTCCTCTACACCAAATTTCTCGGGAGGTAACAAGTCCTCAATTTGGTTTTCTTCTCAACTGTCCAGGCCTTGCAGTAATTCTTCAGATGCAGGATTCAACTTCAGCTCCTCTTCTTCATCTTCCTCTAATGCTTCCTCTTTTTCTTCATTTCCGCCTATCGTTATAAAAATTGGTAACTGCTGCTCCTGCCTCTGCCTCATCAACTCCTTCAGCACCTACATCTGGCTTATCAGCACTTCTTTCAAAAGATGTTTTCCTCTCAAAACAATGCTTTATATTTTTTTTTAGCTTGTTCAAGGGAAATAATCCTAACCCCTTTTTTTCTTTTTCCACCAAAAAGTCAAACCCTCCAGGACTTCCCAATGATATTGAATTTTCTCTCTTCTAAAGAGATCCATTAAATTTGTGTATTCTCTTCTCTTCTGCAACAATCTCACCAGTATATCCTTCAACACCTTCATTTCCTGATCATCAAACTTAAACAGCGATTCATTATGCTTATTTAAAAAGAGATTATGTGTTTGTTTTCTCAAGAAATGTACAGCCACATCTCTTGATAGACCTTTTTGTTTAGCTACCTGAGAATTCACACAGTATAATTTGTCAATTTCAAATTCAAAATTTTGAAGTTTTTCCTAAAAATAGATCAATTCTGGGTACTAATTTTTCCATCAAATTTCATTTTTCTCTTCAACCAATCTTCTTTTTTTCACTACTTTCTCTCTCATCCTTTGTTCCCAAATTGCTTTCTCAACAAACTCATCCTCTTTCTTATTTTCCAATCTAGCCACATTCAATTCAAGTTTCTCATTTTTGAATTCCAAAATATCTACTCTTCGGTTAGTAGTTTGCATATCTGCCATCAGTCTATCAACTGTTTGGTTAATTTCATTCAAATCAGCCCAGATTTGCTTTATTTCCCTCTTAAATTCATTCAATTGTTGCATAAAGTTTACAGAAAGTGCTTCTATTTTTCCCAATATGACCTGATTAAGATCTATATTTTTAGATTTTTCAATTGAGGGTCTTATTTGATTTTGTGATTGCAAATTTAACTTCTGAGATTGACCACAAGAGGTCATCCTATCAGATCTATTGGGTTGCATTGTGAGCAGTATGATCAAATTCAGCAATTTAAATAATGATAATTTAAACAGTATAATCTTTTAGTCCAACAATTCTATATCCAGATTTTTACCCTACCACAATCAGCCAACTCAAACCCTCCAAACAACTCCCCCTGATCCAGATACCAATGTCATTGCAATCAGCAGTTGAAAACAGCTCCAGGTCTACTACCCTCCATTCAGCTACAGCCACAACCACAACCCCCATCAATCTTTACAACAATTTGCAACAGTCTCTATAATACCCACTCAAGTCTCAATTTGTGCATTGATTTTATCCACTAAGTGCTTTGGTTCTCCTCTATCTCATCTGCTTCTCCTCTTTAAATTACATCTAGTCTCTACCATTCATTCTTCTGTGTTCACTTCCTTCTTCCTTCTTCGTCCTTCCTTCTTCCGTCTCTTCTTCACATTCAGCCTTTCTATCTCCTCATCTCTATGGTCACATCTTCCTCCAAGTTCCCCTGCCTCTAGCCTCTAACTCTTGACGTCACCTCCTCCCTCCTCCAGCTCCAAACAGTCACTCACGGCTCCTCACACAGAGGTGCACAGATGGAAACAACAAAGTGCCAGCACTCACCAAGGCACCACCAAGGATGCAGTTCACCAAGATGCTGCCAAGGATGCAGATTGAAAAAAGTATACAGCTGCCGTCAATTCCTTAACTCCTGGAACATTGCATCCAAGTAGTAGCCTTTTTCAAATGCTGTACCAACTTATATTTAAGAGATAGGATCACAGTTTATCCAGCCACAGAATGGTCCTCTTCTATTTTCATTAATCATTCAGAATTTACTATATATATTACTTATGTTGCAAAGGTTTCTAATTTAAGATTAGCAAGTCAACTTAACAACCGATCCAGTCTATGTTCAATTCAAATACTGCAACTCTCAGTCTTATATAGTTATCCTTCCTAAATATTACTCCTCCAGTTATTATTATAGTTTCTCAATGCACCAGCTCATCCTCATTACACCAAAATACAGTTCATCTTCATTAAATAAAAATTGGTGGTGTCCTTGTACAAAGTAAACTTCACTGCTGAGTCTTGGGGTCATGGTTTGCTCTTCGGTCCCTCCAAGTCTGCCGGGGCAACTCAAGACCTCCAAAATGCCCAAATCTTGAGCTGGCAACTGTCCAGACTATGGATCTTGGACTTCCATCGAGCTCCCTTTGAACCCCCTATACCTAGGGGGTAGTTTCAGGTCTTTAGAAATAGATTTTCATCTATCCTCAGACCCAGACACCTCAAGATGTGAGATTGTCCCCCGGAGCTAGTCCTGGGACCATCTCTTTAGTGCACCATAGCCAACCAGAAATCCAAAAGCTGGCCTTCAAGTTCATTGAAGACATCAACAAAACTAGGTTATCATTGAAGACATCAACAAAACTAGGTTATCCCCATTTCAATTGAATATCTCCCATCACTTACAAATTACATATACTAGAGTTGGGTATCCCCTATCCTGAATTCTAAAATATTCAAAAATCCAAAATTGTCCACATGAGTGACACCTCTATATTGTGGTGGTTCAATGTGCATAAACTTTGTTTCATGCACAACATTATTAAAATAATATTGTGCATAAAATTACTTTCATACATACGATCTATCTATTCATTAACATAAATGAATGTCATGTTTAGACTTGGGTCCAATCTTTAAGACAGCTCATTTATATGCAAAAATACAAAATCCAAAATACTTCTGGTCCCAAACATTTCAGGTAAGGAAGACTCAACATGATATTTACTTCTTTTAGGTCTTCTCTTTACTTAACTAGCAGTAAGCACCATTGAAGTTAATGCAGTGGAAGCTGGTGGCTCTGATCTCAGTAAGGTAGTGAATACACTTTGGATTTTAGTGTGAACTTTAAGGGCACTACCCAAAGGGTAGTCCCACAATAGTTTCAGTACCTTAGATTGCTCTCATATAAATTAGACTAAACCTACTGGTGGTTTCACAATCTCACTGGCACTGAATCTATCAACCTCCACTGATGAAAGGGAGCTTATTTCTGAGTAGACATATATAAGACTCCATTGTTAAAGCATCTTGATATACAATTAAGCCATGGGAACAATATGTATATGTATCTGCAGGGCTGGTAACCATATCTCCAGGCATCTGGAGGTCCTCCAGCATGGTTAACATCTGGAAGAAATTGACAACAAAGTTGCACTGGAGGACCTCCAGATGCCTCAAGAGATCACCCCACTAGGGTCTGGAGGTGCTTCAGTGCAACTCTATGGTCATCTTCTTCCAGAAATATAGGGGCTGAACAGACAGTCCATTTGAGCTCACCTGAGCTGGCTTGGAGACATAGCATTTAGATGCACCACACCCCCAAGCGAGATAGAAGCCAGACTGGCAATTACATGCTAGCCAGCTTCTCTCCCACTTGGGGTTGTGGCACTTTGTTAGCAAATATGGAATTAATAAAATTTTGGGGCATGTGGGGTTCTCTCTATGACCCCGAACTGACCTCTGTGGGATGTCAGTCATAATCCTCTAGATGACAGTTCAGGTAGGTATCAGGAGGGCCTGTCCAAACAACTGGAAAATTGCCTACCAGGCAGGTTTCGGAGTTGCTAAACAGAAGAAAACCATTATACCAAAAAGGGACACATTGACCAAAGTCTCACTCTTAATCGGGCAGTGATCAGATTTAACTGCACCCTCTTTCTCTAGTCTTGCTTCTTTGATTGAATCAAAACCAAATGTATTATTTAGATTGGTCTCACACCTAGGTTTAACAAAGCTAAGACAATCAATGCCTTTGTGCAGGCTTCAGCCAAGCCGTTTAGTCAATAGCCAGAAAGTAGAAATTTCCTATTTAAACCCTGAGATTTTTAGGTTCCACATGCTATCTTTGGAGTGCAGCTTGGCTCCACATCAGTCTGTGCTCTGATCATAGCTCCCTCGGCCATCCCTTCCCCCATATCGGTGGCCGTGCATCATCATCATGATTATCACCAACACCCACAGCGAATCTCGGAGAAGCCTTCAGAAGTGTGTAACTCCCTCAGTCTGGCCCATCTCAAGCTATTTCCTCTTTCACTCCTTTATTCCTAAGTGTGCAGTGTGTGTGTGTGTGTCATATTTGTGTGCAGTTTTCCCCTTTTAATAAATATTTAGAATTTAATTGGAGAAGCTTACCTCAGCATCATCCGTTGTGAGATTACTTAGTTCTCTGGTATACATATCAGTACCAGGTCCTGTGGGGCTTTGTTAGGACCCTACTCTTGCATATTTGAGCTAATTATAATTTCCCCTAACTAGATCCTTCCTAACAACTTAGACACAACTTTGTCCACAGCCAGCTTTTGCAGAGGAAAAAATGGTTCTTTGGGAGAAGGGCCAGCTTTTTTTCACCCCAAAAAGGAAATGATCTTATCTGCTCCTTTTGGGGGCAGAATCTGGCTGGATTCAGGCCAGGCATCTGTTTGCCTTGGCCCCAATCCAGCCTAAAAGGGGTGGCTTTAAGCCGCACCTTTTGGGCTGTCTGTATCCCCCTTAATGTTCGATCTGTGGTAACCATGGGGAGGAATCTCATGGAAACAGAATTGACTTATATGCAGTTCCAGTCTTGTGGATAGTTAATACATATACATATATGCCAACTTCACTGATTCACAAAAATGGCTTTTCACATCTTGCTAAAATTGTTCACATTTAGAGTAGGATCTTTCAAATTTTGCTTCAGCAAAAAAAATTGTGGGAAGTGAGAGATCTGTACAAGTCTCTTAGGCATGTTTCATTAATCCTGCTACAAATCCTTATTTTTTTTCAGATCAATTTTAATTGCTATTTTTTCCTAGTGAGATGTAGCTGCCATTGTATTATTGTACAATGTACTTCTGGAATGCCTAGTACTTATGGAATGCTACGGTAGAAATCAGTTCTTTAAACACCTTGGGTCCTTTTATCCTACACAATTATAGCACTATGATTCCACTTTAATTAATATGACGACATCCTATAGATTCCCAGTATTTGCAGTTTAGTGAGGAATCTTCATCATTCTCAACCAGATAACTCCATTATTTCACAAAGCTGCTAATTATAGGATTCTACAGGATTAATCCATGGCACTTAAAGTGAAATTATAGTGCAAAACACAGTGTGAAAGTACCCCATACCACCAGGGAACATTTACACAAGAGACTGATATATGGGGAAACATGAATTATTCAATTACAGCTCTCCACAGAGCACCATAAATATGCTTCCAAAACACAATATACAAATTGCTACCATGTTCTCAATGGAATCACTGAGACATTGGAAATTAGATAAAGGTAGAAGATAAGGGAAGATCTATCTTTTTGAAGGATGTAAATAATATAGATTTTCAGGGTACTTGACAGAGAAAATGGTAGAATATTAGTATTTATTAAAAAATATTTATACTTCACCTATATCAAAAGATTTTGAACCAATGTATATATTGCAATCAATTTGAAACAATTCAAATAACTTCAATATGATTAGCAAGCTGAAAAAGGATAAAGCAAGTTTAAAATATTAAAAGTAACAATTGAAATCATGTGCCTTAGCATTAGATAAATCAGTCAGGCCAAAACGCCATGTTTGTACTTAGCATTTAAATGAAACCCACTAGTGGCACCAAAGCAGACCTCTAAAGGGAGGACATTCCACAATTGTGGTGACATAGCTGAGAACGCCCTTTCTCACACCTCAGCACAGTGTCTCTCTGTCGTTAGTTCTGGTATACATGGGTGAAAAGTTCCCCTAAGTTCCCCTCAACACACAGGCCTCCTTCTGAGTTAATAATTTCCTCAGAATACCAATGGGACACTGTTGGTGGGGAACTCATGTCATCCCACCTTTTAGGGCAACACCTCATTGCCCCCCTCAAAAATTGTGTCCCATGGAATATTGCAAAAAGGCAATATTTGAACAGGCAGTTATATTTAAAAAGTGACTTTTTTCTCTTACATAATATTTTTTATAATGTAAGCTTCAAAGATGTTTCACATCCTGACTCATTAGTGTACCTAAAGTTTGGGGCCTGGGAGCCACATGCAGCCCTTCTGTCTCAGTCTTAACTTTGGCTAAGTCTATCCTGGTCACTTGCACCCCATTTCAGCAAACAAGCCTCCTCCTCATTTTACTGCCGATAAATCATTCCTTCTTCGCTCACTGTGATTTTCATCCACATCAATTGTCCCTATCATTTCTAGCTGTAAACAAAAAGCATCAATACTAATGGGATGCAGGCATGTTTCTGTGTATGTGTGGATCTATGCATATGCATGCTTTTATGTATACACATGTGGGTGCACACTTGTAGTCACATTTTTTCTCTTAGTCACGAACTGCTGTATCTTATAATCAAGAATTGCTGGAGTGCAGGTTTATGTAGGCCTATATTTGTGTATTCAAGTGCATGTGTGCATATGTGTTTGTGTGTACAAACATCTGCTCCCTAAATCAGGCTGAGCACTCTGCATTAACTAAAGCAATTACACATTGCTTCCTTATATCTGTCTGCCTGTCTGTCTAGCTATTCTTCAATATATATTATCATGGGCTCTAAACAGTATAAAACAATTACAGATTAAAATAATAAAATAGTTTAAAGAGAATGAAAACATATTAAACAATTCCACAAGTTAAAAAGCTAAAAGAACAAAAAACCATATTTGTTGTTATTGTTAGCTGCCCTCAAGTCAGTTCTGACTCATGGCAACCCTGTGGATGAGACATCGCCAACTATCCCTTTCTTCCACTGCCTTGCCCACATCCTGCAAGACCTTCCCCATAACCCCCCAATTGAGTCTATCCATCTGGTTTGTGGTCTTCCTTTCTTTCTTCTGCCCTCTACCTTTCTTACCATTGTTTTTTTCTAGTGATCTGTGCCTTCTCCTTATGTGGCCAAAGTACGATAGGCTCAACTTGACCATCTTTGCTTCCAAGGAGAGCCCTGGTCTGATCTGTTCAAGATCCCATTTGTTTGTCTTCTTGGCTGTCCATGGTATCCTAAGTACTCTTCTATAGCATCACATTTCAAAGAGTTGATTTTCTTTCTGTCTGCTTCCTTCACTGTCCAGCTCTCACATCCATAGATGGTAACTGGAAATAAAATGGCCTGATGATCCTGACTTTAGTGCTCAGTTGTATGTCTTTGCTCTTCAGTATCTGTTCAAGTTCTTTCATAGCTGGCCTTCTGATTCTAGTTTTCTTCTTATTTCTTGACAGCAGTCTCCATCCTGATCAATGTTTGATCCTAGATATGGGAATTCTTTAATTATTTCAATTTTCTTGTTGTCTAGATTGAATTTGTGTATTTCTTCTTTGGTCATTATTTTTGTTTTCTTTATGTTCAGCTTCAGACCTGCCTTTGCACTTTCATCTTTGACCTTCCTTATTAACTGTTCCAATTCCTGAATGTCTTCTGCGAACATTATGGTGTTGTCTGCATATCTTAGGTTGCTAATGTTGCCTTCTCCTATCTCAACTCCTCCGTTTTCTGTTTATAATTCTGCTTTTCTTAGGATGTTTTCAGCATATAGGTTAAACAAGTAGGGTGATAAGATGCAGACTTGCCTAATCCTTTTGCCTATTGGAAACCACTCTGTTTCCCTGAATTCTGTTCTGACAGTGGCCTCTTGCCTTGTTACAGATTCCTCACCAGGACTATCAGATGTAGTGGCACCCCCATGTC
>JAIPUX010001880.1:108397883-108416279 GCA_020142125.1 Phrynosoma platyrhinos | reverse complement strand
GCCATTTACGTATTGTGGTTTATTCCTGGATTTCTTTCGGTTTATTCCGCTTTCTTATCGCTTTGTGGCCCACGTCCTTAGGGAAACAGGAGTGATCCTGTGGTCAGGAATACTAAAGGAGAAGGGTGTTCAGAATAGATAGGAGATTCACAAAAGGGAGATACTGAAGGCACAATTTCAAACTGTTCTGATGAGAAGGAAAAATGGGAAATGTCTCAAGAAACCAGGTTAGATGATGAAAGAACTTTCAATTGAACTAAGTTTTAAATGGGAGATGTATAAGAAATGGAAAAGGGACAAAATCACTAAAGAAGAATTCAAACAAATAGCTAGAATATGTAGGGATAAAGTCAGGAAAGTCAAAGCGCAGAATGAGCTCAGGCTTGCTAGAAGGGTTCGAAACAATAAAAAGGGCTTTTATGGGTATGTCTGTAGCAAAAAAAGAAGAAGGAAATGGTAAGGGCACTGTGCAAAGAAGATGAGAAGTTATAACAGGGGACAGAGAAAAGGCAGAATTACTCAACACCTTCTTTGATTCAGTCTTCTCAGAAAAGGCAAATGGTGCTTTTGTCTTTCATGAATAATAATGTACAACAATGATTGCAAAACTGAAATGTGATTTTTTAAAAATAAATTTCCATGGAGGCACATTTAAATGTTTTTGTTTTGTTTTTAAATGGTGTGGATTAAGCTAATGGTGTAAAGCAGCCATTTCCATCAAGTAAATACTCAGGATGCAGGCTGATTTTTTTGAATATTTTTGTATGGGATGTTTTGCCAAAGAAAATAGCTACTACAGAGATAGCATGGAAGAGGATTTCTGGATTACAGCCCAAGTATTAACTGAAGGCCTGAAGCCAAAGAATGGCTGCTTATTTCAAATTAGCATGTAACTTTCTGCTCTCCCATGACTTTTTTTCTCCTGCCTTTCTCCCTCAGCTCATTGACCCATAATTCCCTGCCAAAACTTTTTCTGATTTGAATCAAGTTATAAAAAAACAAGCTGTTCAGATAATGCATCAGAGAGGCTCATTGTCATGGCCAGCCAGACTGAGGACATAGAGCACTCAGAGGATGAAGAGGCTGAGCCAGGTCTTAGCTTTGCTCTACCAGTTTCAGTGGAGATGGCTGAGCCTGGACCTAGCTCTGTTGTACCCACTGAAGCACAGCCCCGCCTCAGCAGCCTAGCCTTCCCCTAGCAGAAAACCTCACCCCAGCAGAGGTTCCAGGCCTGGGAGATGTAGAGGAGGAGGACAAGGAGGTACCTACCTTTAGACAGAGAAGGACAGAAAGGGCGTGCCTCCAGTATTCCCTGAGATTATATGAGAAACGCTCTGCTAAGTCCAAACAGCTGTGATTGGGAGCTGGTCAATATAAACAGCTGGGAGACTCCGAGCTACTCTGTCAGAGCTTATCTGTGTTCTCTGGAGAAAGTATCGGACTCTGACTCCTTGGATTCATAGACTTTAGATTGCCTTGAAACCCCTGACCTTTGGACTGGACTCGATGACCTGCTTGCTAGTACCCTTGACCCTGGACTTGACTTACTGACTTGCTCTCTGGACTCTTGAATCCTTGGCTTGCTCCTGATTTTGCTTCTTGGAACATTTGGACTGGTATTGTACTTTGTGAACTACCTTTGTGTTTCAGACTTTCATTGGTGTGCTGGCTCTTATCAGTTACTCGGCTGTTGTGGTCCCTACCTAGAGAATGCACTCCTTAGGGAGGCCTACCTGGCCTTGACATTGCCATCCTTTTATTTCCTGTCCCACAGTTGTGATACAAAGTTACTGGCAACTTTTAAAATATTAAACTTAGATCATGAAGTTATTCCTATAATATGTTTGTAGATGTGTTCTTTTATAATATAAATGATTTGATTGAGTATGCCTTTAACTCTTGTGTAATTTAAATGAAAAACACTCTTAGGGCCTTTACAGACTGCCAGAAATAATGCAGCTTGAGGCCACTTTAACTGTTCTGGCTCAGTGCTAGGGAATCATGGGAATTGCATTTTTTTCTGGGACATTGAGCCTTCTCTGTCAGAGAGCTCTGGTGCCACAATAAACTACAGTTCCCATGATTCCTTAGCATTGAGTCAGTGCAGTTAAAGTGGCCTCAAGCTGCATTATTTCTGGCAGTCTGTAAAGGCACTTAGTCTGAGAACTAGGAATGTATATATCTATCTGTTTAACTTCCGAGCACTTCCATTTATTTCTTCCACCTATTCTGGATATTTTTGTTTTGTTTTGTTTAATCAGCTGTAATCCATCCTTTTTTAAAACATACATGTGCATTTTTGTCAACATGTCTCCAGTTATACTTATTGCTTACACACACACACACACACACACACACACACACTGTTGCAAGTATGCTTTTGAAATCTACACGTTATTCCAAAATCAGATCCATTCATATTGGAATTTACTGAAATTGAACTCCTTCAACATCCCAAGCTAAAATACACCTCACTGGTCTGTCAACAGAATAGGAATTCTACCTTTTTAGGTTCCTGAGACTGACAGCGAGCAATGACAGAAGAAATATCACTTGATAATCTATTCTCTTAAGTTTTTTGTGGGTTTTGGGGCTGTGTGGCCATGTTCTAGAGGAGTTTCTTTCTGATGTTTTGCCAGCATCTGTGGCTGGCAAAACATTAGAAAGAAACTCTTCTAGAACATGGCCACACAGCCTGAAAAACCCACAAAAAACTATGGATGCCGGCCTACGACTTCATATTCTCTCAAGCATTTCTTTATTCATTTTCAGCCATAATCTCATGATTTACTCTTTTTTATGCACTGAAAAGAACAGTCACTGAAGAAGGGGAGTTTATTAAAACAATAACAACAACAACAACAACAACAACAATGGTCAATCAAAGTGAAATGTCCTTACTGAATTCTGCTGGAACTCTTAACTATATTTAAAACAGAAGCTGTAAAACATCAGGAATTGAGGACTTATTTGGAGACTGGTTACTTGAAATCTGGGCAGTGCCAAGTCTGGAGGTGGAAAGATTGGGTATAAAAAAGAATTAATAAAAATGGCAGATCAGAGGAACAGCAGGAATGTGATAATCTGTCAGCCTTTTACCTGTGTTTTGCTGAATCCCAAAAGCATTCTCAGCCCATAGCCCATCCCAGCTTCAAATCAACTTGTGAGATTTTCTTCTTCACTCAAATATTTATGCATGATTTTGTGTGTACTTTCTTCAGCACCTATGATTTTCCTCTCATGCATATTTCTCATATGTATGTGACTTCACATGCTCTAAACTTTACTGAATATTGTTCCCAGTCCAACTGCTATTTTTTGTTCAAGCCTAATCATTGTGCATGGGAGAGGGGTAGTCTACTCTAGACAAACAAAACAGAGAAAGATGGATATGTTGAAATAGAAGAAGGGACAGGTGTGTATATATGGATGAGAAAGAGGTGAACATGCTCACTTTTGCTTTGAGTTGTCCTACCACTTTGATTTGGTCTAGTTTTCCATCCCATGTCCCACATGTGGCCCCCATAAGATTAGCCATGACAGAATGCAGCTGAAAAAGCTCCATCGAGTATACTGGCATGCATGTTACCCAGATATCAAAGCCTAACTTAGAGATTAACTAGATGTGACCCATATATATTTTATTTCAACTTCTGCTCAACTGTGGTTAAATTGGGGTGTGCTGGCTGGGACACTTATGCTCATTTGTATACTGACACGCCATTTTCCCCCAGCCCCAAGGCCAAAAACTGAAATATATGCAAAGATAAAATATTTTAATATGGAGAAAGGAAAACAGTGTTTTACCAAGTTTTAACTGTGAAAATGATATGCATGGTATTGCCACATCTTGGACAATTTGTGCTGAAATATTTTCATGTCTCTAAATAATTATTGAAGTAGTTTGAAACAGGATCAGAGAGAATTATATTTCAAAGAACAATAATAGCATAGATGTTATCCTCAACCAAATGGACTTCACACATGCTATAATGTGAGTGCTCCCACTCAGAATGACAGAATCATAGAGTAGGAAGAGACCACTAGGGCCATCCAGTCCAACCACTTGGGATAATTATTCACATTTGCATACAAGCCACAAAGGAAAAGAGAGGGAGAGCTACATAGTGTAAAGTTACACAGGTGTAGCTGTGCCAGAGATGGGGTGAACCACCCATACACTGTATCACACTGTTGCACATCTGATCATGGAAGCCATATCACATGGATTAGTGATCCAATTAAACAACAGTTATGAAGACTCCAATCAGAGTGGGTTGAGGATGCACCTGTACTTCAAAAGTATAAATGCAAGTGCAATGATTGCACCAGTGGAACTGTTTGTGCAACCATTTTCTGTATATGACCCTTGCTCACCCAGAAAGGAAACTAGCAGTGTTAGGGTATTTACACCAGAGTCAATCACCAACAGGATTCTCGCTCCAGTTTGCAAAATTCCCCTTCGAAGGAAAAATATTCCAACTGGTCAACTATATTCAGACAGAATAGTAGTGCAATTTTCTCTCAGTTTTCATGTGTCCAAAGTGTTTGAAGAAAAAAATTATGCAGAAACGCATGTGTATTTATTGTACAAAAAAGATTTCCTGCAGAAACTTGAATTTTCAGTCAAAACCCCTTAGACAACTCAGTTTTGACAGAACACTCATTTTTATGCAGGAAAGCATTTTTGCTCAAATATTTTCCCTTCAAAGGGGAAAAAGATTTCCATACAAATATATTGTTTTCTGTGCAGAAAAATGTGTTGTTTTTTGTGTAAAAAGTGTCTTTTCTGTATAAAAGGCACTTTTTGCACAAAACTCAAATTTTCTTGCACAGAAAACAATGTATTTGCATTGAAATTGATATGTCTGTAAATCAACCATGCATGAATTCTGCAGAGAATACATCTTCAATTACAGCATATTTTATGCAGGAAAATGCTTTTTGTATGCAGAAAACAATGTTTCTGCATAGAACCATTATTTTCTGTGCAACAAATGTCATTTCTTGCACTCACCAAAATGCTGTTTTTTTTTTTAAAGTTATGATTTAAAATAAAATAAAAATAAATAAAATAAAACTTAACTTTATACCTGAAACATTATTGCTGAGCTTTTTTGTCTCTAATAAAATAATAGAAAAAGAGATGGGTAGACTGGCACGGCATATAACAAGTGGCAAGAATGATTTACTCTAAATATTAGAAGATCCCAAAGATCCCAACTGAGGATGAATGGGCATGTCAATTAATAGAAATTGCAGAGATGGACAAATTAACATACTTCATGAAACACTAGACACAGAGAACACTCCTTGCATAACTGGAACCTGCTTATAGCTTATTTGCATCTAAAAGAGAGAGAGGAGGCATCAGAAGGCTTTGAAGTTTGATTGATTATGGGGAAAACAGATGGGTAGGAAGCAAGGATCTGAACATGGGTTGGGGCTGCAGCAACCACATACCACAGCCCCAATCCACCTTGAACCTGGCCAAAAAAGTATAAGATCCAATCTTTTTTTCAGCTGGGGAAAATGCCAGCTGAAAAATGCCAGCCAGTGTAAACACCACACCACCAAAGCATCATGAGGCCACCTGTGTCTGGGCACTCATACAACTTCAGGTCAGCTTCAGGACATGTGGCATCTAAATGTTGCACTCCTGAGCCACCCAAATGGCAGCTTAAAAGGGCTGTGTTCAGGCCCTTATTTAGGTTAAGAAAGAGATGGTGTTATAAGGAAAGGATGGTTTTTCTTCTTCCTGTTTTAGTTATAAAGAGTTAAAATTATGAGTGAACTGAATATAGGAAATTTATATATAAAAGGAATGGGGAAAAGATTAAGAAGTACAATCTTGGCAAATGAGAAGTCAATGTTATCCTATTTTATTTATTTATTTATTTATTGTAAGGGGGATATATGTATATAGGGGAATGTTGTTTTGGGTTACAGTGTCTTGTGCTACTATTATATTATGTATATGTTTACAATTTTGCATTTTAATATATCATTGAAACACACTTTTTTAAAAAAATGCTGTTTTTGTGGAAAATGAGTGTATGCATATTTTTGTGCAGTGCTAAATTGCAAACCATTTTTGAATATTCTTTCCATCCCTATTTGCAATGCTAGAGAAAAGGAGATCCTTGCTTGTCCACCCTTTGATAATCATTCCCTATGTCAGTAAAGCAGGTTATCATGCCTCACCTATTACTATCTGTAATAATGAGAGGTAGAAACCTAAATATGGCAGTTGAAATGTGAATGTTGTGGCACTTGCATAATAGTTTTCATATACAAAGCCCGGTCTTGGGTAAAATGCGTCTGAATTCAAAAAGAATTCATTCAGTGAAACAGAAAACTAGTAAAGTTAAATGGATAGATTCCTATTCCTTATTCTGTTGGCAAATGCCTTCACCAAGGCAGTGCCTTGTGGGCAACCTGTCTAGGCTCAATGATGCTAAATTACAAGCTGAGCTTTATGGTAAAATCTCATTGTCTATCAGTGTAGCGGCAGCTCAGTGAAGACACACAAGTGCATTCCTGCCCACAGGCTTACAAACAGCTCTATCTAATCACATTGGATTTCTAATGTTTCATGTACAGTCTATCACCATATGCTATCGCCCCGCTTGTCATCTCTTCCTGCCCCTTTCACTTCCATACAGACATTTCATGAAGCCAACTCTTCTGCTAATGTTTCTTGAAGTTCGCCTTGCTTTTATTTTTTTTCCTTCTTGTTTTTATATTTGTACTGCAACCTTCCCCAGAGCTGGAGCAGGGAAGGTTGAACAACCAACAGAGTAACAATTGCAAATATATTTCTTAATTTGCCATAAATATCAAATTGAGACAGCTTCCATATTCAGTGAAGCATGAATGATGAGAAATGAAGTCGTCTCAAAAGCCTATCTACTACCAGTATCCCCTGTACTGTTAAAAACCCAAACCATGTGTGTTGGTTTCTACAAAGCAAGCATAGCATTCTGATAACAGGTTAGATGGGATTATGCTAATCTTTCCTTGCATGCTGCAACCTTGATCTAAGTTGCCCTGCTGGTACTGCTATTAACCACAGAGGGTTCTATAGGTAGGCATTTATGAATTGAGAGGAATTAAGTCAGCAAACTGATGGTAAATTGGCATATGAGCAAAGGGCCAAACCCCACATCCAAATCAGTCACGATTCAAATCCCTCTCATTTTCTGAAGGAAAAAAAAATAGATTGGAATCTCCTGTTGCAGAATCCCTACATCACACCACATTTTCCCATAGCAATATGCTTGCAACTGAACACTAAAGTTAGAATTGTCGTTATATTCCCTATTACCATGTAAGGATGTGAGAACTGGACAGTGAAGAAAGATGATAGAAAGAAAAATAAATTCATTTGAGATGTGGTGTTGGAGAAGAGTGCTAAAGATACCATGGACAGACAAAAAGATAAATAAATGGTTCCTAGAACAGATCAAGTCTGAACTCTCCCTCGAAGCCAAAATGACAAATGAGGCTATCGTAGTTCAGTCACATCACATAAAGGCAGGACTCACTAGAACAGACAATAATGCTAGCAAAGGTGGAGGGTAGTAGGAATAAAGGAAGACCACACACCAAATGAATAGATTCAATCTAAAAGTCATGGGCATGAATTTGCAGGACCTAAGCAGAGCAGTGGGAAACAGGGAGGCTTGGAGATGTCTCATCCATAGGGTCACCATGAGTTGGGGCTGACTTGAGGGCAGTTAACAACAACAAAATGGGCTTCAATTAAAAATTACCCTTACTTTTTGTTGCTCTAGGGCAGGGGTAGGCAAACTGTCTCGTTTAAGGGCCGAGGGACTTCAGCTCCCAGAATCCCAGACTATTGGCCAACATCCCAGACTATTAGCCAATATGGCTGAGACTTCTGGAAGTGGAAGTCCCTCGGCCCTTAAAGGGGACAGTTTGCCTACCCCTGCTCTAGGGAATATGTGTGTATGTGTGTTTTGTAGATCAGGTGTAGGGAAAGTGTGGCCTGTGGATTACATGCAGCTCAGACTTCCAATTTTCACTTCCAAATCCCCACTGTAGCCTCAAAGGCCTCCCCCTCCCCTGTGTTTTCAGGCAGTTTTCACCTAAATTCTGGCCAAAATAGCTTCAAGCCTCCCACATATGAAGCAATTTCAATCACACACAAGACTCCACAAACTAACTGAAACAAACAAGCAAACAAAAATTGACAGAAATGGCATCTGGAAGTGACAACATTATTTCCAGTATACTGAATGCCACAATATAGCCATTAGGGGCAAAAATTGCTTCCATTCTCTCCTTAGTTGCCCATCCCTGATGGAGACATTTCCTTTGAAGAACAGAAAGCAAATACTTGGGACAGGGTTTAGGAGGAAAAGGGGCATGTGGAGAAAATTCTTGTTTAAATTTCTGATCTCTCTCTCTCTGTATGTTAGCTTTAGTTTTCAATCTCTGCACCTCTACTTTTCTAACCTAAGGAAAACATGCCAATATGACTTAGGGCCTAAGCAGACTACCAGAAATAGTGCACATTAAATTGAGGCACTGTGCTGGCTCAGTGCTAGGGAATCATGGGAACTGTAATTTATTGTAACACCAGAGCTCTCACAGAGAAGGCTCAATGTCTCAGAAAAAAATTACAATTCCCATGACTCCCTAGCATTGAGCCAGGGCAGTGCCTCAATTTAATGTGCACTATTTCTGGCAGTCTGCTTAGGCCTTTAATATATAAATTTGAGCCTTAGCTACAGCCTTAGTTCATCAGATTCCCAATTTATGTTTCCATCAGCCCTTACAACACTAAGGCAGCTTGAGCTAGAAATATTTTTAAATTCCAGCTCTGCTATAAAACTAGTCCCTCCCTCTAGCTCCTCTTTTTCAGGCTTATTTACCGCACAAGGTTGTTGTGAGGATAAAGTGGGGAGGAGAAAATCTAATGAAATCAAGGTGTCCTCAATTAAAATTACAGTGGGTGGAGGCACTTTTTTTCAGTTTGTTTTCAAAGACTGGCCTGGGTCTAAAACAGGAGGGAGAGACAGAAACATTGTCACCTTGCCTCCCAGGACCTCTGGAGGGTGCACAGTGTTATTTATATAAACAAAATGATGGTTTTAGGGTGTATGAGGGCCAAAATGGGAGGTCTGAGGGCCTTACTCTATCTATCCCTGTACTATATTACACCACACTGTTTCTGACTGAACATATAGTTAAGAAAGCTCTCTTCAGCTATACAACTATAGCTCATGGCCACTATCCCTGTCTCAGTTGGAAAGTCTATGTGTTTATTTTTGCAGTTCTATTAGTTTTGTTTTATTGTCATCTCTATTTACCATGCTGTTGATTGCATCACTTTATGCTCATTTTGTATTTACATTGTTTTTTTATTTGTTTATTGTAAGTGTCCCAGAGAACTTCCTCATGGTCAGCATGCAAATTTGAAAATAAATAAACAAATGAATGAATGAATGAATAATATGGAATTAGATGTCTCACCAGTCATTTAAAAGCCCTAGTTCTGCCAAGACTGACAACAGTAAAACTCTCTCATACAAATCATAGGATGCAACTTTACCTGCACAGGTCTAATCTACAATATAATACCATTATTTAATTACACTTTGTGACAGGAAAACCCTGCATTACAAAAATATATCCAAGAGACTCAAAGGGATTTTTCAATCTTTGTTATTACAGCAACACAAAATCCATCCTATTTCTGTGTTCCACATCATCGATCTGATTCAAGTCAAGAGCTTGACAGCTGAAATAAGTGTTACTTAGAGCTCACATAGCCTCATGTGTTTGGATTCATTTGAGAGAGATGTGCTAGTGACAAACGGAAAAGTCTTTTTATTGACCTGTCTTTCCAGAACTCTTGCATTTCCACACTGTACTCCCTATAGCTTCTCAGCATAGATAGATGATCATATAAGCAACACATCAAAATACTTTCAAGGAATGATTACACTGCATATTCCAATTATCACTTACAGGATGGTCTTTTCTTAGGGGTACAGATTGGCATAAAATGCTGACATTGGAGTGGGTGCTCCAATGACATCCTTGGGAAGGGGTTGGGGAGCCCAGCATGAGGCTGCCCCTCCCCTTCCTTGCTTCCAAGATGGCAAAGGGGGTCAGTCTTGAAGGTGCTACAGGATCCCTTTGCATACTGACTTCCAGATGAACATGGCTATGTCTCTGAATACTACATAGTCATGATCATGGAACTATTGCCACAATTGTAAATGCCCCCCCCCAACACATGAACGAGAGCTGCATCAAGTGAAAAAAGGTCTGTTCAACTGGTGATAGGGGCACGAGGAGGAGATTGGTTCAAGGCCCGTACTGACAGCATCTGAAGCTACAGCAATCAGAAGCACAGTCCTTGTTGCATCCTTGCTTCCTGGTGAGGGGGCATGGAAAACCATCATCCTTGTTCTTTGATTGGCAGCTGAACAGACCTCCTTCGCTGAAAGTAGCTGCTGGCTGTTAAGGTAGGCTGGGTTGGGACCCGGCCAAAAGACATTACTTAATTACATATTTTAACTACTTTGTAAATATTAGTTACATATTTGTAAATAAGTAGCCAGTGTAGGCTATCAGTGCATAGTTCCATTCTGTTCCAGTTTTATAATTTTATTCAGTTATAGCTCTATATTAATC
The DNA here is from genome assembly GCA_020142125.1 of Phrynosoma platyrhinos. NCBI lineage: Eukaryota > Metazoa > Chordata > Lepidosauria > Squamata > Phrynosomatidae > Phrynosoma > Phrynosoma platyrhinos. Next base: position 108,405,608 of record JAIPUX010001880.1, on the reverse strand, counting down.
TGTAATTAAACAAACAAACAAACATTTACTTAGATTCTCATAATATGTACTGAAATGCATCTTTCCTCTCTAGAAATGATTTTAAATTATCCTCTCCTTTCAAAATATATATTTGAATGTATGTTTTGATATATTTAAATCTATTAACACCTAAATTGCATGTTGGGAAGAAATGCAGAATTTCATATATGGTTGGGTTCTGATCTACACGTTAGTTTGAGTGGTATGATTCAATTAATTTTGTTCAGAAATTTGCAAAATTTAGGAGTGGCTGAATCTGTAGTTTTGCTTTCTTCCAATTCCCTATTTTTGTGCTACACTCTTGCATCAATTTAACATTAGCAGCATCAACTGTGCATGGAAATTCATATAATTTTGGTGTATTATTCTAATATTTTGATATTCAATTTTTTAAAGAAGTTTTCCTTTATAGAATACTGTGGCATAGACTTCTCCACTGTAATATGTGAATATTTGTACTAGACTTGCTAATATTCACCTTTCGTATTTTTAGTCAGATAATTCTGAGAAGTGCAAATACAAAGGATAACCATGCTTCAGGCCACACAATATACTTTTGCTATGTTCTTATTGGAAACTGAATGAAATTCTTCTCCACTTCAAGCAAACACTGAAATAGTCAAATATCCCTGTGCTTAATGAGAATAAGTTGTTATGTAAGCAGTCAATGAAAGTAACTATAACTTGGTCAATGACATAAATTTTGCATGGGTATTTGAGATGCTGATGTCGGCTACCACTGATATTAATCTTTCCACTGTGACAGTGGGCAAATTTCTAATTAAATGAAAAAAGTATGCAGAAAATGTTTAGCACAACATCTGGTTTTGGATCTCTTCCCCCCTCCCTCGGGTTTCCTCTGCATTTCAAAAAGTGGGCAACTGGACATCTAATTATATCTCATTTGCCTCTTCACACAAAAATATAAAAACACTAAAATATGTTTCCAAAATTCCACATCTATATTGTGATTTGAGGAAGTTCAATTCAGATTTTAAAAAATTAAAATTTGAAGAATTAGATGAGGCAGAGGAAAGCATAGACTTAATGAGACTTATTTCCAAATAAGTTTGCATGGAAATGTAAACTCACAGCACAACTTATGTTTGCTAATAAGCACTGTCTTTACTGGGACTTCATGCCAGGTAAGAACATCTTGAATTCCAATTGTTGTCTCTCATTCACGAATTCTGCCTTTTTTTCCTCCTTTATAACATGTTTTGCTAATCTTATCTGCAATGTCCTTAATTTATCTCTGTGTATGTATAAAACCACACACACATGCATATGCACACATATATTCAGAATAAACTAAAGACACCAGTGCTTTAAATCCCTCATTACTGACTTGAGTGAAAACATTATATAACACTAAATGCACACACACACACACACACACACACACACACACACACACACACAATTTCAGAATATGAATATGTGTATATATAAAAACATTCATTCATAGACATATCTATTCTATAGCCCTGGCCCAACCCATCTTTATTATTTCTTCTTTCGTTGCCCTTTTGCCTTTCTCTTCTTTCCTAATGAAAACAGGAAAGGCCTGTGGGATCTCTGGTTTTCATTAGGAAAATAGAGAAAGGACTAACATGGTTATTCCAGTGGAAGTGGCTTCTAACCAGAGAATCATAGAAAGTCAATTAAGAGGTCACCTAGTTTGGCCTGTAGGATCTTCATTTTTTTTTCTAGCATTAAACACTGTGTATACATACACTGTGGATCTGTGCAACTCAGCAGCAATCAGTCACAAGTACATGTTCACCTTTTGTTATAAATTTTCCCCCCTCCAAAGAGGAGGAAGAGTTCTGTGCTCAGCTGCCCTAGACTGCAACACACTATGAAAGGGAATCCATGTTCCTTGGAGAATTGCATCTACATACAACTAATAATAATAATAATAATAATAATAATAATAATAATAATAAATTTTATTTATATACCGCCCATTGGTGACCCAATCCGGGCGGTTCACAACATTAAAATAATACAGCCTAAAACCAACATATTTCCCACCCACCCCTTAAAAAACTATTAAAGCAGACTTAATTAAAACCAATTCCTAACAAGTTTAAAATATACAATAATAAAACAACAATAAAACCCCATATATCTCTCTTATCATAAAAGGAGGGGCTTGTGAATGTATCTTACAGTGTAAAGGTTTCTAACTTCTTTGTCAGTTTGTAATGTACAGGCCAATTGGGGATTACCAAGGTAGGTAAAACTATACCTTGGAAATATAGTTAAATCACACATCTAGAAACTAAAGAAGGGTCCTGGTGGGATTCTATAGGTACCAACTTATTGCATCTGAAGAGCAGGGTGGGAAAACATTCATAGCTTGTTAGTATAGGTCTAACAAGGCTATCCCATTGGAAGTGGCTCCAAACCAGAGAATCACAGAAGATCAGGAAGGAGGTCAACTAACTTGACCTCAAAGAGAGAGGTCAATGCAGATGCAACTGTATTTTTTTGTCAGACTGATATCCCACTTCTACCTTAGTGCCTAAAGTGAAAGGGAACCCTCCACTTCCATAGCCAAAGTGTTCCACTATTAAGCAGCTTTTAGCATCAGAAAGCTTCTCCTAGTAATTAGTAGAAATTTACTGTCCTACAATTTCTACCATTGGTTCCAATCCCTCTGAAGCAAGAGAAAACAAGGTGTGCCTTTACTGTTTTACTGAGATACTTAGCTCCAGTCTACTACAAAAATGAATAAATAAATAAAATGTCTTTGTTTACAGTTAAAAATCCTCTAAAGGGTAAAACTGATTTGTTTCAATCTGTTGCTTAATTTACCATTCATTTTGGTAAATACTATAAACAAATTTCAGTTCTCATTCCTTTGCTTTTAAGGTATCCCAAGTATATTACATACACCATGTTGCTTTCATTAAAGAACATATTTCATTAGGTGTTTGGATTCAGATCATTGTGTTTAGTATGCTCATGTAATTTTAATATATACATCTGTCTCCTTAGTCTTGATAGCATTAATTATTCCTATTCTGTGCATTTAATATGTATATAAATTGTGCATTTTTGCCACTAGAGGTATGGCATTTCCTAACAGCAGCTCCCGAACAATATTTTCAATCATTATGTTAATTGCAACGAGAGATGAGTCTCAGCCACTTAAGGTCAGGCTGCAATCTGAGTGCTACAGTTGCCAGAAGCAATGAGGCATCTGGTATCAACCAGCCTGATGAAAGTGCAGCTATTTTGCACAGGGTCTAAAACAGTAAGTCTTATGTCTCCAAGGGAAGAAGTGTCACTTCACCTCAGCTGTGTAATGCTTATTAGCCATTGGCCTGTCAGATTATGTTGCCCTGCATTTTCCTGCAGTTATACAGGAAAAAACAAAAAACAAAAAAACCTCTGATGATATATAAAGAAAAACAAGATGCTATTTTCCAGTCTCCCCATGCCTTAACAACACTTTTTCTGCTCCCAATTTTCATCCTTTTCACAAAAAATCCAGTACCACACACAGTGTCTTTTACTTGTGCAACCATCTTTTTGCCCTCTCCAGCAGCTACCCAGGTCATCCCTCTGTAAGTGTACGCCTCTGTAAGTTGCTGCAAGGTGGAATTTCTGGCTGCTGGAGTCCTGTTGCCAAAGTCTTTGCATGACCAGGACCAAGCTGCCAGAGTCCTGGAAGGATCAGGAATAGACAACAGGGACAGCCAGCTCTAGGGATGTGATAGCTTAGTCATGCAGGGGCAGGCAAACTGTCCCCTTTAAGGGCCGAGGGACTTCAGCTCCCAGAATCTCAGATTATTGGCCAACATGGCTGAGGCTTCTGGGAGCTGAAGTCCAAAATCCCCAAGAGGACCAAGTTTGCCTGCCCCTGCGGAAGTTTGGCAGTTCAAGGCCCAAGTACCACATGATGGGGTGAGTTCTTATCACTAGTCCCAGCTTCTGCCAACCTAGCAGTTTGAAATCATGCAAATGCAAATAGATAAATAGGTACTACTTTGGTAGGAAGGTAACAGCCTTTGGTGAAGTCATGTTGGCCACATGACTACCAGAGTAGTCCTTGAACAACATTTTGCCTTAGTAACAGAGAGGAGCACTGCTCCCTACAGTTGGTTATGACTAGACATTCATGTCAAAGGATTACCTTTATCTTACCTTTACAGTTCGCTCTACTCATGCACGCTGGCTGGAGCATTTGGAGGTACAGCCATTTAAGAGTTGCATTGGCTACTCAAACCCTTGTCAAAACAACACAGTCTTTTGTGCTGCCTGTAGCTACTCTGTTTTCATTTTGCTTTGCTGTGTTTAGACCTGGTCTGCCCCCAACTCAGCCTCTAGTTCCTTGGACTCCTGGAACTCTGTCTTGCTCTGTTGAAACCTAGTCTGCTCCTTGACTCTTTTGCCTTTAGTCCATTGAGCTCTTAGAATTTGGCCTTGCTGTGTTGAGACCTGGGCTGTTTCCCAACTTACCTTTTGCTTCTGGCCCATTAGACTCCCTAGAGTTTGCCACCCACAACCTTGGCCCCAGCAGCCCACACTGGAATTCAGGATGCCCATGATTCAAACCCTGACATCCCCCTGAAAATATTTCAACTATCTAGAGCCTTTATTGTGGACATGCAAGAGAGGGTGAAGGTGAGGTAGGGAAACCAATGTTCCATGTTCTGCAGACCACATTCCACAATTGGGGCATTAACTGGATACATTTTAATGCAATTTTTAAAAAGGTAAACACTTCCATCTTAGAAAAACCATAATGGTGGAATATAAATCCTGAAGTTGTTTGACACTGTACAATAACTAAGAAAATACTTTCTCCCTTGCTCCTTCTGCATTGTAACATGGTGAGTCTTGTCCCTTCTGCATTGTAACATGGTGAGTCTGCATTGTAACATGGTGAGCAGGTGGGCAGGATATCATTGACCAAGCTTGTGGCATTCTGGACCTGGTCCTGGCATGGTGATAGGTGAGTGCTGATATGCCCACTTGCTGCTGCACTATGGATGTATCAACATTTGGTACCCCTTACCTCCCATCACCTTCACATTTCCTTAAAAAGCCCCTGTCATGGCCATAAGCTACACCCACATGACTAAGTGCCCCATTTTGACATCAGAGGCATGACAGGAGCCTTCTGAGAAGACCTGACAGTGGTGGCAGGTAAGAGGTGCATGGGGGCCATGTGGTGTGCCTGCAGTGTCGGAGGAGTTTCCTCAAAACTCTGCAGGAAACAGCAGGTCTTTTTTGCTTGAACACCAGAGTGGCTTATCCCAGCCTGGGGCTATTAGCCTGCATGATCCATATAGGACAATGCCAGGCTGAGGGCAACCCAAGCCTTTTGGCCCACCAGTATGGGTGTTCTCAATACTAGAGGGATTTTGTTCATTTTTTGTGATGATTTTTTTCATAAATGTACCCAATTTAAAATTGTGATTAATTTTTCTCAGTTGCATAGATTGTTAAAAAGTGGAAGCACTGAATAGGTTGTTTGTGGTTTTTTGACCACTCTGCCCTTTTGTACTTGGTCTGTATGTGAGTAGAAGTATAAGAAGTAAAAGAATACTAGTTCTATGCAAACCCTTTTTGAGCTAATAGTGGAAAATATAATTCTAAAAAGCATCTGGTGGTTGACTTTCACAATGGAGGTAAGAGCAGACTGGAGAATCCTCAGCAGGTTATATCAGTCTTTCAATATAGCCTGTCTCAGCAGAAACCTATTCATTCCTGCCATAAGTTTTACATCCCTACTTTAATGTTATAATTGTGAAAGAAAGGGAAGGAGTATGATCCCCTGGAGAAATTTACCCCATACTTTAACACAAGTCCTTGTTTCACGGGCTTCTCCCCACTTCTTGCCTAGCCTGACTCAGAACTAGGGTGAACTAAACTGCTTAAGGTGGATCAATGGCAGGGTGGATCCCAGGAAGAGGTATTTGAATGTTTAAGACTATAAGGGCTTTTTTAAAGCATCTAGCAGATGCCCTTTTGGGTTCACCTCAAGAAGCAAAAATATATTGGGCCACAAAGACTGAAGGAGCAAAACCAAGTCAATGCTTTAATAGAAAAATACTTTCACTAATGAAAAAGGGATGATATATTACCATCACTCTTTTGTGTATTTCTCCATTATTAGCATTGAAAGAGTCCAAAAAGGTAGGTTTCATAAAGAAGCCTGATAGGGATAAACTGGGAAATAATGTGTGTCATTCCTGTCATATGAACTTTAGGGCTAAAGAAGACCATGGGGACTAGGAGTACTAAGTTGGTTTCCCCTTTGCAGCAGTAAGATAATAAAGAGCAGATAGAGAGAAGAGGTGGAATGATTCCTGAGAATATAAGTCTGTATCTCAGAGAGGTTAGGATAGGTGGATAAGGCATGTTATCCTTTAGGTCTTGGAAAATATCTAACCGTATCATTGCTGCTCTCTATAATAAACATTTAACTCTTTAAAGGCTGTGCATTGTTGCATTTCTAACAATCTGAGAGTGAAGGAAACAAAAATCATAGATAGATAAGGATGCAATGAAATAGCAGAGGAAAATGATACAGTGACTAAAAATCCAAACTGATAGTTTGTGACAGATATTACATCTAAAATAGTGCAAATATTGCAACTGGGAAATTGCAATTATACTATTATTGCATTTACTGCCTGGATGTTGGACAGCCTGGAAAGTAGGGATGATTAAAATCTTGTTTTGTATGTGTGTGTGTGTGGGGGGGGTTGATTTGTTTTAAGAACAGCTTTCTTAAACTTCTAAAGGTTTTCATTAATGTAATGGGAGGAACTTGAGAGTTTTTCTTTCTTTCTTTGGAGATTATCGCATGGTTCTTCAAAAGTGGGATAGAAGCAGGATTTACATTATAGTTGATGGATCTTATCGCACCACATTGTGGCCAGGCAGTAGGTATCCTGTAGTCAATCTGTGATTCTGCCGCTGCTTTAAATGAAGGGGAAAATCCTGTGAATAATTGTCAATCCTGAAGTTAGCCCATTATTGAAGAATGTGCCATAGGTCATTCAGGGATAATTCAGAGAGAATTTATAGGGAACTGACAGCACACACACCCTTTCCCATTGAAAGCAAAAGTTCTTACTCCTGAGGAGGCAAACATTTCACCTGGGGCAGTACAAATGGGATTAAAGGGCTTTCACTGCACACACACCACTGCCAAAGGCAAGGTTACTGATTACTCTCACATAGTAAATGGAATGGTAGAACGATATGATCTATGGACAATTCACAATTGTTTTTAAATTACAGTTTAAAGAAAAAATATTTTTGGACTGCACCTGCTAGTGTGGCCAGCAATAGCTTCTTGATGATGGAAAACCAAAAGTTATGGACATACTTGCTTTTATAGCCTTGAACTTCACAAATATGAGATCACATAATATCCTGTAAATGTTATTTACTAACAACCTGTGAGTATTTTAGTAAATAAAAGAAATCTGATCATTTATTTAATTATTTTTAAAATGATTAATTAATTTTCCATCCCTGCACCCTGAATGATTTGTTTCCAAGCTAACACAGCTTTCCTGGATCCCTCTCTCAATCAACCAAGGGTACTAAAAGAACTGGCAAATATAATATTAGACCCATTGGCAATAATCTTTGAGAACTCCTGGCATACACGAGGAGTCCCAGCAGACTGGAGGATGGCAAACGTTGTCCCCATCTTCAAAAAGGAAAAAA
>JAIPUX010001880.1:108386058-108397783 GCA_020142125.1 Phrynosoma platyrhinos | reverse complement strand
ATGTCATATTGAGGAGGGAACAAGTTTGTTTTCTGCTGCCCCAGAGACTACAACCCGGAACAATGGGTGCAAGCTCCAGGAAAAGAGATTCCACCTCAACATTAGGAGGAACTTTCTTATAGTAAGAGCTGTTCGACAGTGGAACACACTCCTTTGGAGTGTGGTGGAGTATCCTTCCTTGGAGGTCTTTAAGCAGAGGCTGGATGGCCATCTGTCAGGGATGCTTTAATTGGGAGTTCCTACATGGCAGGGGGTTGGACTAGATGGCCCTTGTGGTCTCTTCCAACTTTATGATTCTATGATTCTATGAACCCTCTCCATTTTAAAATGTATTCCCGCATAATTTGAGATCATCTGTTTAACAGAGAAAATATTTGCATATACACACTGAGCAAAATCATGCAAGCAACTGAGTATGAACAATCACATATCAGTCCACCAGCAGTGATTCTATGCTCAAAACTTCATCAGATAATCAGCAACAATGACAATTACATCTCTAAAACAAGAGAGTGGGGAGTTGTGTTTAATCTATGTCATTATTCCCTCCATATTAAATATTTGATCTGTATGAGAAAAATCTGCTTATTTAGCAGGGCTGCTGTATGTGTTGACTGGCATTTCAACTTGTCTCAGATCTTTTCCAGAGAATGACTCCCCAATTATTTTTAATCTGGGTTACTCACTATATAAAAAAGTCAATGAACAAGATTAACAAAATCTAGAAGTCAAAATGCTTCAGCAAGATTGCCCACTCTGTTTAGTTCAACAACAGTGGAGTGTACTCTTCTACAAAATTGCTTGCACTAAACACAACTTCTTGAAGAGTTACTTACTACAACTCAAGTGACAATGGAGGAATGATGAATTAAAGTCATTCTTCTAAAACAATACTCATCCAAGATGATGTTCCTCAATTCATGTGACAGTGAAGGAGAAAATATGTTTTTGCTGTTGTGCACTTATTGTTAAAGTTTTCCCTTATTTAGAAAATCACTATACAAAGGATGTATCATCCATGCTGAAACCTGGTAAAGTATTCTACTTCTCATATCTCCAAATGACATAATTAATGGCATAACATAATTAATGGCACTCTCATATGAAACATTAAAATAGACATCCTTGTCAGGTAAATCAGATTTCAATGGTGTATGAGACCCACATATATTTTATCACTGACATACTTTCTTTCTCCTAATAAATTTAAGCTGCAATAGAGTATTACTTTGCTAGTTATGTTGATACAGTTCTCATTAGGACTTGATGAAACCAATGTTAACCACTGTTGTATAAATGACCACCCTTAATCTTGTGTGCACTGCACCAGGATTATTATTTCATCTTAAAGCCACACATGGCAGGATGAGGATAAACTCTTGATGTTTCTCCAACATCACATAAAAAAAGTAAAAGTAAAGGCCATAGAGACTGATGGGACTATATATATATGCAGAAGCTGAACAACTTCTTTTGGAGATCTGTTCAACAAAATTGTTATTTGCAAACTGATATGATTCTATAATTGCTCAGGATAGGATGACCCAGTTCCAAGGTCTGGATTTAATTATAATGGAAAAATTAATAATCAGTATCAATGAAGCCTGACCCTATGTGATACCAAACTGTTTTTAAGATTGATGAGAGGTTGTTATGAATTTTGCCTATGTGGTGATCTCTCTTTAGAAACCAACAAAAGCACAGAATTAATTACATTAAAATCACGATCACAAATATATATCACATGAAATAGTTACCTCTATGATTACTATAAAAGCAATGATAAAATGGCAAATGAAACATCACACAATGGATGGGACCTTGAAATAAATATGTCTAGTCAGGGAGAAAATGTGTAAGACTTTAGTGAATGCAAAAATGGCTATAATATCTCCTAATATCCCTTCCATTCTAGCACACTGCTGTAAGAACATAAGCTGTGAGCTATTTTGGCATGAACTGGAATGGAGACAAAATACTCAGAAAATAAAATAAACACATGTATACATGGAATAAAAATGGCTGCTGTGTGCTCTCTGTCTTCAGAGAATAAACCCATCTTTGGCTCTAAAAAAACAACTGTAAAAGAATTTGGATGCTTGCTAGGGCCACTGAGGGAAAAACAGATTACTTTCAGCCATGATATGGTATTTCCAGTCAGGCCATCACAACAGTTATTGTGCCTTAGGACAAAATCAAGGGAAGGACAGTTTACTTTTCTCACTCGGTTATCATTCTATCAGCCTTGAACATGAATAGTCTTGCAAGCGTAACCTGCCTCTATGTGTTCAGAGGAGCTGAATCCCAAGAAAGTGTGCATAGGATGGATTGCATGCAGCCTTGTGTATTCCTAGGGGGCCTCAGTTGCAACAGCTGTCTTAATTTGTGTAAGTGCTGTTGGAAGCAAAAAGGCATCAACACTTGTATAAAGTGATTAGTGGAAAGGAACTCAAAACTGCATGCCTGCCCTTTTGTTGTACCTCTCTTTGTTTATTTCTTTGATTTATGTACTAAAGCTTTTTTGATTCCTTCCTGTCTACAGAGGTCATTTAACCCTTGGTCTAAAAGTTCCTTTTTCTCCCTTTGTGTTGGAAGGCAGTATTCATGAAACTTCAGCCTCAGGATGTCTTGCATCCAAATATGAGTGCCAGAGTTTAGGGGCTCTTCTATGGAAATCTAAATAATCTTTCCCATCCCAATATGAATTTGCTGAAACAATAAATGTAAGTTTTCCTCTGTTTTCAGTTTACAAGAGCATCCTGAGTATTTTCACCTATTTCCTAGCACAAGCTCATATTGCACTGGCTACATTGTATTCTGCTTGATATAGATACCAAATAATCCTACGTGTGTGTGTATGTGGAAATTATCACGTGTCTTAAAAATCTGATTTACCCCTGCTGTGTTGAAGTCAATTACAGGATAAAGTCAGGTATTATCATATGCAAAATGCCACTGACGCTGCCACCCAACTGACTGACTAACTCCCAGCTAAAAGTCACACTCAGATGGCCAAATTGCAAAATCAGAAAGCTCTGGCACTGGTGGAATTTGATAACCCTTGACTTTAACCCATAACTGACTTCAACGTGGCAAGGGTAAGTTGAATTTTTAAGACATGCAATAATCTCCTGTGTGTGATGATTTCATGCAATTTTGATTGGTAGTTACTAAGGATGCTCAACTATAGAAGAATCTTGAAGGTTCGATTTTCCCTGATTTGTGGGGGGAAAACTCACCCACCTCAGTCTATGTGGAGGAGGTTGAAACTCCTGGCACTGTTCTGGGATCATTGAACCTAGTTTAAATGAAATCTTGAAACTGGGGTTGGGACTGGTGCATGTGTGTAAATTAGGAAGTGCTACAGATGTTGCTTAACTGCTGCTCCCCGAACTTATCATCAGCTATGCTGCCCATGGTTGATCTGAACTGCAATTCAACACTATCTGGAGGGCTGTATATTTCCCATCTCCTACTTCAAAATATGTTTCAGGGGAAGAAGGGTATTTCTTCCTTTCTTGAACCTTTCAGGAAGCTTCAAACAGCACCCCACTTATTTCTTGATAGTTGCTGGAATAAATCTATTGCACCTTAAGAAGCACCAGAGCTGATCCAAAGCAGGCTGATTCACCTCAAGCTTCAGCCTTCATCTCAATCCAATATCTTCAGTTATTGTAAAATAGGTCAATGCATGTGTCACCCTTCTTTTACCATTTGTGTTCAGATTCATAGAATGCCAAGTTGGGAGGGGTTGCTTAATGGGAGATTTTTTTAAAAAAAATAAATCCAAAATATAGCTTCATATAAGTTGTTAACAAGTCTGTAGACAGATACTCCAGGTCATAAGGGCTGCAAGAATTGCTGGCCTTCCTACACCAGGTCATAGAGATGCACAGACTTACTTATCACACATAGTAAAATGTGAAGTCCTGTTTTGGTGCCCCATTTCATGCTGCTCTTTGGCTTGAATGGAAGATAAAGTTCAAGAAGCTATATTTTCACTCTACAACAGGGTTGGGGAAAAATGTGGTTTGTGAGAGAACATGCAGCCCCCAGCCCCCCTGAGTTAAAACAATTCTCCTTTAAAAAAAACACACCCCAAAACTAATAATATTTGTTTACCCCTAAATGCTCTCAGGAGTCACAGAGGCAATTTTGTCATTGGTCTAGAGGTGTTTTTTTTTCCCTCATAGGAAGTGAAGTGGAGTATGATTTCTGTGTCACTTCTTGTAAGAAAAGGCCTCTCATAAATCTAAAGTGGGCAGGGAAAAGCCATGGGAAAATTGCCCCCCATCCCCCCAGAAGGTGTCTGGCAGAATTTCATATTCAAAAAATTATTGTGGACGCTGTGGGAACACAGCAATAGCAATAGCAAATACATTTCAATACCACTTATCAGTGCACTTAAGCATTCCCTAAGCAGTTTACAATGTGTAAGCTAATTGCCCCCAACAAGCTGGGTATTCATTTTAGTGGCTTATGGAAAGATACAAGGCTGAATTGATTCTGGAGCCCTGCAGGATCAAATTCACAACTTGTGGTGTGAGAGGCTGCAGTGCAAGCATTTAACAACTGTGCCACCAGGACTCCATTGGAAGCAAATTGCAGTGTCCTATCCCCTGATGGTTGTTCACCCCTGCACTGCAGTGAAGCTATTTACTTATTTATTTATTTGTATATATCCTGCACTTTTTTCACTGTAGAACCCAAAATGGCTACCTATAATTTTGGACTTGACATTGATCTGCTTAGCATAAAGATATGCCCACTGTACAAATTAGAGATGCAGAGAGTCATCCTGACATCATCATGTACATATGTGGCAAGCACTTGGGAACTTCTGGCATTAGGAATTTAAATCAGGGGTTGGAGACTCAAAATGGCTACCAAGTAGCCAGTGAAATAGGTCACAAATTTGCTACCTATCAATGAGTTGGAGGACTCTCTTGTTTCACCATACGGTGGAGATAATAGCTACAAGTGTTTCGGAGCTGTTCCCTTTTAACATTTGAAAGAAGAAATGGGGGAAATTCATACAAAGGCCAGGGAACAAGTCAAAATGAGGGCCTGACATGCTCCCTATAAAAATTCTGGGCAATCACTGTAAACTTATGGTTCCTCATGACAAATGAGACAGGGAACCACTTCATAATTAAGAGCATGACACCACTGAATATGTGGAGGCTGGGAGAAAGATCAATGGATGCTAGAACTGAAGGCAGCCCCTGGTGATATCATTAAATACAAGACACTAACCATTGATTCCAATTGTTCAGAAGATGTCATTCAAACAAAAAGCACCAAGTTTAACAAATGAAGAAAATATACATGCACACATACTTTTCAAATCAGGACTCTTGCCCTGAGATTCCTCCCCAATAAAATGAGGACTGGAGACTTAGGGTCAGGCTCTGAGATATGGGAATTCTAGTGGGTCTTTCCTGTCTTCTCTTCCATGTGCTCAGCTGATCTATTTTAAGGCTATGTGAAAGAAGCTCTTTAAAAATAAAATAAAAAAAATTGACACCTACAATTAAGACATGGGAGGAAGAGTCTTGGCTAAACCATATTTGGAGCCTGTAGCAACATGGTGAAAAATTACATAATCTGTATAACAATCCATGGCTCACAAACTAGCTTGCTGTATGGAGGCAGCTGCCACAGGGAGCAATTTAAAGCAATGTTCTTAGTACAGTAGTCCAAAGTGAACTTTTGAATTGAACAATTGTATGTACTCACACACACACACACACACTTTTTCTAGAATGTTAATAAACAGCTAAAATTGATACAGAAAGAACACTGGGGTTGCAAGTCTGCAGACCGATTTAAAAATCCTGTTTTAGAATGATATAGAGCTTAGCTACTGCTTCTTTTCTTTTTAAACACCCTTAAACTTTTCCAGGACTTAAGGAATGGATTTATAGCAAATATCCCCACCAAAAGGATTTCATACATCCAAAATATATTTACAAACCCTGCAGGGGATGTATAAGCCTTGCAACAGGTTTACAAGCCATGGCAATGAATTTAGAAGGGGAAAAAAGAAGAAGAAAAATTATAAAAATTGTGTAGCAATAGGGTGGCATGTGTCATTCTTAACAGAGGATAAGGTATCCTGTATTTGAAGGGCTAGTTATAGTAAGAGTCCAGTTTAAAGAATCATGGAAAGGGATAGCAGATGTCGCTCATTTGCTATTCAACAGTTAGGACCTGACCATCTGACTGAGCATGGGGTTTTCATTAGCCCCCAGAAAATAGAAACCACTTCTTACCTATGGTCCTGAGTCTCAAGCCTGGCCTCTCTTCCCAGCTGTGGGCACTGCCTTGAAAGGACTATTTTCTTTAACTGTGGGCTGGTGCAGATGAAATTAAACTTGCAGTGATGTAGGGAATGAAATAATGTAAAAGAAATTATAAAGCTCAAGGCTAATGCGGGGCTGGATTGCATGATGCTTGGGGTCTCAGGGGGGAAGCAGACGGGTGGCATGGGGCTGCCCCGGGAAGCTGCGAATCGAGGCCAAGGCATCTGCATTCCTTGGCCCTGCAGCACAGCATCCCTGCTCCAGGAAGGAGTGCTAAAATAGCACTCCTTCTGCAAGATACCAAAGGTACGCCGCAAAAGGCGTCCGGCACACCTTTGGCACCTCTTCCACTGCAGCGTATGCAGACGCTTCAGCGGAAGTGCATCGTCGGAGTGCCGGCTGTGCAGAGGGTTGGCTGCTCCGACAACGTATTGGGCAAGGGGTGGGGGCACCCACTGTGAGGCTGCCCCTCCCCTTCCTGGCCTCGAAGACAGCACAAACTCAAAAAGGAGAGATGTAGTAGTGATGGGTGAGTCAATTATCCTGATATTTGATGGAGGTAAAACTCAACCAAAACTTCATGGTCTAGCAAATTCCTCACTTGCCTCAAAGACAATTTCTTTGTCCAAAAGGTGGAAGAGGCAACAAGAGGACCCCCTATTTTAGATCTGATCCTAACCAACAGGGATGACCTGGTAAATGGGGTGCAAGTGGTGGAATCTTTAGGTGGGAGTGATCATGTTTTCCTGGAGTTTCTTATACAGTGGAAAGGAGAAGCTAGGCATGGTCAAACACTGATTCTAGAGTTTAGGAGAGCTGATTTCAACAAACTTAGGGAAACACTGGGAATGATCCTGTGGTCAGGAATACTTAAGGAAAAAGGAGTTCAGGATGGATGGGAGTTTCTCAAAAGGGAGATACTGAATGCACAATCTCAAACTGTTCCAATGAGAAGAAAAAATGGGAAATGTGTTAAACCAGGTTGGATGACCATTTTTTTTCCAAGTGAATTAAGTTTTAAATGGGAAATGTATAAGAAATGGAAAAGGGGCAAAATCACTAAAGAGGAATTCAAACAAATAGCTAGCACAGAATGAGCTCAGGCTTGCTAGAGGGTTAAGAACAATAAAAAGGGCTTTTGTGGGTATATCCATAGCAAAAGAAAGAAGGAAATGGTAGGGCTACTGTGCAGAGAAGGTGGAGAAATTCTAACAGGGGACAGAGAAAAGGCAGAACTACTCGACACCTTCTCTGCCTCAGTCTACTCACAAAAGGAAAAGTTGCTCAACCTGAGGAAAATGGAGCAGAGGACACAATAGACGAAATGCAGCACAGAATAAATAAATAGTACTTGGTAAATCTAAATGAATTTACCGTAAGTCTAAAGGACCAGATGAACTACATCCAAGGATATTAAAAGAACTGGCAAATGTAATCTAAGAGCCACTGGCAATAATCTTTGAAAATTCCTGGAAAACAGAAGAAGTCCCAACAGACTGGAGGAAGGAAAACATTTTCCCCATCTTCAGTAAGAGGAAAAAAGAGGATCCCAACCAGTATCACCCAGTTAGTCTGACATCAATACCGGGGACGATTCAAGAACAGTTCATTAAACGTCTGTGAAAATTTAGAAGAGAATGTCATAATCACTAAAAGTCAACATGGGTTTCTCAAAAACAAGTCATGCCAGACTAATCTGATCTCATTTTTTGATAAAATTACCAGCTTGCTAGATGAAGGGATTGCAGTAGACATAGCATATCTGGATTTCAGTAAGGCTTTTGACAAGGTCCCCCATGATATTCTTGCAAACAAGATAGTAAAATGTGGGCTAGACAATACAACTGTTGGGTGGATTAGTAACTGGTTGACTGACCAAACCCAAAGGTTGCTCAGCAATGGCTCCTCTTCATGTTGGAGAAAAGTGACCAGTGGGGTGCCACAGGGTTCTGTCCTGGGCCCAGTGCTATTCAATATCTTTATCAATGATGAAGGAATAGGGGGCATGCTTCTCAAATGTTCAGATGACATTAGGAGAAATAGCTAATACCCCAGAAGACAATGAAAATTCAAAATGACCTTAATAGATTAGAAAACTGGGCCAAAGCTAACAAAATGAATTTCAACACAGAGAAATGTATGGTACTGCACTTAGGGCAACAAAATGAAATGTATAGATATAAGATGGGGGACACCTGGCTTAACGAGACTACATGTGAAAGAGATCTAGGAGTCCTAGTAGACCACAAGCTGAACATGAGTCAACAGTGTGATGTGGCAGCTAAAAAGGCCAATACAATTTTAGGTTGCATTAACAGAAGTATAGTATCTAGATCAAGGGAAGTAATAGTGCCACTGTATTCTGCTTTGGTCAGGCACCACCTGGAATACTGAGTCCAGTTCTGGGCACCACAATTAAAAAAGGATGTTTCAAAACTGAAGCGTGCCCAGAGGATGGTGACTAAAATGATGAAGGGTCTGGAAACCATGCCCTGTGAGTTACGACTTAGGGAACTGTGTATGTTTAGCCTGGAGAAGAGACAGTTAAGAGGGATATGGTAGCCCTCTTTAAATATTTGAAGGGATGTCATATTGAGGAGGCCACTAGCTTGTTTTCTGCTGCTCCAGAGTAGGACTTGGAACAACAGATGTAAGCTACAAGAAAAGAGAGTCCACCTCAACATTAGGAGGCACTTCCTGATAGTGAGAGCTGTTCGGCAATGGAACACACTCCCCTGGAGTGTGGTGGAGTCTTCTTCTTTGGAGGTCTTTAACACAGGCTGGATGGCCATCTGTCAGGGATGCTTTGATTTTGAGTTCCTGCATGGCCGGGGGTTGGACTAGATGGCCCTTGTGGTCTCTTCCAACTCTTATGATTTTATGATTCTAGGTAATCAATAGAAGTGGAAATTGAAACTATACCTTGTAACCAATGAAAAATTTGAATTATGTATATATTAATGTAATTATAAACTAGCTGTGGAGGATGGTATATATGGATGTTGATAAACTGAGTGAGGGGCACTCAAGTCGTGTGGTTAACCTGCCTGAGAGTCTGTTGGTGTAAAAATAAACTCTACTTTCCTGGATATTCTGAGGGTCTCCATTTATGTTTTGCCCACTGCAGTAGTGAGAGGCTGGACATTTATTGCCTGCCCTCCTTCCCCTCCAAGGTGGTAGAATTCAAAGACATAGCCATGTTAGTGTGGAAAATCAGTATGCCAAGCAATCTTGAAGCCCTTGCAGACTAATGAAAGATAGAAGTTGGTAGCACAAGCCTACATCTTCAGATGCATGCTCAGAAACTACCCATTGCCTTTATCTGAAGCTGAGAGCATTCAGCTTGCCCAAGGTCACCCAGTAGGTTGCATGAGCAAGTGAGGAATCAAACCCTGGTCTCCAAAGTCATAGTGCAATGCTCAAACCAGTTATGCATTTCCCTAATCCTTACTTCCCTAATCCCTCACTCATTGTTTTTCCTCTTTTTCACTCATTTCCAGTTCTTTTGGACACTATTTGTCCTCTCCCTCCTTCCTTATACTTTTCTTTCTTTCACCCTTTTGTTCCTCCTGGCTACACTCACTATCCTCCTTAGCCCTCTCTTCTTTTCTGTCTCTTCAACTCTTTCTCCTTTGCTTCCCACTTGGAAATAACCTGGAAATCATGCTTAAAATAAATTAGATTCTCAGAACTTGTGAGTTCCATTAAACTCAGTGGGCTTGTTCTGAGTAGATAGGTGTAAATAGGGCTGTCCTGTTGGATTTTATTGCCCTATCACCTCATCATCATCTCTTCTTCCTTTCCAAAATATTTGATGATTAAAAGTAGGTGGCATTGTTGGTCAGTCGTTAGCACCTGGACTACAGACTGAGTAGATAGGTTTTTGTAAAGTTTTTAATCTGCATTGTTTTAAAAATATGTTTTTAGCTGATGTGAGTCTCATTATTGACAGAAAGGCAGGATATCACCATCATCATCACCAGGAAGAGGAAGAAGAGGGACAAGGAGGGGGTTCATGTGTCATCAGCACTTTCTCCCCGATGGTGATATGTACTGTATTTCTCTTTAAATTATAGGAAATATTTCTAAATTTGCATCTATACATAAAAACAAGCATATGTACATAATATACAAATTTGTACCTTCTTTCCCTCCCCCATCTCTTTCAGAAAATGCCCTTTTTTCTTTCTTTTTGGGGGACAATGCTTATTCAACACAGTAATGATATAAAAGGTAAAATAGCCTTTCATAAAAAGGGAGGGGAAAAAATGCTGTAACCATTAATTTATCTCTTGTTGAAAAACCTGACTATCTGGCTTTAGATTCCTCATCAGGTTTGTACCCCTTTAAAGTTCAGATTTAGCAATGAGCTCTTTAAAAGGTTATGCAGTTTGTTTCTTCCCTTGTCCTCTCAAGCATGTCTTTTCTCAATTACATCTTGACTATATTAAGGATTAATGCTACTCTGTATTTTTTAAGATTTAATCAGAAGGCTGTGATCCAAGCCATATTTATATTATGCTTAGTCCAGAATATTTAAGTTGGAAGAAAGTGTGTATGCAGGCATTTTCTGGACATCTGTAAAAAAATAATTAAGATATTAAAATTTGCAAAATAAACTACTGTGCCTTCACCCCACCTTGCACTTCTTGGGGGAGGGGATTACTTCTCCTTCGTGATTCATAGTATCTCATATTCTCAATAACACTATCTAGAAATGAATTCCATTAAAACTGTGCATCATTTCCTTGCTTTAATGTCCTTGTAGTTATGTTGTAAACTCATAAGAAAATCCAGGCACTAGTGAGTTATTTTTGGGCTACCACCTCAGTTCCAATCATCCAGGAAAGAATAATTTTCTTAGAGCATATCAGCCAGCTCCTTCCAGGCCTTTCTTCCCAGAAATATACCGCTAATTATCCTATATTATCCTATCATCTCTCTCTATCTCCTTATATAAATCAGCATGTGCTTTAAGATCTGCAGGGGTGGACTCTCTCTCAGTTCCATCATCTTCATATGTGTGAGGACTTTGGGAAGAGCCTTTTCAGTGGCTGCTCTCAGGCTGTGGAACATCCTTCCACAAGAGGTCCTTTTGGCCCGTCCCTGTTCTCTTTCCACTGGCAGGTGAAAATGTTTATATTTAAGGAGGCATTTGGTGACGACTGCATTTTAATGTGGAGGGGATGTAGTGGTTTTTTTTATTATGATTTCAATACCTTTTAAAATGCTGTTTTAACTTGTATTTTGAAATCAAGTTAATTTAATTGCTTTTTAACTTTTGTATTAAGAGTATATTGTATTTTAGGATGTTGTGTGCTGCCTTGGGTCCTGTTCAGGTAGAAAGGCAGGAGATATAGAATCATAGAATCATGGAGTAGGAAGAGACCACAAGGGCCATCCAGTCCAACCCCCTGCCA
>JAIPUX010001880.1:108335771-108348230 GCA_020142125.1 Phrynosoma platyrhinos | reverse complement strand
TTATTATTATTATTATTTCCCTTCCACCCTCTCTCTCTTTAAAAAAAAACTTTGCTTCTCAACATCAGATAGCATATTTGTGAGGAGCAGAATATTAAAAAAAAAAATTAAGGCATGAGTTTCTGCAAACTACCATGTAGACTGGGGCACAGTGCAAACAATAAGTCACAACAGATACATGATTTGCAACAGCATCCACACAGCATAAAATATAAAATCCAATGGTACTATTGCTAACCAGCCTTGGAAACAATGAAATAAGACACAATAGTGAAACAGACACCAAAACATGGGTTGAAATTGGGGCATTTTATTAACTTGACCTATTTATTGATTTCTTAAGAGAACTGCAACTAAGGAGTAGCCTAATATGGGAGCAGCTATAGTCAGTGGTCTTTTCACCAAACCACATCTGCATCTTCCCCTGGGTGATCACACCTGAGCCCTAAAGAGAACCCAAAAGCTGGGTTGTCCTCTGGCTGGCCCGCATCAGGAAGACCAACCAGAAAGTCCCTCTCCCAATCCCCAAGGATTAAAGAGAGGGTTTGTCCTTCAGGCCAGACTCAAGGGCTATCTCCCTACCTCCTAGGTCCCAAGACTTAAAGAGGTAGTTTTAGAAATCTCCCTTCCACCAAAACAGTGACCTAGGTGCTCACTGAACTCTAAATCTCCCCCCATTTCTGCCAATGACAACCTGTTTAGGCACTATCCTAGCCAGTTCTCCAAGTCTGACTGGGAGCAGTGTGGGTAGGTGAAAAAGCCCATGGAAAAGGGGAAAAAATCTTACCTGGCCCAGAAGCAACCAAGAAACTTCACACTGTACCAGCGGCAGGAGGGTGGGTTGATTGTCTGAGCCAGAATGAAGAGCTGGGGTGTGGCATGGCTCAAATCATCTCTGACCACACCCCCAAGATTCCTCTTGCTATGGTTTAACTGCCATGGTTCAATTTAAACTTGTATCCCTGTTGCAGGGAGGCCATCAAACTATGCATCACTCCTCAATGTTTCTGTCATGGGGGTGATGCAGAAAAGAACAACATTGTTGATTTGTAATAAAGTCAGAACTTTAAGAGTGAATAGAATTAGTGGAGATCAATGCAGCACAATGAATCAGAACCTTCTAAGTGCAGACAGAGTGCACAGGTAATGTATTCATGCAAATGCATATAATCAACCTAAGTTACTGAGATTTCACTGTTGCTTCATATCTCAGTATGCATAATACAAGCCTGAGTGAACAATTTCTACTTGACAAACCATCCCTCACAATCCCATCACACTCCTTGGCTTTTAGTAAGCAATAAAGACAGAAGCCCTTTCTAACAAGAATAATAGTTTTCACTCTGAAGATTGAGCTATTGTCCTTTTTGGGTAGGAAGGGCTATGCAACCTGTGCCACTGACCTCACTGAATGAAGTAATCATTTTGTATCAGGCCACAGGGAAATCTGTTCAGTATGGTATAGTGGAAAATGAATATATGCTGTTATTTGAAAAAAGAGGAGACGGAGGAGATATTTACAATCTAAGGTGATTCTCACACCAAGAAATACTCCTGATATTGATACAGGATTGAAAACTCAAAGCCAGGTATTATTGCATTCTCTGGCAGCCAGATCAGTGCAACCAGTATGCAGCCCAGACCCCAGCCATGCTTATCCAGTGGCTTTTCAAAAACAAAAGCTCCAGTTTTTTAAAAGCCATTGGATAAGCGCAGCTGTGGTCTGGGCTACAGATAGGTTATACTCGCCTGGTCGCAGACGAGTGTGATAACACCCGTTTTGAGTTTTCAATATTGCATCTATATCAGGAGTATTTCTCAGTATGATAATCATCTAAATTTGAAGTAGTCCAGTTAGTGGCATGTCTGAAGAGCTGATATTCAAAAGTCAACTTCCAGATGCTAAATTCTGTATATATTAATCTTTATTAGATTCCTAAATATTAGAATGCTTAATCTCAAAACCATGATTAATCCATTCCTTACTTCCCAGAAAGTTATTTCCCTATTAGAAACTATTACTATGAAGCGTTGAAATGGAAGCTTTTGGTTTAGAAGTAATGTTAATGCTACTTGAAGATTTAACAGGTTTGATTTGCTGTGCTTGGCATTTTGGAATATTCCCTGTTTGCTTCTGATAGCTAGGACTCTGCTCTGGGGGCTTGGGGTGTTTCAAGCTTTAGTGGTTGAAAGAGAAGGAATAAGAAAAAGCATCTTCTCATGGCTTGCACTACTTCACTACAAAGAACTCAATTTGGCTGCTTCACTTAAACACATTTTGACACTTGTGACATTTGAAGAAAAATGTATATTGGGCAAAAGTTTCCAGCAGTTTCCATCTTAATCAATTTTCGTCTACAGTGCAATTGCCCATCCAAGCGATCTATAAACATTAAAAGTTGTGCCCAGCAATGCATGCCACATTCCCAAGATTCAGTCTGTCCCTTTCATCCATAGTTGTTTGTTATTATGTGCCTTTGAGCTGACTCTGACTTTTGGTTATGCTATCCTAGGGTTTCATGGCAAGATTTATTCAGAGGAGGTTGTCCATTGCTTTCCACTGAGGCTAAGATTTGTTCAAGGTCACCCAATGGGTTTCCACATCTGAGTCATGCTTTGAACCCTGATCTCCTTGATTCCTAGTTCAATAATCAAAGCACTATACCAGTACAGTCATCCCTCTGTATCTGTGTATTCTTCATCCACAGATTCAAACATTCACAGCTTGAAAATATTCAAAATAAATTCTAAAAAGCAAGCCTTGATTTTGCCATTTTATATAAGGGACATTATTTTACTATGTCATTGTATCTAATGGGATTTAAGCATTCTTAGATTTTTGTATCCATGGGAGGTCTTGGAACCAAACATTAGTGGATACCAAGGGCCCACTGGTCTTCTAGGTGTTTTGTATTTCATCTCCCCAAATTCCTAACTGTTGACCAATCTGGCCAGGGCTTCTGGGAGCTGAAGTCCCAAAACACCTGGAGGACATAAGTTTGGGAACTATCCACTATACCATGTTGTCTCTTGCTCAGCATGGTGAAAATCACTAAAGGTGGAAACCTGTTGAATTTTTACTGGCCATTTCTGGAAGTTATTGTACATGTACAGCTTGTATGAGGAGGTCATGTAGACTGCTTAATGCAAGCATTGTCCCAGGTGATGCAACAGCCCATGGTGCTCCTGGAATTATGGGCATACAAAATTTTGTCCTCTCCCCACCAAGCTGACAAAACTGATTTCATCTATAATCCAAAAGAGTTCCACTAGCAGTAAATTAACCTGTGTGAGCTCTCAATAGGTCCTCAGTCTCTGCTTCAATTGCCACATCTCTCCATCTCTCACTTATAATTCTCTTTCTATTATTATTTCATATAATGTTGGGAGACTTTGTATTTCTCTTCCATAGAAATGCATGCATATTCTGATCCAGATTTCTAAATCTATGTTTGAATGTTGGACTAGGAGTCTGGAGACAAGGGTTCAAATCCTGCCTTAGCCATGTAAACCCACTGGGTGACCTTGGTTACAATCTGTCAGCTTCAGAGGACGGCAATGACAAAAACCCCTATAAAAAAAAAACTTGTCAAGAAAACCCCATGATAGGTTAACCTTTGTGTAACCATAAGTTGGAAGCCACTTGAAGGCACAGAACAAAAACTGTACTAAAACAAGGAGTGTGTGTTCTCTGTACCCCCACCTCTATTTACATTTTTTTTCTTTTCTGTTTTTAAAATTTCATGCCACCTGGTATTTACACAGTATGTTCATTATTCATTGGACTGTTCTGGAATGGTTTGGCCAGTCCCTTTTTAAGAGTATTTCCATAACATCTCTTGTAGAAGCTGTGATTCTACCATCCCATCAATGTGATAGCTCAGTAGGTGAATAGTGTATTTCAATTTGGAAAAGTGGGCAGCAGGAGTCATGCTTCTATGGTCAGAGTTAAGTTCCCTAGGAGTGGCCTGGAGCAACTACCAGATTCTTCTTTTTTGATATTATGGACTTGTCCCCTTGGAAATGACAACATTATTGTTGTTGTTTGCCAATATTCTACATTGCCTACTTAGTTACAATTGCATTATCAGTGTGTAACTAAGGAATGACTTCTGGTCCAGCTCCCTAAACCTACCTTAATAGTCAAGAGATGCAATGAGCAATGGAAGCTGGCAACTGGGGTGCAAGAGGTACAGGACGATTATGTTGCTGGGTCTCCCCCAGCAATGAATAGGTTCAAACCTAGGTAGTAAAGTGTCAGGGTCCTTGAGTATTCAAGGAATTTGTGATAGGGTTCCTGCAATTGATTGTGAGCTGGACACATCATTCTTTTGCAACCTGATCACTAGCTGAACAAACTTTCATTCCTCTATGTGGCTGTTTGTGGCTGCTTGTAGGTTTGTTTTTTGTTTTTGTCTTTTAGCATAGATTGTTGCTGAGCATTTACAATTTTTGCAAAAGCTCCACAATCATGAATACACAGTATTACTAAACATGTAGCAGTTGCAGGTCCATAATTCTAGGTTATAAATCTGTAACTGCAATACAGGAAACCAATCATCATAATCTTCATCATCATCTTATACTCCCTTTCCCCAAGATTAGGACTCAAAACAGCTTACAAGTTAAAATGATTACAATATAGTTAAAAACACAAGATCTGGTTGTGTGATGGTTGTGAGAAGACTAGTTCCCCTCCTTGGAATGCCAGGCAAGCAAATACATTCCTGGGATTTTGTGAATGGTATGTATAAAACAAGCGGGAGACCCTGGTTTCATTGGAACCAACAGCCAATTCTCTTGAACCTATTTCTGGGAACCTCAGTCTCTGTGGGTTCTAAGCTAAGTCATTATGCCAGGCTTGATAGACTGAATAGGACAGAGTATTTAAGAGAATTAAGAGAGAAATGGTGCAAAATCTACTACTGCAGGAGTAACACACAGAGAGAAATTGTCAGCAATGAATAGGTAAAGCACTTGAACCAGTACACTCACTCTTAATAGAACCATAAGGCTATTCACTAGCTTAATAGTGAATAGCTTAAAAAGGTCTAAGTACAGTGTTTCCCAAGAGTGTTATGGCATCACAGTGATCAAATTTATGTAGAGGAAATGTAAGAACCCTCCACAGTTTTATTTTCACCATTGGAATGAAATGAAAATACAAAATTTCTATGCTTGCATTGCTCAGAAAACAGAAATGTTATTTTCTGTGCTTTCTACTCTGCACAGAATAGGGGAAGGCAACCTTTCCCCTTGAAGGGCCGAGGGACTTCAGCTCCCAGAAGCCTTAGCCATGTTGGCCAATAGTCGCATGTTGGCCAATAGCTCCTGGGATTCTGGGAGCTGAAGTCCCTCGGCCCTTAAAGGGGAAAGGTTGCCTACCCCTGGCACAGAACATGCAGCCTCTTTCTGTAAAGAAAATTGTGTTTTTGTTGTTGTTGTTTTGTACAGTACAACCCACATGTAGTGTGAAAGAGACCCAGTTCTTTGGTAAGCCTTTCTGTCTCTTTTTGCTCAGGTCTGAGAATGTTCTGGGCCAAATGATAGGCATGAAGAGAGCCTAAGTAACAATGTCCACATGGTCTAAAAGAGGGGTAGGCAACCTTTCCCCTTTAAAGGTCAAGGGACTTTAGCTCCCAGAAGCCTCAGCCATGATGGACAATAGTCCCATGTTGGCCAATAGCTCCTGGGATTCAGGGAGCTGAAGTCCCTCGGCCCTTAAAGGGGAAAGGTTGGCTACCCCTGGTTTAGAAGAAACAGCCCTGCCCTGTTTTGAAACCTATATGTTCAAATGACACATGTGGCCAAAATGGGAAGAAAAATAGGCCCAAGCTACACTCTGGGAAGTAATCCTGGAGCCAAAAGTATCTCAGTTTGCTCCACTCAAATTCAGAAAGTGTGAACTATTGCACCAGCTAGTGCAGAAACAGTTGGGAGCAGGATCCCTGGGCCGGATGAGCCATCAGCACCATTGGTGCCATAATTATTTTGCTGCCTGCAAATGAATCGATCACACAAGTGCATGATTTAACAGCTGTACCATCGGCCCATTGCACACTCTGTGTAGCAAAATGGCAACCAACACATCAGATTGCCAACAATGCAATGTATTTAATAAACTCATTAACAAACTGACCAGTCCAACAGGGAGCCAGGGGTGAGGGGGAGAAAGGGGATATGTATATGGGCCACCATGATTGTGCTGTGCTGATGTGTCACTGGATACTGCACTGTACTCGCAATAGATTGATCATGAGATTGAATAGCTGGCTGTGAGAATGTCAATGGGCCAGAGGCTGGGTGGGACAGGGAGTGACAGACAATGGCTGGCAAAGCATTCATGCACTCGTGCTCATGAGTTTTCAGTGGAATGGAAAAATAATAATGGTGTGGCATAGCTTTTAGCCCTGAATGCTCTGTTTTGATGGGTTCTTCCTCACAGCAGACTATGCTTCAGCTGTCAGCCCATTATGGGAGCACGTGATGCAGTCAGTGGGTTCTCTCTGTGAATCAGGAAAAAGCTGGGGGTAAGCCAACTTTTCCCCTGAATCTGCTCCTGGCCAGTGCCTCAAACCTTTACAGTCCAGTAGCTAAATACTATCGGGGAAAATCCTGCAGTAACCTCTTGTTGCCTGTTCTAGGATGCACCTATACAGTAGAGATAATTTAATCTGGCAGCAGTTTAAGACCTGTAATTCCAGCCTATGTAATCCTGAGATTTGTAGTTTTATGAGGTCTTTAGCCTTCTCTGCCCAAAAGTGCTCACAAAACTGCAAATCCCAAGATTTTGTAGGATGGAGCTATGGTGCCTAAAGTGGTGTCAAACTGCATTATTTTTACAATGTAGATGAAGCCATAGAGGAGAAATCTGAATAGTTACCGAAAGCATCAAGCAGCTAATTATCAGACAAGCCACACTACAAAATTGTAAAAAAAAAGTAGTTGTTAATGTAATGTACAATATATACTGCAAATAATAAAAATCACCAATTTTCCATAGAGGAACTGAGGCAGATCTCTTTGATGTAGACTGAAACTGTGGGCAGTGGTTTTAATATATTTTATTTGATTTTAGTCTCCTTATTTTTATTTTTATTTTGTTAATTTGTATTGCTGCATGCCACCCACCTTAGTGACATTTGTGTAAAGGTGGTCTGTAAATATAGAAAATACCTAAAAGTGAGAACTGATGAGATAAAATTTCAGGCAAAAAATAAATAAATAAAAGGATGCCATGCCATCTTTGTGTTATTTTCTGAATGGTACAGGGGAGAGAGAAAGGAAAGCAGCACTTTCTTTATTCTTATGTCTTACAAATACAGAATTGGCACAGTTTTTCAAGTCCTCTGTTGATCAAAAGTCAGCATGAAAAGAAGCACCCGCTCTTTATCCCAAAGAGCAGCCTGTAGCCTTGATGCTTCAAGAAGTACATTTTCGTACTTAGCAAGGGCAACATTTTCCAGCAAGGCTGCTGGTGGTGAAAATATAACAGAAAGAAATGGGAATAGAACTGAAAAAATATATATGTGTCTTCCTGTTGATTTATTCAGTAGGTTCAACAATGGCAGGATTATTTTCCTTAGAAATATAACAACTGAAACTGTTCTAGTAAGCGGACACTAATGAAATATGCTAACCCTTTGAAGACATAGGGAGATAAATTATTTCAATGGATAATAAAGAATCCCAACCTTGATGCATACCCAATGATTTCCTTGTCATTTTTACCATAAGTAAGCCATCTGCCTACTCAGCTCTTGCTGTAACAATCTTGATGATAGTTTTTTTTGTGGGTTTTTTAGGGCTGTGTGGCCATGTTCTAGAAGAGTTTCTTTCTGACGTTTCGTCAGCATCTGTGGCTAGCATCTTCAGAGAAAGATCTTGTTGATCCTTCTGTACCCTTACTCAAGGGCTAATCAAGGATGAAAGCCATTACCAAAATGTCACCAAGCCTTGTATTGTGTGCCGTTGACTTGTCTCATTTTTCCCTACTCCCACAATGAATGTCCATAGTAACATTCATTAAAGATGTGCTGCTGTTCTTGTTTTTTTTTTTTTAAACAACAACACAACCTTGTAATACAAAACTTAAGAATTTGCCTCCCCTGAGATCATTAGAGGTCTAGTGGAAACTCCACTGAAGTTCAGGCAAAGATTATGATGAGATTTCCATACTGACCTGACACATTTATGTCTTTCTTACAGAACTAATTGCAGAAAAGATGCAATATGCCATTTCACTATTGAAAACTAGGAGTATCAGAGTCTGGTCAAGGTTACACAATATTAACAAAAGTATTAATGAGGAAGGACGCACAAGCTAGAAGCTGCATAAGTTTGCTTTTGCTTGAGTCAACTGGTAAAGACAAGATTCCATCCCTTCTTCTCCTATCCCCCTGCTGAGTCAATTGGGAGCAAACTACTTTAGCACTTTAAACTCAGTTTATAGCAATCGAAGTAAACAGCAGACAAATGGGATATGAGAGGAAGAAGGAGAAACTGGGATGTTTTAGAAGCAGCTAAAAACATGGGACAACATAGGATTAATTGGGACTGTCTCTACCAAATTGGAACAGTTGGAGTCATGTTATGGTTTTTATTTATTTGTTTTATTTTATTTTACTGTATATTTCCACAGTGGTAAAGGAACAATCAAAACACTTTAAGGGGGAAACTGCAGAGCTAAAAGTACTGTGTGACACAAATTATTTCACTTCTAAGAGGTATGCATTCCACAATCAGAGAACAATATAGGAGAAAGAGCTCAGCTGCATGACCATCAAATGGCACTGAAATTCACAAAAGGGCCTTTCATGAAGATCTTAATATGGGGAGAGATTCATAACATATCGTACAGTCCCTCAGAGTTATACAATTAAACTTGAAAGATGAAGCTCAACATGTTGAAGAGAGCCCACAAATCAAGTGTCAACCCATGAAGGTCTTTCAGTATCAAGGTAACACATTCTCCATTCTACAGAACATTTATCACCTTAGCTGCTGCATATTGCACCTGCTGAAGCTCTCTGGCCACCCACAAGGGTAGTCTGGCCACCCACCCATGGCAACCGCATGCTGTGGCCCCAATCCTCCCTTTTGCCACGCCTAAAAGAGCAGCAAAAGGCCACTTCTTTTGGGGGTGGCAAAAGGCCGCCCCAAGAGCCAGCGCCATGGCTCTTCTGTGCCCTTTCGGCGCAGCGTATTTAAATGCTGCACTGGGAGGCCATTCTGAAGCCATGCTCTGTGAGTATGGCTAAACGGCATCAGGACGGCATCAGGGTGAGGTTGGGGTGGCCAGAGTGTGGCTGCTCCACCCCAATTCAACCCCCAGGCTGGCCCTTTCAGCTAATATCCTAAAATGTATTGCCCTATCATACCCATCTCCATCTTGGGCTTTAGTGCTCATTAAAAAAAAATGTTTTTAATGCTTTCTTTTCTTCATTTTGTGCTGTGTTGCTTTGCCCATTTTATGGATTGCTTTTAGTTCATTTGATTGCATTTTGTTGATTTTTGTAAATCACCCAGAATATTTGGTTAATTGCACAGTATAGCAATTCAGTAAATACATTCTAAGCCTATAGAGAGCAGAGTAATCTAATTTGTTACGCATTTGAGTGATACTGACAATTCACAATTCAGAACTGTTTCTGAATATTTTCTTTGGACACATTGTATGTTCTTTAACACATTATCTAAAATAATAAAATTTTATTATTGGTCATGTCAGATGCCACTGGTTTGTAACAATATACAACTAATTTAATCAATTCTGATTTAGCTGATTAAAAATTAATTCAGTAATGCTTTCCTAATATATATATTCCTTACAATCTTTATTTTCTTTTTTCACTCACTTTGTTCTTCTTATTGTGTTCCTTCAAGTCATTTCTAACTTCTGGCAACCCTAAAGTGGGGTCTTAGGGGTTTCTTGACAAGATTTATTGTGGGTGGGTGGTTGCATGCACCTTCCTTTGAGGCTGGGAGAATGTGACTTGCTTACAATCATCAACTGAGTTTGCATTGCCAAATGGGGATTTGAACCATGGTCTCCAGGGTCATAGTCCAACACTCAAAATAATGCACCACTCTGGCACACTACAGAATCTTATTGTAATAGTTCAGTACTATTGCTATTATAAAGGAGGAGAAATTATTAGGCCAAGGATATCAAGGCAGTTCACATTCAAAAAGGAATTTAAATCCAAATTATCTAGTTGTTTATATCTCTCAGTCTATCCCTTTGAATAAAACCAATCTACGCTATGAGAATTGCATTTTATGAGATTCAATATAAATATGCCCAGCATATTTTACAGCATCTGAAAGAGGCTGCACATTTAATATACACTAAATATGAAGTTAATTACATGGGAAAGGGATAGGTAATTGAAAAAATTGGAAGGGGAAGCCAGAAGTCTATTTTGACACATGCCATAAATAAATAAAAAGAAAAGTTCCCCCCTTCCATCCACCCAAGTCTGGAGGCCAAGTGTAATTGATTCATATGTCAGTTAATTACTGTCAAGAAACCTATGAGCAGCAAAAACTTCTGTCCAAATTAAAAGAAAAGGAGACAGTTTGTTCTAAGATTGGAAGTTAGACGCTCAATCGAATTCTAATCAGAAATAATCCACTTTTGGCAATGTGGAACATCATCATCTTTGTAGTTTCACAAAACACTTTGTTAAATGAACAATGGAAAATCTGGGAAAATAGTTATTCTTAACAGAGGATGAACAAAATGAGAGTATATGAGCCCTTGGTGTAGAGCAGGAATTGGGGCCCTTTCTCATGATGTCACAAGTGTTGGTGTCACTCGGTGTGGTAATTCATGGGGTGTCATCCCAATAGATCTCCTCCTATATCAGACCATACAGAGGACCAGGGATAGTTTGGGGATTCTGCTAATATATTGCCTACCCCGTTGTCTAGCAGACTCCCTAACTGAGCTGACACAACTGGTGTCAGAGTTGTTGTTGGAGTTGCCTACTTTTAGTCTTGGGTGACTTCAATATCCCACTCGAGACCAGTTTGTCAAATCTAACAGGTGCAGTTTGGGAGTTCATGGAGTCCATGACAAACTTGGGCCTATCCTAATTGGTCATTTGGCCCAGTCATTGTGTGGGTCATACCCTTGATGTGGTCTTCAGTACAGAACAGGAATATCTGTGGGCAGAAGTAATAAAAACTTCTGCATTGTCATGGACAGATCATTTCCTGATCAAGGATGAACTTAGTGCCACTACCCATCCCGTCGGGGGTGGAGGACCCATTAGAATGGTCCACCCTTGAAGGCTAATGGAACCTGGATTCCAGAAAGCCATAGAGGGTTTAATGGTTGTTAACGCCAGTGATTCTGTCAAAGCTTTGGTTAATACCTGGTACACCAATCTTGTCAAGGCTAGCGACATGATTGCTCCCAAGTTTCCTTTCCAATCCACTTCTAATCATCAACCATGGTATATGGAATAACTTAGGAAGATGAAGTGGGTTGGACAATGACTAGAGTGGGTCTGGCAGAAAACTTGACTCTTATCTGACAGAACTCATCATAGGAAATTTATTTGCTCCTATAGAGAGGCAATACATGCAGTGAAGAAATCTTTCTTCTCTACATATATTGTGTCTACAGAGTCCCGTCTGGCAGAGCTGTTTAGGGTGGTAAGGGAACTGACACAGGTTCTGCCTGTGCAGAACCCATTACTTAAACCAACAACAGCCTTCTGTGACATGTTTAACAACTTCTTTGCAGATAAAATCTCTCAGATAAGAGCTGACTTGGACGGCGGTGTTATAGTAGAATCGATAGATGAGGTATCCAGCAACTCCGCTTATGAGATTATACTGGATCAGTTCCAACCAGTGAGTACTGATGACATGGACAAGCTCCTTGGTATAGTGAGGAACACAACTTGCCCTCTTGACCCTTGTCCTTCATGGCTGGCCATCCAGGGGGAGGTGTCTTGAGGATGTTCCTGAGGGACATCATCAGTGCATCCCTTGGAGAAGGTTGTGTTCCATCTTCTTTAAGGGAAGCGATTGTTAGGCCGCTTGACCCTCTGGACATGAACAGCTATAGGCCAGTCTCTTTGTTACCTTTTTTGAGCAAGGTAATTGAGAGGGCTGTTGCTCTTCAGCTCCAAGATGTCTTGGAGGAAACTGATTATCTGGATCCATTTCAAACTGGCTTTAGGGCAGGATATGGAGTGGAGACTGCCATGGTTGTCTTGGCTGATGATCTTCATCTGGGCATCGACAGGGGTAGTGTGACCCTGTTGGTGCTACTGGACCTCTCAGTGGTCTTTGACACAATAGATCATGACATCCTCTTGGAACACCTGAGAGAATTAGGAATCAGAGGCATTGCATTGCAATGGTTCTATTCCTTTCTCTCAGGAAGATTCCAGAGGTAATGCTCAGGGACAGTTGCTCAGCAAAAAAGGAGCTTAATTGTGG
>JAIPUX010001880.1:108310887-108322535 GCA_020142125.1 Phrynosoma platyrhinos | reverse complement strand
CTAGGATGGTTGCCATAAGGTTAGGGAGCCCATCCTGCCCTTTGACACTCTTTGTCAGACCCTTTCAGTTTTGACCTGTTTGGCATGGGAGGCCCTACCAGTGGCTATTATACCGGAGGCAGTGGCACACAACAAAGACAACAACTATAACCTAGATATGAAAGGGGTTTACAAGGGCCATCTATTACAGCCCCCTGCCCTGTAGGAAAATAGAGCTAATCCACTCCTGTGAGATGCCCATCCAACCTCAGTTTAAAGACCTCAAAAGAAGGAGAGTCCACAATCCTTTGAGGCAGTTCATTCCACTCTCAAAGTGTTCTTACAGTAAAGAAGTTCTTCCTCATGTTTAATTTGTAATTTGAATCATGAATCTAGAACACTGGTTCATGTTCTAGTCTCTGGAACAGCAGAAAATGTACTTGTTCCTACATCTCTTCTATATGACATCCCTTCAGATGTTTAAAGATGGTTATCATATCTCCTCTCAGGCATCTCTTTTCCAAGTTAAATATACCTAGCTCCTTAAGATGTTTCTGATAAGGCTTGGTATTCAGACCTTTAATCATCTTGATTGCCCTTTTCTGGACATGTACTATCTTGTCAATATTCTAAGATGTGTCTCCTTTTTCTTTGTGGATTTCATTGGATGCTTTCCAGTTGTTGCTTCCCCTCTTCCATCATCAACAGTATAAATTGACTTCATTTATATTTTTCCCCAGAAGAGTAAATAATCAATGTGGGTGAGGAGATATTTCATTCACTGTGTTCAGTTCATTCCAAAACTTTTTGAAGGTGGGGGAAGAGAGAGATGTTCAGAGTGACAAATTCTGCCATTTCTATTGCGAAGTATTAATGTGAGTTTACATCTCATTCAAAATTTACTATAAGCATTGTTCAGATAGACATCACTTGTTTATGTTGGCTTATTTACTTGTATTTTTAATCTTGTTTATATTTTAACTTTAACAAGCAACATGCTTTATATTTGCTGACATTTATATCTGCAGGGGATAGTTCCATAAAAATAACTTCTCATGTCTATATAATATTTGTTGTATCTTCTCACCACACTTCCACCCTAAATATATATGTAAATAAAATGGGACTATACTAGGGAAATTCTATTTTTTCTGTAACATTCAATTTTTTCCTCTACAGTTTTATATATATTTAGGAGACAAGATTAGCTTGATCAAGGGGAAAAAAAATGCCTTTTTTACTAGCCTCCTGATATTTCCTGATCTGAGTTTTGATAGCAGAAAGCTTCATGTTTTGGATTTTGTTTTTGTTTTTGTTTTTTTAAAAAAAGCATGATAGAAAAGATAGTATTAAACAGAGTCTAGACTTGAACCAGCATAGGGGCACAATGAGATGCATTTTCCTCCCAGATGCAGCAGTTATTGTAACCTAGTTTGAAATGAAGCACTCAAATGTAATATAATACTGTAATTTCTGGAGCAACAGACTTTAACAATCTGTTAGCCTCATGTATTTGCAATTCACACATTTCCTGGTGTATGCAAATGTGGGAATAATACCTGCATCAGCATGAAAACTACCGCCTAGCATAGATGAAATGACAACTTTCATGGTGCTCTGAAGAATAACAAATCTGAAATTTTCTGGACCAAAAGTGACTACTTCTTGGATGGCTTGGTGGTGGGAAGCTTAATAAATAACCATGTCCTCATTTAACATCTTTCAAAAGATTTTTTGAGTGTTTTCCCTTTTTGGAGTAGGGAAACTCTTGATGTGTAAAAGGACAGACACTCCTTTATTAATATAGGTGAAACAAGGTAATATAGGTGATTGTTGAAGCAAGAACTCCCTATATACTTCAGAACACTCATCAGTCTTTGAACCAGAGATGTATTTAACATAAAATCCTATGCAACAGGGATAGATCTAATTCTAGAACAGGGAGTGGCCACATGAGATTCCATCCCATTTTTGTGACCCCTCAAAATATCCTCCAAAACTTGATTTTTAATCCTAGAGAGGATGCCATGAGTGCCACTTGAATGTATACTACAACAATAGCACCATAACTGTACAGCACAACAACAAAAATAGTAATGTTCCAACATTAATTAAACAATGACAACAAAACACAAGCAACAGTAAAAAACAGAAGGCCTCAGGAGGTATCAGGTCTGGCTACAACAAGCAGGCCTTTACTTCTCATGGAAAGCCAAGCCAACAGGAAGAGAGTCCCAGAAGGGACTTCCTCAACCAAGGTATCATATAGCTGATTTGAAACGCCCTAATTATGTCCATCCCAGTCATGCCTTAGATCAAAAGTGGACAGTTCTGACATGCTTGTGTGTGTGTGGGGGGGGGGATTTGCATCCATCAGCATCTATCTCAGGTTGCATTATGTGTTATTTTTCTTTCAAACTTGCAAGGGAAAGTTTTGCTTTGAAAGGGATATATGGAAGAGATATGTGAAGTGAGTTTTAACTGCTTATCTTTTCAGGTTCTCTTGGGGAAGAGCATATTGTCAGAATGGCAGCCAAAAAAAAAAAAAAAAAGGATATATTTTCTGAAGGGTTAACACAATCCTAAAAATGTATACTGAAAAGTAAATTCAAATACGTTCAGTGGTTCTTACTCTCAGGAAAATGCACATATAAACTTAAATGGTGCCTGCATATCCTTCAGTTTTCTCTTGCTTTCTCCCTATAGGTGAGCCTAAGAGGTGAACATCATATGTTGGCTTCCATGTCAGTAGTAAATCCACTTCTGCTTTTAATCCAGGAACTATTCAAGTTACTGAAACCTATAATGAGCATTGGTTCAGCACCTTGTATAGCCTCTTTAAAGTTCAGACTTCAGGAGAATTTAGCAATGAGTAGATTTGAAACTACATTGACAGAGAATCCATCCACCATCATTGCTTTATACTAATACATACCGACATACATAATAAAAAGATGTGCACTGAAAAGTCTTTAGAAAGCACAAGATAATTCTGTACTTGAGATCAGATAAAACAGTTTTATGCTGTCATTAACAAAACAACAAACAGTGCCATGCAGGAATGCTGCACTTTTGGATGCTTAGGTTCCACACCATGATTCTCTGAAAAGAAATCTTGGCAACCCTTATTTTATCATCAACATTTGTCATGATTTGTTTGCTGTTCATCAACAAAATGAATGGCTGGTTTCTAAATGTCTTACAGAGGAAGATTTGGGACTTTTTAATGATGCCAAATGATCAGTCTCATGATTAATAGCCATAAAGTATTTATTGCAATTGGTCCCAGTCAGACAATATAGCATTTGATTTTCCCAGAGCAGCCATAAAATTGGTAGCAAAGACAATAATGTTGTATCTCTCTCCCTTTGATGTAAACGTTCTCCATCTGTTCCATAGATTTAGCTATCCATTTGCTACATTAATTAGAACTAACTTATCCCCTTTTTAACCTGTGTAATAGTATAAAATGTGAGGCAAACTAATTGAGGAAGGACTTACTTAAACTCACACTATGAAAACCTGCCTCCCAGAACAGATGACCAAACAAAGAACTCTCTGCCTTTACTATAGATATAGAGTCAAATAGCCAAAGATTGGTTAGGGTAAAGAAAATGAGTCAATATGCTTTTATACATAAATATGTCAGTTTCCACCATTACCACAGTAATCCTCTTCCAGATCAGCTGTTGTCATATGATCATGGCTACTAAAGAAGTTTCTTAATATAATATTGTGGAAAGCAAACCTTATGTTTATCCAGTACTGGAATTTTCAAATTTCATAAATATTCAACAATTATCAAAAATTATTCCCAGCAATTCAAATACCTTGGTCAGCATTGTCCTTCCTCTAAGTGAATGAACAGTTATGACTCCCTTCTGGAGCATACCTACCTCAAAGGTGGAAAGGGGAGATTCCTTTCTGTATTTGACAAACTATCAACAATGGCAAAAATAACCCACTCATTTTTGCCATTTGAGGAAAAGTTTTGTTCCTTAAAGTGAGTGAATATTTTTCACTCATTTGGATTGAAAATTATGCCAATATAAGAAGCATTGCCCTCACTCTCCAAAAATTGTCACAAATATAATATAAAGAGCAGATTTAAAATTGGTAGAAGAGGAGTAATGATAACAGGAAGGAATATTAATGCTCTACTTTGATATACAAACAACATCATACTACTAGCAGAAAGCATTATAGACTTGGAAGAATTACTAAGGAAAGTTAAAGAAAGGGCAAAGGCACTGCTGAACATAAAGAAAACAGAAATAATGACCATATAGGATTTACCAATATTCAGCCTAGATAATAAGGAAATAAGATTTCTCACAACTTGGGTCAAACATTGATCAGAACAGGGACTGAAATCAGAAGTTTAGAAATGGGAAAGATAGATATGAAAGAACTAGATAAGAGCCTAAAGTGTAAATATATTCAACTGAATACAATGTATTTAACTGAATACAATGTCTTGAACAACAGAATTATCCAAGCCATTGTATTCCCCATTACTGTGAGAGCTGGACAGTGGAAAAAAAAACAGATCAAAAGAAAATTAACTCATTTGAGATGTGGTGCTGGAGAAGACCATGGACAGCCAAAAGACAAACAAATGGGTCCTAGAACAGATTAAGCCTGAACTCATCCTGGAAGTCACAATGACTAAATTGAAGCTGTCATACTGTGGCCATATCATGAGAAGGCATGGCTCCTTAGAAAAGACAATAATATTAGGAAAAGTGAAAGGCAGTAGAAAGAGAGGAAGACTACATGCCAGATAGGTGGACTCGACCAGTGAGGACACAGGCCTGGTCCTGCAGGACCTGAGCAGAGTATCTGAGAACAGGAAGTCATGGAGATGTTTCATTCACAGAATCATCATGAATCGAACTCAACTCAAAGGCAACAATCAACAAACAACAACACATAACAAAATCTGATTGACTGTCTGACATTATGATATTGAAAAATTTCCTGCATCATAGTTAAATAGCGTAAATCTACACCCATGAAGTAATGCTATTCTACCCTTACTGTGAATATTAATAATTGCAACTGATTGTGCATCTGCCAACATGCTTTTTTATCAATGTGCATTTAAGCACATTCATATTAACCATTAATTATATGCACTTTCCTTTGCAAATTCGCATCTGTTCACATTCCCTCTGCAGAAGATGCACAGCCATCTGAATTCATGCATATTTTCTGTGAATTTCAGTGGAGACTTTGGGCATATCATGAGAAGATATGACTCATAAGAAAATATAATAATGCGTGGGAAGTAGAAGCCAGTAGGAAAAGAGAAAAACTGAATTACAGAGGGATTAGCTCAATTGAGCAAGCCAGAGCACTGAGCTTGCAGGACTTGATCAGCCTTGTTCATGACAAGGAGACTTGAAATCTATTTATCACCATAGTCACCATAGGTGAAAGTTGACTTGACTAAAATTCACAACAGTTCTTCTTTCTTATGATATTAGAGAGGAACCTGCCCAAAGTATCTGTGTGTAATGCATGTGGGACCCATGTGCACTGCTATACTGTGCCTGTGTAGGTGTGTAAGTGTGTTTGGAAAGGGGACCAGAAAGCATTTCCCAAGATTTCTTTATTATTCCCTTATGTCAATAACCATTATTATTTTCATCATCATCTAGAGCAGGGGTAGGCAACCTTTCCACTTTAAGGGCCGAGGGACTTCAGCTCCCAGAATCCTAGGAGCTATTGGCCAACATGGAACTATTGGCCAACATGGCTGAGGCTTCTGGGAGCTGAAGTCCCTCGGCCCTTAAAGGGGAAAGGTTGCCTACCCCTGATCTAGAGTATTTAGCAATGACTTACTTTCTAGATGGTAACAACAATACCAGTAACAGTAACAGTACTAACAGTAACAAATCATGACCAGAATTCCAGATTGCCTAATTAATTAAGGAGAAGTCACTAAATTGCATCTCCTGGCCTAAATTTTTCAACTCCAATCCACCTCAGGAGCCAACCACCAGATCAAGCATGCTGATCTTTCTAGCCAGCTCTCCAGGGAGCAAATCTGTGAC
The DNA here is from genome assembly GCA_020142125.1 of Phrynosoma platyrhinos. Taxonomy (NCBI): domain Eukaryota; kingdom Metazoa; phylum Chordata; class Lepidosauria; order Squamata; family Phrynosomatidae; genus Phrynosoma; species Phrynosoma platyrhinos. The sequence continues at coordinate 108,316,497 of JAIPUX010001880.1, read as the reverse complement.
AACAAGGAATTGTGATAGGGAACTGTTTCTGATGGTTGAAACGTTCTCTTCCTTATATTCAAATTGCCAGTGGAATTTACACCTTCGCCTAATCAGCATTGGGCTTAGATTCATAGAATCATAAAGTTGGAAGAGACCACAAGGGCCATCTAGTCCAACCCCCTGCCATGTAGGAACTCCCAATCAAAGCATACCTGACAGATGGCCATCCAGCCTCTGTTTAAAGACCTCCAAAGAAGGGGACTCCACCACTCTCCAATGGAGTGTGTTCCGCTGTAAAATAGTTCTTACTGTCAGGAAGTTCCTCCTAACGTTTAGGTGGAATCTCTTTGCCTGTAGCTTGCATCCATTGCTCTGGGTCCAGTTCTCTGGAGCAGCAGAAAACAAGCTAGTGGCCTCCTCAATATGACACTCCTTCAAATACTTAAACAGGGCTATCATATCACCTCTTATCCAGACAAAACATACTCAGTTCCCTAAGTCGTTCCTCATAGGGCATGGTTTCCAGACCCTTCATCATTTTTGTCACTCTCCTTTGGACACACTCATTTATCGACATCCTTTTTTGAATTGTGGTGCCCAGAACTGGACACAGTGTTCCAGGTGGGGCCTGACCAGAGTAGAATACAGTGACATTATTACACTCTCTTCTCTTAAAATGTTTAACTGAACAGTGTTTTAATTAGAGAATGTTCACTATACTACATAGCTGGATTATGGTTTAAGGCAAGTTCTCAGCAGCATAGGCAGTTGTTTTTGTTTTTTCTCCCCCTGATTAGCAGGACAGAATATACTAAAGATGAAGAATAACTTGTGCAAAATAAGGAAGTTGTGCATGTTTATTTAATACCTACCCAAGAACTAAGGTCTATAGGAGGAGTCTTCCTCTACCCCACCAGTGGGGGCAATACAAAGTGAGAAGACATGGGAGATAGCCTTCTCAGTTGTGGCATACAGATTATGGAATTTCCTCCCCTTGAAGGTCCAGTTGGAGCCAGAGTTTGTTTCTCTCTGGTGTCAAGTCAAAACATTGTTTTCTACTAAAGCCTTTGGGGAATAATTTACTCCAAAGTATACATGTACTTAGTTTTAAATAGACTGTTATTTAATTATTTAATAATTTATGCTGCCCTGAGAGCCCATGATAAAGGCCAAAATAGAGATATCCAGGTAAATATTTTAGTATACCCTTTGTCTCATGTAAATTAGACACAAATGATCATCTTCTGAAGCTGTATGGTAGAAAAGTGTTATTATCTGTTGCTCTACCACCACTGAAGCAATGAAATAAGAGCTTTGCAGTTCCCCATGGCATTATGTAATAATGAACCCAAGGTTCTTACATAAAACAGTTCATACAATCAGCTTAACCTCCATGTGTGTGTTTGCCTTGTAAAACACTGAGCCATTAGCCTTAACAATGTCAGTGGCTACAAAATCCAGCTAAATTAGCATCCATGGGAATATTTAAGAGCACCCTTCACAGTGAGTAATGTATTAATGCATTATTGGCTTCTATTAAACCAAGCAACCCTTCATGCACTCTGAAGGATTTAGAAAGTGCTAATGTAGGCTCTAGAGGAAAGAGAAGAAATGGCTTTACTTTAGATCTGCAAAGACAGATGGAGATTGTAAAATGAATGTGTGAGATCTAAAAGGGGGCCTTGTAGAAGACACTTTGGTTTTTTGGATACAGGCCCAAAATGATATGAAAACAAGTGATGACATGTCTAGATTGGTGACTTAATTCTGTGAAGCAGGTGTACCATTTAGTTTCAAATGAAACATAGGCCCTGAGGACAAAGATGATTAATTATCAGACATCTGCACCTCACTAGTTAAGACTCACCTTAACCACTTTATATTTCTTTCTGGGCCCCATGAGATCTGGATCCCTTTTTACCTTTCTAATATGGCTTTCAGAGTAGGAACTAGAGAAATTATTTTTAAAACTTTGTCTACACACACACACACACACACACACACACACATTATAGCTGATATTGTGCATGATATTATAGCTTATGTCTGTCATGTAGCTATGATACATCTCCTGGTATAATTTCCTGGGGTTCTGCAGGAGGGTCTTGAGGATGATATTATCACTACACATCCAGATAAAAGAAAATAGCTAGACATGTCTCTGCTGCTTGCCTTGCTCTACACACACACAGAAAAAGCCATGGGATGGTGGCTGCCACACTGAAAAGGTAGGTGAGTTCATCATTGAATATTGGGAAGAGAATTCTCCACATGTTGGTTATGATGCCACCCAATACCTATCAAAACTAACTTTGAATGGACACAATCCTTTGGGAAATTTGGGCACAGGATTGGCTGAGGCTTTCAAGCATTACAGCATTAGTGCTGAAGAGTTCCTTCTAAACATCACAACAGAATAATACAACAAAAACTGTTGTAAGATCAGCAATGAGACATTGCCCTAAATAAATGGTAAATAAAGTAAATAAATAAATGGCATATAAATGGTGCCATAAACAAAGTATGCCACATTCTTGCTGATATCAACTCCAAACACTGGATAATAATAATAATAATAATAATAATAATAATAATAATAATAATAATAACAATAATAATAATAATAATAATAATAATAATAATAATAATAATAATTTATACCCCGCCCAATGGTACACCAATCCGGGAGGTTTACAAGTTTAAAAGTACAGTCCAATAAAACATATAATACAAAGGACACCCCCCACCCCCCTTAAAACAGTAATTAAATCAAATCTCTTAAAACATCACACATGAATTAAAAACGAATAACAAGATTAACTAAAAGCCTGACTCAATGTTCCTTGAGTCTCTCATTACATATGTGGCCAATTAAGGTCTTACTAGAAAGCAATGAATCTGGACACTGAATGACATTGCTGCATAAAAACAAATGTCTAGCTTTTAAAAGGACACATATTTCATCCATTATCTCCTATTTCTGTGATACAATGTATTCTTCCAATAAAATGGTAGCAAAATATTTGTTTCATATACATATACTTCCTACAGGATCTCAGAAGAAAGCAAAACAGGCTGAAAATAAAACAATGTACTTCTCAGAAAACAGCTTACAATTTTTTTTGCAATAAAATGTTGGCCCTACATTTCTCCAAAGATAGACGCATCTCATCAAGATGTTTGAAAAAATCAAGAGTAGTTATTGAGCTAATTTAACTCTTTTATTTCACTTGAATTTGATGGTAGCCATGTATTTTAACCTAAAATATGAAGTATCTGCTATAGATCAGACTGGTGATCTCTTTTGCCTTTGCCATGAAATAAAGGTGTGATAATTGCTCCATGCTCCATCTATTTCTGCATCAGAATATTCTGATTATCTAGTTGTTTCAGCACTGAATTTAATCACAACTCAGTTATTATGATATGTTAGAAAAGTCTATAGAACAGTTTATGCTACAGATATGCTGTGTTAAATTATCCATCCCCATAGGGGAAAACAAATAATTTAATCAATTTTCTTCCCACTGCCAGATCCTCACTTTCTAACTGAGGGGAAATGCCCTCATTTTGTCCTCCCTCCAGTATATGCACCCTTTCTTTGATAATTCAGTAAATGTCTAGAATGTCTCTATTAGGCTGAGAAGAAGGGAATGACATTTCTGGCCTAAAATTTGACAGGGATAAAAGTTCATGCTTGTAAAATCTATTGCTACTTCCAAATAAAATATGTGAGACCTACAGGTAAGTAGCCTGGTACATATTTGCAGGAGACCACTTCTTCTCTGGAATGGTCTTTTGAACAGAAGCATTCACATCTCATGCTGCTACACATTGTTTACAATTTACTGGCTGTTATCAATTTGATGGCTGCATTCTGCCCCTTTTAAATCAGAGAGAAAAAAAAAACAGATCAAGTTTTCAAAGGAAATATTAACAGCAGGACAGTAGAGAAATGTGGCAACTAGCTGCTAGCTGGGCCTTGCTTCTTCCTTCATTCCATCCTGCTTCTAAGCCTTTGTACCTGAAATGTAGGAACTGGCAAGAAAGAGAGAGAGAGAGAGAGAGAATGGGCCAATAGAAAGAATAAATGTGACGAAGCCATTTTTAATGATTGACCACAGTCTCAATATAGCACACTTCTTTTTGCTATCTTCCTAGATGGCCATTAAGCACATTTCTAACTTTAGAAATATTTTACAACACCCCCAGGCTTCACAGAGGTCAATAACTGTTCTATTCATTTAACTGGATTGTTGATAGTGAATTGGCATGAGCCACTGCTTGTGCAGAGAGTCTTGTTGGAAAGGTACGTTAAATATTTGACTGCATACTCTGAACCACATGCCTTCCTCAGAAAAAATAAAAACTTGGTTGGAGAATTCAAACAGTGTTTTTGTTTGTTTGTTTGTCTATGCTGCATCTTCTTCTCTTCTATTGTAGCCAGCATAATTCCTTTTCCCTCTTACTCTTACACATACTGCTACACAAAAACAAAAGCTTCTGAGGATTAAAAAGCAGCACAAAATCATTACAATCCAGATTTTTCTGAGTACTATAAAACCCACATGCTTCTAAACTGGTTCTTCGAAGGCTTTCTGAAGTGGGGTACTGGTAATGCCCCTTTCCCAGTGTGCCAGATACCAGCACCATACTTGTTTCCTTCTCTTTTGAAATATTTATTTCAAATTTACCACACTTAAATTCTGTTGTTAGTACTGTCTAGAGTAAACCTGTTCAATCAATGGGATTTACCTATGTATTAACATTGAACACAGTTTTTTATTATTGTTTTATTTTTTCTTGTTTTCTATTGAGAGAAAGATAATTTAACAAAATTCAACAGAACAGAAAACATGCATACATTTCTTTTTCTATCCTTCCAGTTAAGATGGAATTCCAAAGACCAACATCAAAACTGGGTGAGTCTAGTTTACTTCTGTTTCTATTATGGAAAAAAAAAATGTGGAAACCAGCCTGTAATAAAGGAATCCTCATGGAGTTAACTTCTTGAGTTGTGAACTGTCCTTTCTTGGGAACTCACTGAGGACTGGCAATCAACATTCATCAGGTTGCAGACCAGCCCTGATTCATGGGCCACACTTTGAACAGTACTGCTTGGGAAGATATGTTCTCCAAGACAGGGGAGAAGTATAGCTGTGTGCTGGCACAGGTGGAGAATTGCTAGCAACCATGTTCATGTTCCCCTTCATGTGTTTGATGAATACATGGGATGTGACTTTGACTAAATAATCCTATTGATGACTGTAGCAATATTGCTAAAACTGATATGTGTGACTAGGAAACCATCTAGAATTCTATGAATTGGAGAACACTCTGGAACCCCATGAATGGAAGACCATCTTCAATCCTATGAATGGGACTACGTGGAATCTTAATTGCTATTTCCCCACAAGAATATATGTAATTGAGCTAAATAAATCAGACTACTCAAAGCTGTATGACAATGTAAATAGACATAGTGGAGTGAGCCTTATTTCCCAGAAAGCCAAAAAGTTACCTCTATTCTCAATTTCATAGCTAGTTAAGAAGCATTTTTATCCAGTAGATAGTTGGACAGTAAAATGTATAATTTGTCTTGTTATTCTTCATTTTCTGCAGTAGTAT
>JAIPUX010001880.1:108291737-108302925 GCA_020142125.1 Phrynosoma platyrhinos | reverse complement strand
GCAGCAGAAAACAAGCTTACTCCCTCCTCAATATGACACCCTTTCAAAAACTTAAACAGGGTATCATATCACCTTTTAATCACCTCTTCTCCAAACTAAACATACCCAGTTCCCTAAGTCCTTCCTCATAGGGCATGGTTTCCAGACCCTTCACCATTTTAGGGGGGTTGCAGACTGCCAGAAATAGTGCAAATTGAGTCCACTTTTAGGGTTAGGGTTAGGAAATCATGGGAATTGTATTTTATTTGTATTTTTGTATTTTATTGTGGCACCAGAGCTCCCTGACAGAGAAGGTTCAATGTCTCAGAAAAAAACACAATTCCCATGATTCCCTAGCACTAACCCTAACCCTAAAAACAATTCCCATGATTCCCTAGCACTAACCCTAAAAGTAGACTCAATTTGCACTATTTCTGGCAGTCTGCAACCCCCCTTAGTCACCCTCCTTTGGACACACTCCAGTTTCTCAAAATCCCTTTTGAACTTTGGTGCCCAGAACTGGACACAGTATTCCAGGTGGAGCCTACCAGAGCAGAAAACAGTGGCACGATTACTTCCCTTGATCTAGACACTATACTTTTATTGATGCAGTCTAAAATCTTGTCTACAGTCAACTCATTCCCACTAAGAGCTTGCTTGTAGTGGTCTCCTACTTCATCCACTTGCAGTTCCCTTCTCTATCCAGTATGCCAATGTGACTGACATTGCTCCTATTTCAGAATTGCAGCATTTGACACATTCAGATGGACTGAGGTGATCATTTGCAGTGTGGTAGACACCTATAAACTCTCCATGGGGCAAATGTTAGTGCACTGAGAGTCATTCATCTAGCTCTTAATTTGAATTTTTATACTGATAAAACAAGAATGGCCAGACATATATAAAATCTTAACTGCAAAGAAATTAAAGTTACAATGACAAATCAAAGGCAAGTAGGCTTGTTCTCATTCACAATTAATGGGGGTGCATATAGTCAATAGGCACATCAAAGAGTAGGTTTGAGGGCAGTTTGCTGTGCAAGTTATGAGTGTTCACAGTTACCAAGTGTGACTCATGGCATTCAACCCCTGACAAAAAAATACACCTCAATAAGTAAAAGTATTATATACTTGGAAACATAAATCTGACATCATACTTTAATTCATCTTTGCACTCATGAGTCAAGGTCCATTCGTTATACAATAAAAATCATGGGTAATTACTAGCCTTTTTAAAAAAATCAATACTGACTCCTCAGGGACAATTATGCCAATAATATTCTCTTTAAAATCAACCCTTTTAAATTCTTAATTGGGGAATGGAAAAAACGTTCCAATTTTGTCACTGGTTTTAATGCTAATTTATTTCAGTATTTAATGGGAGGTGAGGCCATTATGTCCAAAAACTCTTTTACAATTCTGATCATTTGCTAATATGAGGTAATATTTGTTTCACACTTTTTTAAAAAATATGTATTCAATGTTGGGAGTAAAAGTGAGTTATATCTCCTTATTCACTAAACCTGTTGCTTGCCATTAGCAATCCATGGCAGGATACAATATTTAAATGTGCTTTATACTTATGCAGCCTAATATGTATAGGATGAGATCATTTGTTTTATTTAATCTCAGAAGTCATGTAGAACAGTAGCTATATGTGCCAGGCTGTATATGGATAAACCCTATTTGAATGTAATGCTCCAATGTGAATAGCTGGTAGGCAATGACACATCTGGAACACTTGGATTTGCAGACTTCTTTTCACACATCCACATTTGGTCCATGGGCCATTTCACACCAAATTATTAGAACACTATGATACCACTTTAGCTGTCATGGCTGTGTCCTAAGGAATACTGGAGTCTGTAGTTTGGTACTGTGTTTTGGCTGAAAATTCTAAGCAACCCTCCCTTGATTGCAAAGCCTAGGGTAGGATGGAACCAAGGTACTTTAAGTGGATTCTTAGTGGTATAATTGTGTAGTGCAGGGGTAGGCAACCTTTCCCCTTTAAGGGCCGAGGGACTTCAGCTCCCAGAAGCTTCAGCCATGTTGGCCAATAGTCCCATGTTGGCCAATAGCTCCTGGGATTCTGGGAGCTGAAGTCCCTCGGCCCTTAAAGGGGAAAGGTTGCCTACCCCTGGTGTAGTGTGAGTCTATCAGTGAGGGTTTTTTTAAAGCAAAATCTGTCCAAGTATATATGTGTGTGTGTTTACAAAAATCAAACATTGTATCTCCTGTTAACTAAAAGTGATGTTTTCTACATATTTGAGAAGCATATATTTCTAAGTGTAGTTTTCAAAAAGTCATGCTTTCATTGGACATATGCAAAGATTTCAGAACATAAACCACATCCAGTCCATAGAGAGTCTAGAAATGTAGATCAAGAAAAGCCCCCTGCATTTTAAACTGAAACCATATTGCCCACACATGTTTTACAGGTGGTGTTAAAAGCGGAATAGGGGCTCTTGATAGGAGTGATTAAAGACTTTATTACCCAGTTCTGAAGCATATGATTTGTAGCAACTGACCATTAGGGTCCAGATGAAGTTTCAGCATCTCAATGTCTGTATTATAACCAGTTGCTATGTTATCTATCAGTGCCTGAATTTGTCTGAGAAAAGAAAATTCGGTTTCCAGGGAAGTTTGTAGGACATTGAGAAATTCCATAGGGGAAACAAATGGATTGAGAAAGTATCATGCACATTGCCATAAGAAGGATGCTTGATTCCTACTCAAGTTAAAATAAATGTATTATATCGTTCTAAATATTTAAATGCATCAGTTAGTCTACTTCTGGGATCTTATGGAAGCTAACAATTGCTGAAATATCAAATGTAGAAGTACTTAACAATACAAAGTACTTAATTAAGGTATCAATGTAGAATAATACTTCTACATTATTAAATATAGAAATGTGGTAAAAATAACAAAAAGAAATTAAAATCATAACAGATCAATAATATAAAGAAATTAAATAATGAAAATAGAACAGGAAGGCAACCAACAATTTTCAGCCTAGAGATGCAAAAGTATCAACAACGTTCATCTGTCTGAACAGAATTGTTCCCAAACACAGAATGGGTTTCACTCTTCTTGAAAGTTCCTACAAGCTAAATAGCAGAACTTTTTAAAAATATGACATTGCAAAAGAAGGAAGGTACCCACTAGCTTCACCTCAGACAGTAATCCTGTCCCCAAATATTGATCTGTAAAAACAAAAGAATAATGCTCAAAGATACAGATAGATCTTACATTCAGTACAGGAAGAAGAACTTCAATCTCTAGAGAGATTCCCACATGCACTGCTAGACTATTTCTGTATGGAAGCAGCTAGAAAGGCACCAGGAGAGTAGTCAGAGTGGGATACAGTGGGATAATGCTGTTACCTTCAAGTGCTGATCAGGGATATCAGGAGGTTTGTATTAAGAAGTGAGCATTTGTCTATCAGATTTTTATCTTGCCTTTTCTTGGAGCACCTGGTCTTCCCTCCCACACCTTTTCCCCCTCCTTTTTTTTTTTTTTTTTTTTTTGTACTCACAATAAGCCAGTGAGCTAATAGACTGTGAAGCAGTAGACTGTGAAGCACTGGGGGTGAAGAATAATTTGAATTAGGTCTTCCCAGACTAACTCTGTTGTTCCAATTCTCCTCATGGAATGTCTTCTTGCCAAAGTTAGCCACCATGAGAAACATGATATGACATGAAACCTGTATGGCGAGTGGCTGTCAAAGACTTGCCTTTCATATGAAACTCCTGTAGGCCAAAAAGATCTTGGAAAGGTGTGAAATATGCCTCAGCATCACAAGCAGGGTTCTATTTTAGTATAAATATTTTTCTTGCAAGGGGAAAGGTATTACAGTGATATTGGGTTTTTTTTAATGCTCTGTTTTATGTAATAATATTTGTTAGACAGTGATGACCTACTCTACCCTATTTTAAGGAAAGGTTACAAATGAAAATAAAACAAATACATTAAAATATGGGGGGAGATGGTGAACAGGGAGAGAGAAAAGCACTTTTGATGTAATGGAAGCCTACAAACTCTTATATATGCTGTACAGATTAGAGAATACATTGTTCTGGAACAGAAGCTACATAGAGCAGCTGTTAAGTGACAGAAGAAATGAGCATTGGACCACAATCCTGTCATAAACATTGCACTCTTAATCAGAGAACATCTGCTTTTCCATTTCTTTTACGACAACCTCTGCCTTGTATTTAATCTGAAACATAATGATTTTACTAATAGGTGCAACCGTTTTTTACAAATAGAAAAACCTTCTTGCTAAAAAAATAAAGGATGCCAACTGCAGACATTTCAATTAACATGACTGTTTCTTATAAGTAGGAATGGGGGAGAGAGAGAGTTGGGGATAAGGAGAGCAGCATTTGGCAAATTCAGAGATTGCTCTGCATTTGTGAAATTTAATTATTGGCAAATTAGTAGTGCAGATGCCAAAACACAACGGGTCCCAAGCTCCTGCTATTCAATTTGAGCTTTTTCATTTAGGCAGATAATGAAAATGCATGCAACAAAATGCAACATCTCTAAAATGACAATGATAGAAAATACGTTTAGAATGATGGGAACATTATCACAGACACAACCTGTCCCTTCCCAAACAGTCAGTTTACACCTTTGCATTAGAGGTGTAAATCCCTGATTATTCTGACCTCACAGGGTAAACAAGAAAAATGTGGGAAGGGGAAGCAGATTCCCCTTGCTGTCAAGCTATGAGGGATCTAGAGAGTGTTGTTGATCTCATGAAAAGAAATATTAATTTTCATGAGTTGAGTGCATTCATGTAAAATGTACAATACTGGAGAATGTGATAACAGCTGCCTTCTAGTAAAAGTCTTTGTGATCAATTATCCTGTCTTTTTTGTGCTTGTGATGAGTGTCTGTGTATTGGTTAAAAAAAAGAAGAAACTAGTTCCAAATTGAACAGATCATTGAATCAATGGAACTTATTTTGTATAAGAATCTCCCATAAGAGTCAATGGGATTCTTACTAAATTCCCATTGATTAAATGGGTCCACTCTGATTGGAGTTAACAATTGGGATTAAGTGTTTATGTTTTCTCCAATACAGCAAATAACATGGGAGACAGTTTAGAAAACAGTGGTATGAATCAATGGTGTAAATTAACATAAATCCTATTGATTTAAACTGTCTACTATAGTTAGGATTACCAACAGGATTAAAGCCTCTTTCTTTCTGTATGTGTGTGTGAGTGAGTGAGAGAGAGAGCGTTCTGATTTTCTACCATCTAATCACTGATCTCCTGATGTGTTTTATTTCCCACTTAGATTCAGAAAAAAAGGCATATCTATCAAAAAACAAATCAAAACATGTTTAACATAACTTCCCCCTGCTTAGTGCATTCCCATATTTTTGGATTACAGTTCCTATCATCCCATTGGCTATGTTGCCTAGATGTGAAGGGATTGTGGCTGATAAAATGTGCTTTTAGTGTATTTAACTCTGTCAGTAAAAATATCCCTAGAAATATGATTTGCTTCTCTTCTTTCCTACCTCCTCCCTCATTTTTTTCCAGACAGGGAGCCCTTTGTATATTTGTAATCCATTTGCATATATTTTCAGAGAACACAGAAACCACCCCTCAGAGTAAAACAGCAAAAATCTCCTTTGCACATCCCATGTTGCTGTGAATGTCACAATTATGTTTCGATGTTAATCCTACTGCAGCAATTTCTTTGTTATGATTGTCTGCATGAAAATGCAGGAGACAGCCTACATTTTCCCTTTAAATGGAACATGACATGCACTTGGAGGAACTGATGAGACCAAATACTCTGTAGAAACATCCCTATCATTCAAAAGAAACTAACAAATGAGCCAGCAGCTTTTGACAGCCATCTACTTGATGGGGGAGATTTCGCTGAGCGAAGCCAGATTTTGCTTTCTGATTAATCAATCTTGTCTGGTGATTTCATTTGCAATTACCTCTAATGCTGTCAGATCCTGGTATGAAAATTGTAGAGCTGGGACCCCGAGATAGTTGATGAAATAATCAGAATCACCTTGCATTTGTACAGAACTGATGTTGGATTTCATGCATTTATCTTGCTCAAGACAGCTGAAGTTATGTCTCTGAAAGATACAAATTTTGATTAAAGTTTAGATGCAGTAGCCACACATGCAGCTTTATTAAGATGAGCAAGGGTGTAGTAAATATCTTGATCTAGTAACACCATTAGCTGACATGGATTGAATGTGAGATCTGAAGCCAAAGTAGATATGTGAAATAGACCTGGGATAGATATGATCTGGAGGCAAATTATGGTAGTATAAGCCTTCCCCAGGCTGTGGATGGGGGTTCATATCATTTCTGTTCATTGTTGATAAGAATTTGCCAAAATCCACAAACATGTTCATATTCCAAAGGGAAAAAGAGAATGTGGGTTAAAGCAAAAATTGATCCAGGCATTGAGTGTTTAATTTTTATATAGTTGGTTTGGATCTCTGTGTATTCAACCATGTTAAATCTGAAATGGAATCACAACCACTTTTTCTTTCTTTCTTTTCTATAAAGATACTGCTGCAAAAGAGAAAGATACAGCATAGTCTTCTTTATGCTGGAAATTATCAGATCTGAATCTAGCCAGGGGGCAACAGAATTATTGCATTATAATTGCACTATAATTGCCATGGCAAATTCCAGTGGAACCCTGGGGTTTGTAGTTTGATGACGGACTAGAGTTCTCTGGCTGAGAATTCTAAATAGCCCTCCCTAAATTGCAAACTACAGAATTCCAGAGGATTGAACCATGGTAGGCATAGCACTATAATACTGTAGAACAATATCATTCTAGTATATCGTATATACTCGACTATAAGTCAAGAAATTTATGACCCAAAATTTACTCCAAAATCCTGGTGTGAGACAGCAGTGGGAGGCCCGGGGTTGGGTTGTCCCCTGGAGAAGAGAAGAAGTGGAGTGCAGTATCCAGGAGAAGTCATACGAAGAAGAAAGGGGGAAACCCAACAAGGACTAGCTGAGGAGGAGAGAGAGGGGGGGAAGAAAGGGATAGAATAGGAGGTGAGAGGGGAAAAGGAAAAAAGAGCATCCTGAGCATGAAAAGATGATGATAGGCTGGTAAAGACTTTGCTAATTGCAGCAGGAATGTTGTGAAGCAACAACCTCCTACATTGTTTGCCTTTTGGCTCTATTATCCTTTGTGTTTGATGGGAATAAAACTTTACATTTCAGCATCTAAGAGCTGATGCACACGGCTCATAAGGGGAGGCTCTATCCTACTCCTGGGAGCAGCAGATTGGGGCCATAGCAACCACCGTGGATTCGCCCCTTTTCGCTTGCTGCCCCTTACTTCTGGAACCTTCTTCCCCCTCAAACACGGGCCATTACTTCTTTATCCACCTTCAAATCTGAGTTAAAGACTATTTTATTCAGGGAGGCATTCCCTGGTATTGTCTGATATACATTTACTTGTTTTCTCACATAGGTTTACAGTGGATGTTAGTAATTGTTGTAATTGTCTTTGTTTAAACTGACTTTTATTATTTTGCTCATTGTTTTAACTTAGATTGTACGCCTCTGGCAGGTTTTATTTGTTATTTGTTTTATTCTTGATTGTCTTTTGTACAGCGCTGAGTACACTGACAGCGCTCTAGAAATAAACTTTAATAATAATAATAATAATAATAATAATAATAATAATAATAAAGCACCTCTTGGACAATGAGCTTTATGTTAAGCTGCCCAAATGTGAATTCCAAATCAACATATTGGATTTCTTGGGGTATCGAGTGTCTTGGGGTGACACAGTGGTTAAATGCCTGTACTGCAGCCACTCACTCATAGACCACAAGGTTGCGAGTTCAATACTAGCCAGGGCTCAGGCTAGACTCAGACCTGCAACTTTCTGAGGTCGCTAAAATGAGTAGCCAACTGTTGGGGGGCAATAAGCTTACAGTTGTAAACTGCTTAGACACCCCATAGCACGGTATGAAGCGGTATATAAATGAAGCTGCTTTGCTTTGCTTTGCTTTATCCAGGGAATAGAAATGGACTTAGCCAAGGTGCAGATAATATTGGAATCCACTGAAGACCCAAAAGCAGGTGAAAAGCTTCTTGGGGTTTGCTAACTTTTATAAACAGTTTATCCCAAACTTCACCCAGATATTGTTGCCCATTATGGACTTGCTAAAAACCAAAATGGGGGGGGGGGGGGGCAATGGAAAACTCAAGGTTTCCACCAAGATCAAGTGGACTCCAGTGTGACAGGGGGCTTTCAAAAAGCTGAAAGGCCTCTTTAGCATAGAACCCATCCTAAAGCATTCTGACCCTTTGGCAAGGAGTCAGGGATGGCTTTTATCATCATTCTAAAAAGATAATCTTATCTGTCACTGACAAGACCAAGACTGAAAGCAAGGTATATGCTTCTCCTTCCTTTTATGGGAGAAGGTGGCTTGTTTTAATGATACCTCTCCATGGTGAGTAATAGGAGGGATATTAGTGATGTAATTTCAGAGCTAATTTAAATCCCTCCTTCTATGTCGGGAGTGTCTGGAGACTGGGAACTATGCATGCCATTGGACTCTGCCCATGATTTACCAATTCTGTGCCCCTGAGCTGTCCCTCTTCACAGTAAAGCTCAAAAACCGGGGGGGGGGGGCTGCCAGACATGCCAGATGTGTCCACAGGTTTGGGGAGGGGATCTGAGTTTGAGTCTTACCCCTCTTGGGTGGACCTTTCTCTCCACCCTTGGAAGGGAAGATTAAAAAAAATACTTATGGTCCCACATTTTAAAAAGTTTAATGGATATTGTTTACTCTTTATATTCCTGTGTTTCTGAACACATACAATTAGATCTTTAGAAAACCTCTCCCTCTAATTATAAGATATTGTACAAGGCAACCACACAAAAAAAACCCTATTGAAATATATGTGTTTCATTTTGTTGTATTGTTTTGCAGTTTATATAGGCTTTATAGGAGAATGTTTCTTTATTTCTGAGTGGACTAGCACAGAATTGCCCTGAAAATCTTAAACACAACCAAAGGCAGGTCTCTGAATTATGCTGCTACCTCTCCCACCCAATAATGGGTTACAACAGTGATGGACAAAGTACAGCCTTCCAGATGTTCTTGAAGTACAATTATAGGATGCAAATATATATTTTATTTTGCTTAATATAAACTGGAATTGTTTTGAATTGCTTGTATTCCTTTGATTGTCCCCTGCCCTGAGATCCCCTTATATAGGGTAGTGTATAAATATTTCTATAAATCCCCATAAACCCTTGCCAATATAGCCATTGGTAAGGAATACTAGGAGTTACAATTCAGCAAGATCTAGAGGCATATACTTTGCTCAACCTCGCTTTATAAAGTAGGTGGCAGGTGTGTTTAAGAGATTGCAAGCTGAAACGATAGTGGCAATCCTAAAGAGATGAAAGTATTTGCCTGGGGATTAGGTTAACATCTTGGCATGAGATGTTCAGGCATACTATTGTAAGTGAAAATGTAACACAGTCAGAAATTCCAGATATAAGAAGATGGGTTGTTAACATTGATTAATTTGCCATTGCTACTTTTCAAGTCATTTTTCTCTAGCATTTGCTACTCAGCCTTCTGATTACTTTCATCCTGCCAGATTTTATCAGGTACACCTTACGGCATTTCTGTTTACTACACTGAACAAGCCATCTTTTGAAGAACACACTTGGAGAGATCAACAATGCTAGATGAGTTCATTCCAATTAGATGTTGCCACTTGCAACTCCCTTCTTGTAAGCAATCTGGTCAGCTTCAGGAATAGGCTCTGATCCCCAAACTGTTCATTGGTCATAGATTACATGGATGTATTGTTGCACAATGGCTATTGTGTTTGTAAGAGCTGCACATTTTAATTCGTTGAAAGATAAATTAATCAATTAAAGCCTCATGAATTAATCACTGAGGAGGCCATTTTAATCATTGTTGGCAACTTTTAATTAGTGAGGCTGTGAGTATAGGCAGGCTTGATTATATTTTAAGGTTATTCTGCTTTTGGTTTGTCAAAAGAAAGAAAGAAAGAAAGAGGAAAAGAAATGGAAGACATTGTAATGCTCCAATCCAACCCATTACTTGAAGGCATTGTAATGCTCCAATCCAACCCATTACCAAGGACAAGCACATCAACAACAGAAAACCAGCCTGGGACAAACTGCCTCTACTTCTTCATCAACAAGTTCTGTTCTTAAAAAACTTAAAGCCTTCCCATTCACATCCTCTCTACTTCCCCTCTTTTGACTATCTTGTCTTTTTATAGTACAATTCTAACTCACCAAGTTGGCCAAGGGCCAGCTAAGTCAACACTAGAGCAACTGAAGCTATGCTTAATCCATCCTTGTCCCACTCTTGGGATAATGGACTCTAGGAAGTTACTTAGAAAGTACAATTATCTTCTTTCTGGCCTAACTTTGTGTGAACAGTGAGGCTGTGTCCTTGAGCCTCTTCTCTCGGCCACTCCTCTGTCCCCTGTTTTGGTTCTTTTGCTAGTAGATCTCTGTCAGAATAGCAGTTCTGCTGGTAGATTGCTCCATCAGTAGATCTCTTAGGTTAGCCACCAGAAGATAATTCTGCTGGCACAAGAGTGTTTCTGCTGACAGGAGGCTAACCTTAATGTTCTGCAGCCAGAAAAAAAATCTTCTTGGAGTTTATTGAAGCATTTGTTTATTGCTTCTCAAGCCATGAGGGAGAAAATTGTCCAGACACTGAGATAAAATAAGGTAAATAAAAAATTAGATAAGTAAATATTGACTCCCTCCCCACAAGAAAATTAAGCTAAATAATGCACCAAGTAATTTCAAATTCTGCATGTAAGCTCCTACTACGGTAGTTTAATTTGGTCCTTAGTAGCCTTCTTAGAGTGTGGAATCCAGCTGAACATTTTAGGCTAACTAGCACCAGGTTTTGTGGACACCACTCCACTTCTTCTGATGCACTGAGAATGCCTTCAGTGGAAGTAGATGGATGTATATAAAAGTTCATGTTGAAATACATCATTCTCAAACACGCAGCTGGATACCTTCATTTATCACATTTTCCCATGCTGTGTATGGAAATTTAAAGGTCTTGAGGAGGGAGGTCTATCACAGATGTAACAATGCAATCCTATAATGTCTACTGAAATGCCTGAAAAGAAGAAGGCCCTCCCTCCATCCGCCATCATCAGGAGGGA
>JAIPUX010001880.1:108272033-108285494 GCA_020142125.1 Phrynosoma platyrhinos | reverse complement strand
GGGCGTGTAAGGGGCCAACGCCCTCCCTCCCGACACAGCCTCCGCAGCTGCCGCTGCCTCATCCTCCAGGACCAGTTCTTCCCGGCAGGGCCCTAAATAGTCCTGCCCTGGGTCTCGGGGGCGTGCCTCCGCCGCTGCCGGTGCTGCGTCCAGGTGGGGATGGAGCCAGGCGTGCAAGGGGCCAACGCCCTCCCTCCCGACACAGCCTCCGCAGCCACCGCTGCCTCGTCCTCCGGGACCAGTTCTTCCTGACAGGGCCCTAAATAGTCCTGCCCTGGGTGTCGAGGGCGTACCTCCGCCGCTGCCGGTGCTGCGTCCAGGTGGGGATGGAGCCGGGCGTGTAAGGGGCCAACGCCCTCCCTCCCGACACAGCCTCCGCAGCCACTGCTGCCTTGTCAGCTTTAAACTTCTTAAAGCTGTTTCCAGCATGCATATTCATCATTATTTGACTACCACGTTCAGTAATGACTGTCAGTAGCTGCCAGAGTTACTAATCTCAGAAACACATGGTTCTATTCACAGTTGCCCTGTATGTTGAGTCTTCAAGACTGTAGGGCTGAGAATCTCCCCAGCCAGTAAAGGTTTCCCAGGTACTGGAGTGGTTCCATCCACAAGGACTAATCAATAGCTCTTCCCAGTTGGAAAGGTTATAAAGGTTTTCTTTCTGGTAATTTGTCTGATTAATTACAATTTTCCAAGGAGCAGGATTATTTTGTCTCCTAGTTTATTGGTGGCTTGATCTCTTTGGCTCTGACTCTCTACTGGACCTCAGCAGCTCTGACTCTTGGAGCTACTTCTACTTCCCTCTGATTTTCACTCAGTGGCTGCCCTACAGCTCAGATCTGATCATGATTTGCATGTGCATTAAAAAACAGTCATCTCAGCACACAGAGCTTTCATCTTCCCTGTCCACCAGAATAAATTCCATCAAACTGAGTGTGGATGCATAAAGGCGAGCTATCAAATGCATCAGGCATGTAGAGATGCAAGCCTTATATAATTCAGGTAGTTTTCATGATTTGCTACCCAGTTTATAAAAGGAGAAAGAAGCTTTCTGCTTTGTGAAGTACTGACTTTAAGAATTTTGTATGAAAAAACTTCTACATCAAAAGAATTGTTTGGCATCTTTTCCAGAATACTCTTTTTACCTAATCCACTCAGATTAAAGGGGAAGATGTAGAGCAGCCCATAAAGAAATCTACAATCTCTCTTTTCTAATGATTTCACCACTTCAGTAAAACCATAGCATTCAAAGACTTCCTAAAACAATAGTGTGGAGACTACCTCAAAGGTAATGGAGAAAGCCCTCTGCCCTCAGTTATTCATGTACACTTCTCCCTTCCCTTTGACAAACTCATTCATGCTACTGAACAAACTTATTTTTGATCTGTCCACACTGCATGAGACCTATCCATCTCTCTTACTGAGGAGAAAACTATCAGAAGGTGCACATATGAGCAGAGCAAAGTCATCATGCTGAGATGTGGCTAGAGTGTCAGACCTCAGGCAAATGTCAATACATGGCTTTTTCATCCTCTCAGTAGGTTGAAATGGCATGGTGAGACAGCTAGACCTGGCCACTTACTGCTTTCATCGCAACCCCACTGATATTAGAAAGAACAAGGGCTTCAACAATTGTTGAACATTGTTCTTCAACAATGCTTTCATTCCAACAAAATGTTAAAATGTGGCTTTTTATCAAAGATTCTGGTCTTAGACTCTTGCCTGAATCTATAATATATATATATATATTTCGGGGCTGCTTATTAAAATGATATTATTTGCATGCTACCCTTATATTTTATGATATAGAATCATGGAATCAGAATCAGAAGGGGCCACAAGATCCATCTAGACCAACCTCCTGTCATGCAGCAATACACATCTAAAGTATTCCTGAAAGATACCCATCCAACTTGAGTTTAGAGACTGCCAAAGGAGAGTCCACCACCCTCCAAGGATTTTCATTGGCTCCAAGGATTTTCATTTCATTCTCAGATAGCTCTTACAATAATAAAGTTTAAGTGGAATCTCTTTTCTTGTAATTTGAATCCATTGGTTTGTGTGCTAGTCTTTTGATCACCAAGAAAAAAGTTCATTCCAAATGCACTTTAGAGATAATGCAGTTTGACATCATCTTAGCAGCTATGGTTCCATCCTACAGAATCCAAGACTGTGATGCACCAGCACTCTTTGGAAGAGAAGTCTAAACACCTTGTAAAACTATAATCCCCAGGATTACCAAGGTTGGTGCTACAGCACTGATGTCAAACTGCATTATTTCTACAGTGTAGATTCACTCTGGGGGAAAGCAGATGGCTAAAAGGGCTGTCTTGGGGGCAAGGAAGGGGAGGGGCAGCCACACGGTGGGTGCCCCAACCCCTTCCCAAAGTCATCGTCGGAGCACTGAACCCTCTGCATGTCCGGGGCTCCACCAATGACTTCCCACCACAGCGTCCGCAAACACTGCGGCGGAAGAGTCACCCAAGGTGCGCCGCCAGCCTTTTGTGGTGAACCTTCAGTGACTTGTGGAAGGACCACTATTTTAGTGCTCCTTCCAGAGGCAGCGAAGCTCTGCCGCGGGGCCAAGGTGTGGGGATACCTGGGCCCCGTGGCGCAGCTTCCCGGGGCGGCCCATGGCGGCCCATCTGCTTAGCCCCTCTGACTCTTCTACATGATATTCTTTCAGATATTTAAAGATGGCTTTCATCTCACATCTCAGGCTTCTCTTCTCCAATCAAAATCTATCCAACTTCTCAGATTGTTTCTCATAAGGCTTAGAGCTTTGCAGACTGCTAGAAATAGTGCAAATTGAGTCCACTTTAACTGACCTGGCTCAGTGCTAGTGAATCATGGGAACTGTATTTTTTTCTGAGACATTGAGCCTTCTCTGTCAGAGAGCTCTGGTGCCACAATAAACTACACTTCCCATGATTCCCTAGCACTGAGTCAGGGTAGTTAAAGTGGACTCAATTTGCACTATTTCTGGCAGTTTGCAAAGGCCCTTATTTTCCAGACCTTTGATCATCTCAGCAACCTTTCTCTGGATATGTTGCAGCTTGTCAATATTATCTTTGAATGGTAGTGCTCAGAACTGGACATAATATTCTAGGTGAGGTCTGATCAAAGCAGAATAGAGTGGCATTACTACTTCTCTTGTTCTGAACACTATATCCCTGTTGTTGCAGCTTAGAACTGCACTGGCTGCTTTAGCCACCACATCACATTGTTGACCATGTTTAACTTGAGGTCAAGATATTTTTCATATCCACTGCTTTCAAACCAGATGGCACACATCCTATATTTGTGTATTTTATTAGATAGGGCAGCATAGAAATATTATAATAAATAAAAAATGTTAAATAAATAAATAAAATTAGACAATCCTTCCCTGCCTCATGCGCTCTTGGGAACACCTGTTTTTTAAATGCTTATTTTTGAAAAATGACTCTGGGCTTGAATAAATGAAAAATAGCTGAGCTACCAATATATGAGACATGCAATATACAGCTTTCAAATTTCAGTGTTTGGATGATATATTTTTAATATGTTTGTTTTTTTAACACTTTGGAGGTAGAAGGGAAATTTCCCCAGAACAGTTCTCTAAAACATATCCTCTGTGGATCTCAATACTGAATGTTCTCTGAACAATATATGACAGCTGGCATTTCCTGTTGTTCTGAATTCGACAGTAAACATCCAGTAGAGTTGCAAAGATTTGGCATGCAATTATATTTAGTAAATTCTGTTCTGTTTCCCCCCCCCCCCATTATTACTTGCAGATAATATGTAAGCAAATAAAGTGCCATTTCCTAATATAGTTGGTAAAATATTGTCTAATATTTCTATATAGCACTTGAACAGGAGATAGCAATATTGTATTTTAGGAGGGAAATTACCAAAAGTCAATAAGGTATATCAGTGATATATTCCATACTGTACATAGATACATCAGTAGTTTGAATGTGCCTTATGAAGTAGGTCAGAAAAGGATCAAGTTTTGAACTGAACACTTAATTCACAGTTTAGTCATTATGGTGACTTCCAGAAGAGGCAACTCATCTATGGGT
This sequence comes from Phrynosoma platyrhinos, assembly GCA_020142125.1. NCBI lineage: Eukaryota > Metazoa > Chordata > Lepidosauria > Squamata > Phrynosomatidae > Phrynosoma > Phrynosoma platyrhinos. The sequence goes on along the minus strand of JAIPUX010001880.1, from coordinate 108,281,424 downwards.
TACATCCAACATCACATTGGTAGAAGAGAAGTCATAGAAGTGGATGCTCCCATCCTTCTTTCCCTTTTCCCTTCCCATTTTAGGGCACCTTTTTTGTGGTCAACCTTGGTACACGCCTGGGGGAAAAGGGAGAGCCCTTGGAGATCTAGTAGAGATGACTTCTATAAACAGGACCTCACACTTTTATTGCAACAACTGGCAAAGTGTGCCCTGGGGGCTTGTGCAGCCCTGCTCATCTATTTTTGCAGCCCACAGATCTTTCAGACCTTTCCCTGGATCAGCCTTTTTCTGATCCCCCAAGAAGTGTAGTTTGCTTGTCAGGGGGACTTCCAGAAGAGGCAACTCATCTTTTACATGGGTTGAAGGATATCCTCCCTCTGACATGCATATTGTTTAACATCATAGATTATTACTCTCTCTCTCTCTCTCTCTCTGGCCTTTCTTCACAAACAAAGATTCAGGAAGGACTCATTAGATTATTGCAATGGACCCTTAAAATACTGCTAATCAACTTAAACTGCTCTGACTGCCTCCGGTTGCATTTCAGGGTTTGTAGTTCAGTGAGGCCTAACAGCTCTCTGGCTGAATATTCTAAATGCCCCTTCCTAAACTACACATCTCAGAATCCACCAGGAGGTAGCCAGAGCAGTTAAGTGGATTAGCAGAGTTTTAAGAGTGTAGTGCAATAATCTCCATCAAAAGCATCATTTTTTCAAAATCAGAATGGGATTTCAAATGTAAATTTAGTTTTGCTTTCTTTCTTTTTTTGCATTTTTGGCAACAAGAGGGATCCAAAGGCAGACAGTGGGTTCCAGACCCACCACAATTATCCATCTCTGCACTAATAAATGACACAATTGGAAACAATCCAATTTTCAAACAATGAATACAGATATATTGATCTGTGCTGCCAAAACCTCCCAGAGGAATTATGTGAATGCTCCAAAGAACCAAAAAGTATAATGTGACTCAGTGTAACAGCATTGTGGTTGAGGCTGCAAATGTTTTTACCTCTTGCTGTTTTAACCTGTAGAGAAACAGCTTGGTAGCCAAATTGCATTCTTTCTCAACTGGCTGATCAGAGGACTAAGAGCTTTGAGCCAATACAGTTTGATCTTGAAACTCCTACTATGTTGAACTGGAAATAATGTAGATGTCAAGTAACAATATGCAGCTTTTCAAAATCACATGCCTGAGATAGCATATTTGTTGCTATTATGTTCAACAATTTATTTATTTTTAAGAAGAAGAACATCATGAAACTAATCCTGTTAAGGTACCACCGAGTAAAAGAGGAACATTATCCTGTAGACACTGGTACAGGTGGATGAATTGTGACCCAAGAGATACCACAGTTATACTTCTGTCCATCTGAATTATTACATAGTCTCACCATCATACACGTTTAACAGCAGAAATCATAAATTTCAACCCTCCAGAGTTTTCTCCAAAACACCACATCCAATGAGTAACTTCTTATCTCTTTCAACAGCCCGCTGCACAGGATAATTACAGTGCTGTAATATTTATGAAGCCTGCCTTTCAGTCAAAGCACTTAGCAAGCCTTAATTAAGATTCATAATGCCCTTGTGAGGTAGGTGTGAGGTAGTCCAATTTAACATATGGGAACATATGGTGTGAAGGCCAACATTTTATGAGACATTTAGCACTTTTGTTTTCTCATATTTTGCTTGCCTGCCTTGCAAGATTCTTGCCTTCAAATAAGCTAAATGGGATTTGTAGACCACACAGCCTGATTTAGATTATTGTTTCTAAACAAGTAGATGATCTATATGGAGAAGTCACTTACACAAGATGATTTTTTGCAAGGGAGCTTTGAGTATGACTAATAGTCAGCCATAAAGGAAATGAAGAACAGTGTTTCCCCTGTAATACTGAAGGAAGGCAGGACAACTACAGAGTTTAGACTATTGAATAAAACCACTTAGAGAGAACTGCTATGAAATAACATAGCACCATTGTCCTTGTCATCATAACTGCTACTACAATAAAATAAAACTCATTGAATCCCTTCAAAATATTAAACTACAAATAGTAAATATTATATCAGAGTAGGTCTCATGTTTCTTGTATTCTGTACCTTTGCTATTGAATCTAGACTCTGCATAGGCTAGCTGAGAGGGTATAAACAGCTGCTTGGTAGAGCTCTTACTACAGGTTTGCAGCAAGGATTCTTTTAGCCCAAAGGAAGGAAAGATGGAAGTCAGGAGTCTACATTTTGGATTCTATTGATAAATCTATTGGATTCTACATACAAATTTAATTCATTGTGCCTGATTACACACAATGCTCAACAATCTCTGCTCATCACTCTCAACATTTTAGGGGTATTTCTCCAAAGCAAGAGACATTGGATTCCCTTGGTGTTTTGCTTTAGATGAAATTGCTTACTAATTCTAGTCTCCTCAGCTTTGCAGACTGATTAGAGGATTTATTCGCCAGCCTCAACAGAGCATGCATTGCTGGAGAAGTGGTGCTGGTCCAGGACCCACCAGTTGCCAATTCCCAGATAGTTTCTGGGAAAGAAAGAAAGAAATGCTACCAATAGATACAAATGTTCCAATGATCCCTGGCAGGTTGGAACAAAAATTTGTCAGTCCCCATATCATACAGCTAAAAAAGCATTGTGTGTGTATGTGCCTTCAAGTTGCCTGTTGATTTAGGGTGAACTCATTAATTTCAAAGGGTTTTCTTAGGCAAGGATTATGCAGAGGTGGCATTGCCAGATCCTTCCTCTGAAATATAGCCTACAGAACCTGAAATTCACTGGCAGTCTCCCATCCAAATATGAACCAGGGCTGACCCTGTTTAGCTTCCAAGATCAGAAGGGATCTGGTGCTTTTAGGATATTCAGGCCTACCCAGCCTTAGAGATTGATAATATTCTGTCCCCAATATTCTGTAACAAACAGGCCAACTTATTAACTATACTTAGATGAATAAAGAAGTTGTAATTTAGCATGCAGTATATGTAGATTGCCACCCTGACAGTTCTATAACTGCCTCATCACACTGGGAGATTAAGAATAAACTGTTAGATTTGTTCTTCTAAAGCATATGTACAGTGTGACATTTTCTTTTCTTTTTAAGGCAAGTGCAGCATAACTGAAATCAAATGCAAAATCTGTTAAGGAAAAACAGCGGGCTTTATAGTATACAGTTTTCTAGAGCTACTTGACTGGGATCTCCCTGCCCCCAATACACTCCAACAACAAACTGATAATGCACTTTTCCCAGTACTTTATCTCAGAATTTGTGACATCAGATCTTTGAAGAATGGAAACTGATAGGCTCAGAGTGCTGCTGAGTGTAATCTGAGTTGCATATAAATTACAATATATTTCAGAGAGTTAGAAAGTGACCTTCAAAATAACTTTTAAGATGTGAAAGCTGGGTTTTGGGGGAGAATGTGACAGCTGGTGGCTTCTATGTCAGTGCAATAGTGAATCTACTCTGGATAATAGTCTTCACTGTAATGGTGGTATGAAAAGTGCCTAATCTATTTTGGGGATACAATTCAGTACCTTCTTCAGCTTCTTTCAAGTTTGGACAAAACAAACAAACAAAAACTGGAAAAGATTCACCATACCCATATTCTTGAATTGTCTCAATTTGATTGAGGCTGTCCTGATTAATCTTCTGTTGTCCCACTTTTTCAGCTGTTTTTAAAATGTCCCAGTTTCTCTCTCCTGCTCCCGCTTTCCCCCTTACTTCAGTTGCTGCAATCTGAGCTCAAAGAGAACAAATAGTTTACACTCAATTAACCAGCAAGGGGAGATGACAGAAGTGGGGTGAATCTAGCTATGACTGCTGCAGCCTCTCCTAGTTTATCTGCTCTCATTAATAATGTTTGCCATCTTGACTACACTCTGATATTGCATAGCCACGTTTCTCAGTTTTTATCTGTGAAATGTTGAAGGGTATGATGGGGGCAGGGGGAAAAAAGCTTATATACATCACAACTTCAAGACAAAAATATTTGAATAAGTGATGCTGTGGAAGACAAAGCCAGTGGGCAGATTAAAAGCAAAGGGCTGTTCTTTTCCATCCCCCCCCCCCCAGGAAGAACTGAAATCTCCTTTACAGAAGAAGTCAGTAGATCAGAAGGTTATCTGAAATTCTACAACCTTTTTGAGTCTCACCACTTGCCATGTCAGAAGTTACCTATTGTAACTCTCCTTAAAAGAGCTTGAAAAAAGACCTCAGCATTGTTGTTGTTGTTTTTAAATCCATTTCTTGAAATGTCCTATTCATTTCAGAGATTAAACAACAAGTGATATGGTTAAATAATGAAGAAATTTATGTAGCCCAATATGGCACCAGTGACTGAGAGAGACCATGGTTTGCAAAATATTAAGGAAAAATGGGATAAACATGCATACCAAAATAACAGGCTTTTGATCCTGGCCAATGAGGATGATTTCCTAGAAGATTCATAAGGTACATTTTCCAATAAATTATCTCCATTAATCTAGCAACAAAAGCTGAATTTGTGTGGATTACTAGTCAGGCTGAGCTCAAATCTTTGGGACATTCATTGTCTGCAAAATGATCCAATGGGTTCAATGCAGCCCTTTGACTCATGTCAGTTGTCCACTTCTGATTTAGATACAATCCCATCCCTTCATGGATGTATTATATTATATTATATTTCTAATATAATATATCTAAAATAATAGATCATGAAAGGCTATGGAATGCCCTTAATGACATGGGAGTACCAACACATCTGATAAGAGGAGGAATCTGTACTCAGGACAAGAGGCTACTGTCAGAACAGAACACGGAGAAACAGAATGGTTCCCAATTGGCAAAGGAGTCAGACAAGGTTGCATCCTTTCACCCTATCTGTTCAATCTGTATGCAGAACATATTATAAGAAAAAACAGGCTTGGACACAGAAGGAGGAGGAGTGAAAATAGGAGGAAGGAATATCGACAATCTAAGATATGTAAATGACACCATAGTACCAGCAGAAAACCTCACAGACCTGGAACACCTATGAAGGAAGATAAAAGAAGAAAGTACTAAGGCAGGCTTAATGTTGAACATAAAGAAAACAAAAATAATGACTACCGAGGACTTTCACAAGTTCAACCTAGACAATGAAGAAATAGAAATAGTAAAAAAAATCTCATACCTGGGATCAAACATTGATAGAAATGGGGACTGCAGTCAGGAAATCAGAAGAAGTTTAAGAATAAGGAGGGTGGCTATGAAAGAACTAGAAAAGATTCTAAAATGCAAAGATATACAACTCAGCACAAAAATTAAAATCATACAAGCCATTGTAATGCCTGTTACTATCTATGGATGTGAGAGCTGGACAGTTAAGAAAGATGATAGGAAGCAAATCAATGCATTTGAGATGTGATGTTGGAGAAGAGTGCTGAGGATCCCATGGACAGCCAAAAGGACAAACAAATGGGTCCTAGAGCAGATCAAGCCAAAAACATCCCTGAAGCCAATATGACCAAACTGAGGCTGTCGTACTTCAGACACATCATGAGAAGATAGGACTCTTTGGGGAAAAAATAATGTTGGGAAACATGGAGGGAATAGGAAGAGAGGAAGGCCATATGCTAGATCAGGGGTAGGCAACCTTTCCCCTTTAAGGGCCGAGGGACTTCAGCTCCCAGAAGCCTCAACCATGTTGGCTAATAGCTCCTGGGATTCTGGGAGCTGAAGTCCCTTGGCTTAAAGGGGAAAGGTTGCCTACCCCTGTGCTACATGGATGGACTCTATTAAAGAGGTCATGGGTATTAAAGGGTTGCAGGAATTAAGCAGAGCAATGGAGGACAGAGGATCATGGAGATGTCTCATCCATAGGGTCGCCATGCATCAAGATCAACTCGAGAGCAGTTAACAACAACAAAATATTTCTGTGTGATTTGGGGAAATTTGTGGTGGGAAGAGGCAAGGAAGAAGCAAAAATGTGGGGATCACAGTATCTAGTAAAGGGAAAAAACAGGAAGCAATCTGCTTTGGATTGTATGCTGGAAGTTTATCATAGCCACAGTGTTATCTTTGAACTGTATGTTTCCAAGCTCTGTACTGTTGATCCAGCATGAGAAGAAAATGGGTAATTACCACATTGCACTAGCATTTGCTTGCTTGTCAAATGGCAATAGATGACAAATTGTATTTTTGAATTATTAATGCTCCATTTTTTTCAAAGCCTGTCACTTCTAAAGCTCTCTTTTTACCTTTGTCTTTAAACACAAAAATCAGGAAAGAGAAGGCACATGAATTCTAATCCAGCTTCCTGAGATTAAAATTCTACTTCAAAATGGTTTATTGCCATCTGATTGACTTCTCAAATAAATGAGGAACATATTGCGATTGGAACTGATCATGCTGAACTAAGGGGGATTGTGTGTGTGTGTGATGGTAGGTGGCAGGAAGAAACAACCAAGTCAGGATGAAATATAAGGAGATAAATAGACTTGCCTTATGTTAAGGGAAAAGAGCATTTCCATTTTTAAAAACACTAAAGTGAGTATTTTGTGTGAGAGATCATTTTTAATGCATGCCACATAAAAAAGTATCCTCTTCAAATACTTCCTTTTCTATGGGATAATTCTCTCCTCCCTTTTCTTTTACTGATCATAGATGTCTCTTGGGGTGCTTGAATATATCTGCTGACATGTCTGACTATAACAATAAACTGGTGTTTTCTACAACTCATGTTTTCTGTCGAAAGATAAGAACAAAGTTGGATCAAAGACCACCCAAGGCAGATTTTATCAACCTGAACTCCTTCAAATGCTTTGGACTGATCAGAATTTTTTTCTGCATAAAATTTGCACATTTTCTTTTCATAGGAAACAAGATTTTCTGGACAGGCAAGAGCATTTTCTGTGCAGACAGCAATACTTCTGTGCATATATATATATATATATATATATATATATATATATATATATGGTGAAAAAATGGTTCTCTGTATGGAAAAAATTAAACCATTTGCAAATTTTGTACAGGATAAGTCCCCAACCATATTTCTGTTCATAAATATAATTGTCTGTGAAGAAAATGCTGTGGTATGTGCAAAAATGTGCAAATAGTCCACCAAATAAGTCCCAAACATTTCTGAAGAGCTTCTCACAATGGGAAGGATATTGGTAAAATTACTTGCTGCTTCCTTCAAGAACAGAATTAGAAAAGCATTAAATCCCTATTCTAAAGGTTGACTAATTTTTTGTTTTAAATGAATCTGAGGAAGCATTCCTTATTTTGTAACCTCCATTCACTAATTCATATTAAGAGACAGATGACAGTACACAGTGTCCTGGAGTTGGCTTGGAGATCTGTAAACTTAAAAGCCTCCATAGTGATAGTGACCAGGTAATTTTAGTTTAATCTATTTCTGGCTGCATCAACACTACAGATATAATCTGGTTTGACACCACTTTAGCTGTCATGGCTAAATGCTATGGAATTCTGGGAACTGTAGTTTGTTGTGGCACCAGAGTAAGCTGGTTATACTTGCAACAGGTCTGCCTCTACTGTGTCCTGGCTACCAGATATCTACCAGGGGATGCTACCAGATATCTGCAGGGGAATTCTCATGACACAGATTATATTTAAGGATCTTGGCCCTTTCCTTCTGTATGCCTAAAAGAAGCAGGATCCTGTTTTGGGACAGGAACCATCATTTATCCCATTCAAGGGAATTCTGTGTGGGTGTTCATGGGGTTATCTGTGATACACATGAGGACTAGAGATGAAATATGGCATGATCCGAGGATTACAGGTCTGGAACAACTTCAGGCAGATGAGTGGAGCTCAAGTATGGAGCTCATAGGATAATCCTCGGCTAGTAATTAACTCTTAGTCTAACTGTTTTATGAGGCTAAATATGGCATCCTGGGCCCCTTGAAGAGTATATGGAGTATAAATGCAAATAAATATATAAATAGGGTGAAATCTTGCCTTTCTCTCAAGCTGGTACTCAAGGCATCTAACAATATCATATACTAAAGGTAAAATCCCCTGTGCCTGTGTTGTAATAGTAATAGTGCCACTGAGGCAATAGGGGAGAGAGAGCATTACTTGGGGTAGGGTCAACATGAGAAGTGAAAACACCAGGTTTGCGGGGGGGGGGGATGGACAGCATTGATCATGGTCAGGGAATGCAGGTAAGACAGGTGGCACCAATTGGTCTCATTGGCTCACAGCCCTGGGACACCATCCTATCCCAGTTCATGATAGAGTGACTGATGATTGACTCAAGGTCATCTTGTTTGCTATGAAATCACAAACACCTAAAGAATTGAATACTGACCTCTCTGTTCAAAGTTGAGTGCTCTGTATACTGCCACCTTTTATTTCTAACTTTGTGAAAGAATACCTGTTGTTTTCCTGGCAAAATATCACATCTCCAATCCTTTTTGTAAATATTCACATGGCTGCAAGCTCATTGAAAAAAAGTTACCTGGAGAGTAATGTGCCTGAAGTAATAATACTCCAAAAAGCTGTAGTTAATGAGGCATGCTTTCCTACTTACTTGAGCTAAATTAATCCATTTGAAATATTAAATGTCCACACTTACTGCTATGTAGCTGCATTGATTCTCAGAGAAAGTGACATTCAATCTATTTTTAAGTGTCACTCTCGTCTTTAATCTAAAGCCTCTAAGGTTAGTCAGTTGCTCCCAGTTTCTGATGACCAAAAGCTGTTTTGTTAATCCTATTGAGGTTGGGTGAAATTTTATATTCAAGAACACAAAATGAAACAAGCCTATAACAAGCATGTAAAGACAAGAAAGAGGGAGAAGAACTTGAAAGCAATTTAACTGAGATCTGATTCCAATAAAAAGAAATAGCATTGGTATACCACTGATGGTAAATAACAAAACTTTGGTGAATACCACAAGGAACTTTTAGAAAACGTGAAGTAGCTTCATTCAACCAGCCTTTCCAAAGTCATGACATTTGAGGAAATAGGCTCAGGAGGACTGCCTGATTCAACCACCCAAAGCCACAAGGCTCAGTAGTGGTGATGTGTATGGGCTTCCTTTACTACATCACAAACTGAGGTCCTTGACAAGACATGAGAGAATTACAACTATTCATCAGTACAGATGGAGAAACAACAGACATTTTCAGCATGAAAGGAAGCTCATGAATGTGCTTCTCCCAAAATATGGTGCACTTTGGTGTGGTTTGAAGGGGAGGATGTGCAGTCAAGCTGGAGAGATAGCTTTTCCTTCCTATCCATGGTAAGAGTTCCATCTGTCAGTTCCAATCACAGTGTTCATGGGGAGGGCTTACATGTCATAAAACTAAAGTTATATTTCCTATTTCAGTTTCCTGCTTTTCTATCTTAGGGGGGTTGCAGACTGCCAGAAACAGTGCAAATTGAGTCCA
>JAIPUX010001880.1:108240012-108258012 GCA_020142125.1 Phrynosoma platyrhinos | reverse complement strand
CCCTATGTAGACTTGTCCGCAGCTGCATGGTATGCGGTAAACTTCTGCAGCTGTGAGAGGGTCTCTCCTGTCTTTCGCTGAGCACAGCATTTTTTGGATTTTCTTGGTTGGTTTGTAAACTATTTGGAGGTTGTTTTTCCTCACTACTTTCCCAATTCTGTCTGTGACTCCTTTGATATATGGTAAAAATACCTTCCCTTTAGTTGGCTGCTTGTCTTCAGTCCTCTGGGTTTTCCTGGGTCTGGCAGCTCTTCTGATGTCTGAGCTGGAGTAACCATTTGCCTGTAGAGCCTGATCTAGGTGCTTCAATTCCTCTTCCAAGAAGTGGGGTTCACAGATGCGTTTTGCCCGGTCTACCAGTGTTTTTATTGTGCTTCTTTTTTGTCCTGGGTGATGGTTAGAGTTCTTGTGCAGGTATCTGTCTGTATGTGTAGATTTTCTGTATACTGTGTGTCCCAGTATAGGGACACACAGTATATATGGTTAGGTTTGCAGATGACTAGGACATCTAGGAATGGCAGTGTTCCTTCCTTTTATTTTTCCATAGTGAACTGGATGTTAGGGTGAATGTTATTCAGGTGATTCAGGAACCCAACCAGATCTTCTTCTCCATGGCTCCAAATGGTGAAAGTGTCATCCACATATCGGAACCAAGTTGTGGGCTTTTTCGGTGCTGTTTCCAGGGCTTGTTTTTCAAAATGTTTTTTTTTTCAATACACAGTTTACATGGGAATAGCAGACAATATCCTTGTTTGCATAGTTTGAAGCTATGCCATTAACACAGAACAACACCTATTCAACACAGAACAACACACAGTTCACCTGGGAACCACTCCTCCCTACCCAGGGTCTCACAGTATATATACACCTAGGTTTTTTCATTTCAGTTTTCTCTGAAGATGCTAGCCACAGATGCTGGCGAAACGTCAGAAAGAAACTCTTCTAGAATATGGCCACACAGTCTGAAAAAACCCTCAAAAAAACTATGGATGCCGGCCATGAAAGCCTACGACTTCACATTCGAACTCAGGCTTGCTAGAGCAGTTAAGCACAATAAAAAGGGCTTCTTTGGGTATGTTCAGAGCAAAAGAAAGAAGAAGGAAATGGTAGGGCCACTGCACAGAGGAGATGGAGAAATTCTAACAGGGAACATAAAAAGGCAGAAGTACTCAACACGTTTTTTGCCTCAGTCTCCTCACAAAAGGAAAATGGTGTTCAACATGAGAAAAATGTAGCAGATGACACAATAGGGGAAATACAGCACAGAATAAGTAAAGAGGAAGTACAGGAATACCTTGTTAACCTAAATGAATTTAAGTTTACAGGACCGGATGAACTACATCCAAGGATATTAAAAGAACTGGCAAATGTAATCTCAGAGCCACTGCTAAAATCTTTGAGAACCATTGGAGAACAGGACAAATCCCAGCAGACTGGAGGAGGACAAACATTGCCCCCATCTTCAAAAGGGGAAAAAAAGAGAGGATCCCAACAACTATTGCCCAGTTAGTCTGACATCAATACTGGGAAAGATTCTAGAACAGTTCATTAAACAGAGTCTGTGAACATTTAGAAGGGAATGCCATAATCGCTTAAAGTCAACATGGGTTTCTCAAAAACAAGTCATGCCAGACTAATCTGATCTCTTTTTTTGATAAAATTACCAGCTTGCTAGATGAAGGGAATGTGGTAGACATAGCATATCTTGATTTCAGTAAGGCTTTTGACAAGGTCCCCCATGATATTCTTGCAAACAAAATAGTAAAATGTGGGCTAGACAATACAACTCTTAGGTAGATTAGTAATTGGTTGACTGACCAAACCTAAAGGATGTTCAGCAATGGCTCCTTTTCATTCTGGAGAGAAGTGACCAGTGGGGTGACCAGAGGGGTTGTGTCCTGGGCCCAGTACTCTTCAACATCTTTATCAATGATTTGGATGAAGGAATAGGGGGCATGCTTCTCAAATATGCAGATGACACCAAATTAGAAGAAATAGCTAATACCCCAGACGACAGGATGAAAATTCAAAATGATCTTAATAGATTAGAAAGCTGGGACAAAGCTAACAAAATGAATTTTAACACAGAGAAATGTAAGGTACTGCCCTTAGGGCATAAAAAATGAAATGCATAGATATGGAATGGGGGACACCTGGCTTAACGAGACTACATGTGAAAGGGATCTAGGAGTCCTAGTAGACCACAAGTTGAACATGAGTCAACAGTGTGATGCCGCAGCTAAAAAGGCCAATGCAATTTTAGGCTGCATTAGTAGACGTATAGTATCTAGATTAAGGGAAGTAATAGTGCCACTGTATTCTCTTTGTTCAGGCCCCACCTGGAATACTGTGTCTAGTTCTGGGCACCACAATTCAAAAAGGATGTTGAAAAACTGGAGCGTGTCCAGAGGAGGGTGACTAAAATGGTGAAGAGTCTGGAAACCATGCCCTATGAGGAGAGACTTAGGGAACTCATAGAGAATAGATGGTTAAGAGAGGATATAATAGCCCTGTTTAAATATTTGAAAGGATGTCATATTGAGGAGTGTGCTAGTTTGTTTTCTGCGGCCTCAGAGAACAGGACCCAGAACAATGGATGCAAGCTGCAGGAAAAGAGATTTCACCTCAATATTAGGAGGAACATCCTGACAGTGAGAGCTGTTTGACAGTGGAACACATTCCCTTGGAGTGTGGTGGAGTCTCCTTCTTTGCAGGTCTTTAAACAGAGGCTGGATGACCATCTGTCAGGGATGCTTTAATTTTGATTTCTTGCATGGCAGGCGGTTGGACTGGATGGTCCTTGTGGTCTTTTCCAACTCTTTGATTTTAGGATTCTATGATTAGTAGTTTGTTGTGGCACCACAGCTTTCTGAACAGGCTAAATATCTGACAAAATTATTGGTAACAATGTTCTTTTAAGACAGTATAAAATAGTTTGTATGGCTGTAAATGAAAAGTAACACCAGGTTTCAACCCTTATCACCAATATATATGTGTGTGTGTGTGTGCGTGCGTGCGTGCGTGCACATGTGCACTCTAAAGCCCAGGGCAGGTGTGGGTTGAAGAGAGAAGAGTTGTGGTGTGTTGTATATCAGACAGTGAATATTTTAGAGAGTTTGTATATAACTTGTACATATTGCAACAAGTGATAAAAGCCTCCCAGGACTTTGGAAGAATCCAACTGCGTCTGTGCATTATTCAAGGTTGGTCAGTGCAGTATTGCAAAATACTACAAACTGAGTTTTTGCTTCTGCATTCTGCTGCAAATAGCTACTGTTGAGATCAAGCACCTCAGACAGTGCTGATAGTTGGCTTCTCTAGTGGGCCTAGTTTTTGTTTTTGTTGCTGCACACCTGCAGATATAGAAGAGAGCCAACAAAAACTACAAAACCCAAAATATCATAGCATTGAGCCATGGCAGTTAAGTTGGTGCCAACCTGCATTATTTCTGCATTTCAGATGCAGCTTTGGATAAGTATACTTAGATAAATATACTTAATGATGTAACCCCTCCTGGTCCAATCCCCCCTCCCACAACCTGATGGAAACATCATTCACCAATGCTTTGTTTGCTGAAAGACTGGACTTTCTTCTCCCCATGCAGCTCATGTCCAGTAAAGTAGGTTGACAGCAGTGAGGAGGGAGAGGAAGTTACAACCATAGTAACAGTGTCACAGACATGGCTATAAAGTGCCATCATGAATACAGAACAGTTATGGGATGAAGTAACCATTCCATATTAATGATTGCTAATTATGATACTATTATCATGACTGTAACCACCACCGCTCTGCCTGCAAACCTATTTTAGTTAGCATCAAGAGAAGGGAGGTCCATTTTGCTTCTTCTGCTATTTAACTAAGTAGCTGATACAGGAATCCAGCCACCATGCTTTGGAAGTCTGTTCATTGGAAATAAGTACAGTGGGTTACAGTTAACTAAAGTCTGCATGCAGCCATATACACATTTGAAAAATGTAAAAGAGCCAGCATAGTGTAGTGGTTTGAGCATTGGGCTATGATTCAGGAGAACAGAGTTCGATTCCCTGCTTGGCCATGGAAACCCACTGGCCATGAAAATCCACCTTCAGCAAATCACACTCTCTCAGCAAACAATTTAAAACAATAAAATAATCTAAATAGATTCAAACTAGCCAATGTGCTGTAAATGTTTTGAACACTTTACTTGAGCCCCAGAGACCATGGTTCAAATCCCTGCTCAACCACTGGGTGACCTTGGGCAAGCCACATTCTCTCAACCTCACAAGATGGCAATGGCAAACCCCCTCTGAAGAAACTTGATAGGAAAATTCCATTATAGGTTCACCTTAGAGTTGACATCAGGCAGAAACAACTTCAAGGCAGGCAACAACAAACAGATATACTGATTTCAAATCCTACACATGGAAAATAATATGTATATTCACAAACATGCTTCAGCCCAGGAATGGCAATCATACATTTTTGGGCTGCAGCTCCCAACATTCATCCCTACTGGCTATGCTGGCTAGGGCACATGGAAGCTACAGTTCAACAAAATCTGGGGCTTTTCATGATGCACACTGATTGACTTTTTAACTGCCAAAGCAACTTCCTATGAAATGTAGAGGTCTGTAGTTTGGTGAGGCACTAAATTTCTCTAGATGAGAATTCTAAATACTCTTCCTTAAACTGCAGATCCCAGAATTCTGTAGGATGTTGCCATGACACTGTAAGTGGAACCATAGCACTATAATTGTGTAGTGTGGAAGCTATAAAAATGTGCACAAAATACATTTTAAAATCATATTTTTTCTTGAAAGATAAAAAAAAACCAAGTCTTGCAATCTGACATATATCAAGGATGGGGCAAGAATGGAAGTAAGATTTTGGAAATTAAACTGAAAACTACAAGTACACTGAGACAGAAGTGTTCACATCCCAATTTGTGAACGAAGAAAAGCCCTGGTGGTACAGTGGTTAAATGCCTGTACTGCAGCCACAAACCACAAGGTTGTGAGTTCAATACCAGCTAGGGCTCAGGCTTGACTCAGGCTTCTAAAGAAAGGCCTTTGCACACTGCCAGAAATAGTGCAAATTGAGTCCATTTTAACTGCCCTGGCTCAGTGCTGAGTACCCAGCTTGTTGGGGGCAATTAGTTTACACATTGTAAACCACTTAAAGACTGCATAGCACGGTATGAAGTGGTATATAAATGAAGCTGCTATTGCTAATTTGTGTTTGGATTTTGAAGAATTTCAGCCAATCTGATCAGATTAAACAATACCAGCTAAACAGATATAAATAAATTGTCTGAAGTAGTGGTTCTCAACTTTTGTTCCACAAGATAGTTTGGACTTCAGCTCCCATCATTCCTGACTGTTGGGGCTTCTGGGAGCTGATATACAAAACAAATGCAATACCAAAGCTTGGGAACCACTGATCTGAAGTGATTTAAATTTCTTGCTATATTTCTATTGAGCAAAAAGGTGAGTCCTGGGAAGAGGGCTTTGGTCACAGTATAGGGTAGAAAAGAAGACTAAACTCTGCAACAACAACAAAACACATACACAGGCCTAAGATGGATTCATTTATGTCACTATCAGGATGTCAGACTATGACCAAAGAAACATTAATATTTCTATTTCCTGCAAAATCTACCACATCTATTAATTTTCACCCCATCTCTAAAGTTTAACAAGACCAGACTCTGAACTAGAGTTTGCATATCATTTTTTAAAGGAAGTGTAATCTTACAGATTTGTTTATCAAATTAATTATTTATACACACTACAGTATGTATTTTGGCCAATTACTCAAATATCAATAATATCCATAATATTAATCCAGAAAAGGCAAATTGTTTGAAAACAAATTAAGAAGGATATGAATACAAGTTTTGAAATAGGTTAGTCAGCATGTAATTCTTGTAGATAAAAATGAAAAGTAGTATTAATGTTCTTTATAACAGATGCAGCCAATTAAAAAAGAAACTGTAGGAAAGCAGCAGACACAGATGGGAAATTGAGACGACACATGTACATAAATATATATTTATTGATTCTGCTGTTATCAGATAATGCTGACATGAGGCAAAAATATCCAATAGTTTTTGGAAGAATGTCAAATATATAATTGATATACACCACATTGAAGTAGGTTTGAGAGAGAAACTATGTGACTTGATGATAGGGGACATACAAAATAGACACTATCCAACTCTCTCCAGTTGTACATATATTCAGTTATAAGCCAGTGTCTTCCCATTTTAGTGTCATTCCACATTTATATTATGTACAAATTACCATTTCTCTTTGCATGCAACTTTCCCTAACATATAGATTATGAACGGTGTGGTATAATGGTGTAGTGATTTGAGTGCTGGACTATGACTCTGGAGACCAGTGTTTGATTCCCCACCCACCCATAGAAACCCACCGAGGGATCTTGGATCAGTCAGCCTCAGAGGATGGCAATGGTAAACTTCCTCTGAAGAAACTTGCTGAGAAAGCATAGGTTTTCCTTAGGGTCACCATAAGTTGGAAACAATGTGAAGGAACATAACAACAAGACAAACATACCTCACTAATACAGCAGGTTAGGTTACAAACCACCACTGAAAAGCAAATATCACATAACCAACACATATAAAAGCCTAAAAACATATTTAAATTATCACTTATGAAGTGTGCAATAGCCTAAAAAAGATGCACAAATAAATAATGTTGCCTGAGACACAAAGTGCAGAAATGCTGTAAACAGATTCAGCATGGGTAACAAAATAGTGGTGTGCTATATAGTTGAGAAGTGCTGTATTGGTGAAGCACTCTAAAGCAAAGCACTTAAAATAGATATGACTGTATATTCGTTTCCTAACTTTGTAAATCCTGGCTTGCTTCATGTTTTCATGCTTAAGGGAACAACTTTTTAAAGCTCTTGTTGTAAACTGCTGTTGCTGAAAATGGCATACCCACTAATACTAACAAATGAAAATCGGGATATGTGTGGCTGAGCAATATCAGGGTGTTACCAAGATGACAAAAGTTATGAATGAGTCAGAACTAACATGCCAGAAGAGGCTACAGAAGTTTGTTTTTGCCTACTGAGAAGGGGAAGATTTTATCAACTCCTCTCATCCCTGCTGACTTGAAGGCATACTATTCTTGCACTTTGAAATTAGATTGCAGCAAATGAAGTAAGCTGAGGACTGAGGGTACAAATAGCAGAGAGAAACTTGGACATTCTAAAAGCAGCTGAAAAGGCAGGATGATAGATGATTAATGGGGACTGTCCCTGCTAAAATGAGATGCCTAGAGAATATGCAACTATGGAAATGTATACTTTTTTGTGAATATTTTGTGCAATTCTCTAAAATGTACAGCACCAGAAAATGCAATTATTATTTATTTATTTATTTAATTTCTGTCCTGCCTTTCTCCATGAAGGGGCCCACAAATAATTGCCTTTTAGCACTAAATCATTCTAGCTCTACATGGGTTATTTGTCCCCTTGTGATCTAGTGCCCTGTTTTTGCAGTTTGTGTTTTTAGCTTTACCAATTTTGTGCAGAAATAGAATATTTATGCAAAGTATATGTTGCACAAATTAGAGAAAATGATGCCCACCCACCCAAATTAAGCATCTCAGTATCATGATACAAGGCAAGATCTCTTATGTCATTGGTGACATGAAGTAAAAAATATGCAAGATTTTTTTTTCTAGGGACTTTATCACCTGAGCCTCGGTCCTGGCTCAGTCTTGCCACAATTGCTTTATTAAAAGGAAAAGAAAACATACTGTTTTAGGAGCTTTTAATACTACACCTTTTTTCCATAGTATGATGGGGATTTTTACACCACTGAGGGTCCCTGCACTCTCTTTTCCCTATTCCCTGTCCTTCCAACTTTCCCCTCTCCTTCACCCAAAGAAGGAATGAGAATGTCTCCTTGTGAGGAGGCAGTCATTCCTTCTTTGGCAGGCAGTCTGCTCTAGAATAGGTAGCAGGAGGGACTAAGAGGAACATACCCACATGACTGTCTAATATCAGGACAGCCATGACACAAAGTCACTGCACTTTGAAGAAATGCTAAGCAGTGTGTTTGGGACCTTATTGATGGGTGTTTCCCATCAATGAAAAGGGACATTCTAACAGCATAGAAGTGAAGAAATGATACAATGTTGTGCGGTAAGTATTGCCAAAGGCATTATTCTCTAGCTCTAATAGCAGATTTAAAGGCTCATGCAATAAGTTTTTCTCTCCCTCTCCCCCCCTCCAACACACAAGCACACACACACTATAGCATATATAATTAGAAGATGCTTGTAAATTAAAATGTACACATTTATATAACAATTTCTTCATGTAATATGTGTGGCATGTCACTTCCCCTAAAATATGCATTTTTGCTGCTGTGTTCTCTGATACACAGTTTTGTGAACCTAAAGCAGAGTATGAAATTATGTCCCACCCATCAGACAAGCCATGGTGCATACTACCTAGGGACAGTCAAAATGTTTTGACAGCTGATTTAAAAAAAACCCTCCAGAACTGCCTCTCTGCCTACAATTATTTTTGCATTAAAATACAATAATAATCTGTTAAGTAATCAATACATTGTTGAAACTTCCAGGGAAAAAAATCCTGCATGTTGAAATACATAATACACATTCAATCTCAATATTTTTGTATCAGTGCTCTATTAGAAATCCCAAGGGGCTCAAAGACTCACCTTTCTAACCTCAGTTGCCAGTTGCTGAAGAGAAGGCGATGCCACAGAGTGTAAAATTGCTTTTCCACTTACTGGATCATGGAGACTTATGTAAGCCACTGCATTTCTCTGGAGAACATTCTTGAGGTCCTAAAAACACAAATAATCATGATTAATAATCTAGATTATGATTAAGACTTGCATTTTGATTTTAGTCCCTTGAAGAGGCAAAATATAAGTAACATTTTTCTCTACTCGCTGCAATAATGCTTAACTCAATTTTCCTCAAATATCATTTTATGAACTTCAAAGGATACATTGTTTTGTTAAATTTTACTTTGGTGAGGGTATAATTCCTTCTTCTCATGTCATCTGAACAAAATCCAAAATAAGACCTGAAAGAATTAAGAATGACTACCATTCTAAAACAGATGAATTTATTATTATTATTATTATTATTATTAGTAGTAGTATTAGTAGTAGTAGTAGTAGTAGTAGTAGTAGTAGTATTTACATACTTTGAAATGACAGAATATGAGTTCCCCCCCTTTCTTTTTTCATATTTTAAAACTGCACCTGACAGTCATCAAACTTCAAATGTAATCACTAACAAACATTGAAAGTGCCCAGTGTTTCAAACCATGTAGCCATATTTTAGATCTTAATGACAATTGAAGGCTTTCATGGTCGGCATCCATAATTTTTGTGGGTTTTTCAGGCTGTGTGGCCATGTTCTAGATGAGTTTCTTTCTGATATTTCGTCAGCATCTGTGGCTGGCATCTTCAGAGAATTTTCTGAAGATGCCAGCCACAAATGCTGGTGAAACGTCAGAAAGAAACTGTTCTAGAACATGGCCACAAAGCCCGAAAAAACCCACAAAAACTTAATGACATAATTTCTTCAATGTTGTTGTGTTTTATTGTGTTTTTAAAAGTGAAGGGATCTGGACAAACCAGATTTGAAGTATTTCTTGTTTGCCTTACCAATAACAAGCTGTTTCTTCTGTTAAGAGGTTCATGCTAAATAAACAGCAGGGCTGTAACACAATTATGTATGATGGAGGGTGAATTCAAATGGTACAGAACAAACTTTGCTTCCAGTTCATTGAAGAGGTCCTTTGATGCTTTGGTTGTATCTTGCATTATCTGTTTACAATTCATAACCTTGATGAGGACTGGTAGTTTCTACATGTTGTCTTACAAATTCCCAAGCCATTTAACTATCAATTCACTGTGGTTCATCTTCGTTATGGTGCCATCCCCTTGAAATCTGTCCATTAACGTTCAATAGCTAGGCATGAATAGATCACTCTATGTCCAGCATGTGACAGATTTACAAGTATCCATTAATAAATCAGATCCATCCCATTCCACATTACATCAACTTGATCTGCACTGCAGAAATAATGCACTTTCAGGCAATTTTAACTGCCATGACTCAATGTTATGAAATTCTCAATGTTTTGTGAGATATTTAACCTTCTCTGTCAGAGAGCTCTGGTGCCACAAAAAATACAAATCCCAAGATTCCATAGCATTGAGCCATGGCAGTTAAAGTGATATCAAACTTCATTATTTCTGCAGTGCAGAGGCAGCCATTGTTGTGGATATTGGCCAAGATCTTGCATGAGACACACAGCTATTTTTCTATGTGCCAACCCTCTAAAACCCACCTCAAAAACCAGGTAGCAGTAAGGGGATTCTGTAGCACTGGAAAACAGGGTACTAGATGAGGATGCATCCATCCCCCTTCTCCCAGTGAGCCACAGTGTGACATGCAGAAGCAGGAATCCCTATAGAGACCTATCAGAACTCCTCCTTGCAATATGATGAGGAGGGATCTGGAACCATCTCCTTCAGCAACCTGTTTGCTGTCACCATAGAACTCCTTTGTTCAGCATGGCTGTCTAGCTTTTAAGGTGGGTTTTAGGTGTATTTGTGGTCATGGCAATGATTGTAAATGTGAATATAAACTATTAAAAGGTCATAAGTCTGGCTAGTGGGATGCAGTGGCTTAGTGGTTAAGACACCAATTCAGAGGATTGTAAAGTCAGAAGGTTGGCATCACTAGTCCCAGCTTTTGCCAAACTAGCAGTTCAAAAGCATGCAAATGCAAGTAGATAAATAGATATGACTTTGGTGGGAAGGTAAAAGTGTTCCATGCAGTCATGCTGGCCACATGACCACCAGAGTCATTTTCAGACAATGCTGGCTCTTCAGCTGAGTAATGGGGATGAGCACTACCCCCTACCATCGCTTACGAATAGACATTCATGTTCAAGGGAAACCTTTACCTTTACCTTTACCTTTACATCTAGCCAGATGTCAGACATTGTTTTATGCATTTTAAAAAACGTCTTGTGGGAAAGGTATACATTTCCCAGTCTACGTTGTTACAATGCAGTTTCTGTGCTGTTGTCTTGAAGTCTGGTGGGTCCAGAAATGGCTGCTGGCACACAATGCTTCAGCACCACCTTCATGGGCAAAGTTAGTGGGAACAAAAGATAGGACCTTTTCAGTGGCTTGCCCTAGGATGTGAAATTCCCTTTCTAAGGAGAGTCAAATGCCCTATCCCCAGTTTGCTCTCTGCCATCAGAATTATTATTATTATTATTATTATTATTATTATTCTGACAGGCTTAGTTTTTTAAACAAAAAGGATAACTGAATTCCAATCTTCATATTCATCCACTCAATGGATCACTTTGCTCTAAAATGTAGACTTCATGAACCTCTCCACCATCCCAATTTACAGCTTAGCAGAATCAGTTTCTTTTATTTTTGAAACATTTTTGTTTACCATGCTAGAAGGCTTAAATCCCTATATTATGCTTTCAGTTCTGAACAAAAAATACAAGGTTATGAGTAAATGTGAATATTGTCACATTGCAAGTTATGGGAAAAAGTGAACCATTAGTCAAACATATCATATAACTACGTATTTTCCGGCATATAAGATAACTGGGCATATAAGACCAGTTAAAATACAGAGTTTGGGAAGAGTATGACTTCCAAAACTGTTGTTGTTGTTGCTGTGCACCTTCAAGTCATTTCCAACTGATGATGACACTAAGGCAAACCTATCATGAACCTCCTTATACCCGGCGTATAAGACGACCCCCCACTTTAACCCCATATTTTGCAGGTTAGTAGTCTTATACGCCAGAAAATAAGGTAGGTTAAATAGATACATGCTCTAGCACTGGAGACAGTGGTCTTCTTTATTTCTAGCATGCATACATGGGCATGCATCTATTTAACAAAGGTCCAACATGTTATCGTTATTTTCTTCCCCTCATATTCCTGCTCTGAAGCATTTCTCAGGCTAAAAAACCCCCACCAAAAAACAAAAAACAAAAAAAGAGAAATAACCTTTTCTTGCTGAAAAAGTGGGATCCAGAAGAAGTACACCATTACTTCCTGGCCATTAAAGTTAAATCTGGGAACAGATTTCAGACTTAATGTGCTATTTGAAAGATACCCTCTAAGCAGACGGCTAATTGGGCTGTCTTGGGAGCAGGGAAGGGGAGGGGCATCTGCACAATCGGTGCCCCAACCCCTTCCCGAGGTCGTCCTCAGAGCAGCCGGTCCTCCACACGGTTGGCGCTCTGAGGAGGGTCTCCCACCGCAGTGTTTCCATGCACTGCGTGCGGAAGAGTCGACGAACGTGCGCCACAGCCTTTTGCAGCACACTTTCGGTGACTTGTGAAAGGAGCACTGATTTAGTGCTCCTTTCGGGGCAGCGAAGCTGCGCTGTGGGATCAAGGCGTGGGGATGGCTCGGTCCCACAGCGCAGCTTCCCAGGGCCGCTCATCTGCTTAGCCCCATAGTTACTCAACACAGTTCAGCTGGATTGGTGAAATATACACTGATTTTGTTCCTTGATTTCAGATTGTTTCCTGAATTTTGGGGGTTACTGGATATGATGGGATATGATGACATGTTCAAAATTAGTACCTCATCCTCATCCACAGCATTCAAATATTCTGATTTTAATGTATTAGTATATATTTAAAATAGGTTTTTACACTGTTCATCCATCTTTTCCTTTTAACATGCTGCCTTGTCGCACCTGACAGACAAGCATGTACCAATTAACCACCCACCTTGGTTGTCCTTCCTGCTTATTTATCCAGTTCCCCATATGCTGCTGATTGAATAAGAAAAGCAGGGACTTCTACCAGATTGACAGATTGTCTCATTAACATTCCTTGAGCCCTGAGTGGATTCCAGCATACATCTAGGAAATTATTTTCACCTAGCAGACTCACCATTTAGGTGACTCTGTTTCCCTTTTGTTTGCAATCAAGGAACAATTTAATTATCCACAAATTGGAAAGAACTTTGTGAAACACATATGATTAATTGCCTGCATTGATATGGACTAATAACTGCAAGAGCTCCATTCCTTTCTTGATGTTCTTAGGTGTTAAATTCACCTTGTTTACCTTGATTCTGATTTCCCAGTCACCAATAAATAAATCCAGTCATCACTGAATAAATATGATGTGTCTAGAAATATATGTCAAACAAACTACCTGCAGGCTCACCAGTTCATTTAAATGCAAACATGTTATTCTACTATTTGGTTGGGACACATCAAGGTGTAGCTGTGGCTAGGGGGCAAGATGAGGACATTATCCTTCAAACAAGAATCTTGGTCAGACAAAAGAATTCTTCAGCCCCTAATTTTTAGCATTAGAGACAGTGAAACATTGAAATTTCACACTTGGTGAGGGCTTCAGAAGTAACATGCTCAGTACATCAAGTGGACTGGATGCATCATCACTCAATTGCCACCCCACTTTCCAGAAACTCAGAAATTGCCATGTGTGAAAGTGGGTGGCTTGAAAGGTAAAATGATTGTGAGACTTCTGACATTGGAATAATTGAGCAAGATGTGAGTTATGGCTTTTTATTAATACCTTTGGGGCTTTTTCTCTTTTTAATGTATGTGTACACTGTTTTAACCATTTTCATTTTCTCTGTTGCTTTACCTAGGTGATCTGTTTAATATGCTTTTATTCTGTTTCAATTATTTCATTTCCCCCCCCTGAAATTGGCTTAAATTTTTAAAATTGTTTTCCTAGTACAGTCTCCCTTATCAAAATTCTTGGGACCAGAAGTGTTTTGGTTGGTTCCCCCCCCCCCCTTAGTTTTTGGAATATTTACATATATACATAAGGAGATATCTTGGTGATGAGACTAAAGAGATTATTGCACTTACCAATAATGTGACTGATACCCAACGAGATACAGTCATGTTTTGGGTTGCTACCAGGTATTATCGTACACAATACAAATCATAAATGAACTTCATGTTTAGACTTAGAAGATTATCACACTTACCAATAATATGAGGGATCCCCAATGGGATACACTTGCATTTCTGGTTGCTACCAGATATTATCACATGCAAGTTGTCACCACTGCTGCTGGGCAATGCTTTGGAGGCCACTTTTCAAAGATGGGAGCTTGCAGTTTTGGAAAGTGGTCTCTGAAGCATGGTTGGGGTCCAGAATGCAGCCAGAATGCAGTTGCCTGGCAGCAGTGGTGACAACTTGCATGTGATAATATCCGGTAGCAACCCAAAATGCAAGTGTATCCCATAGGGAATCAGTCGCATTATTGGTAAGTGTGATAATGTTCTAAGTCTAAACATGAAATTCATTTATGATTTGTATCCAGCTTATGCAAATAGCCTGAATGTAATTTTATATGTAATATTTTAATAAATGTGTGTATGAAACAGTTTGTGTAGACTGAATCATCAGAAAGCAAAAGTGTCACTATCTCAGCATCCATGTGGACAATTCTGGAATAATTTGAATTTTGGAATTCCAGAGAAGGGATAGTCCACCTGTACGCAGTTCCAAGATTCCATTATTATAGACAGCATAGAAATATTATAATAAATAATAAATAGAATAGAATAAATATTGAGCCGAAATACAATGTCATCAAATTCTCACCCATCCCTAGTCATTGCCAGCTGGACAGGGATACAGTGGAACATGAAGTAATATCAAAGACAGAAAATAGTAGGAGGCTTCTAGGGGTGACAGGGAGTGAAGGCCCTTGTTAGTTCACCAAGAAAACTGACAGCAACCCTGGCACTAAATCCCCTTACATTAAGGAAGGTGTTAGCACACCTGCATATCCTGCATTATTTTGGGCTACAAATATTTTGTTATGTTTTTGCAGATATAGATAGGCCATAAGCATGAACCTCAAAAAGGTCAGATGACCTTTAAGTGGACTTCTGACTGGTCACAGACCTGGGGACAAAAGCTCCTGAAACTTTATGACTGTCAATACTGCTGCTTCTCCCATCACCTGTGGTGTACATTTCCTCTTGGAGGTGACAGATATTGGTTTGTCAAGCATAAAGCATTAAGCCAGTCTTTCTGCTAGCACCCATTATAATTTCCTACACTTGATCCTATCGCAAAGTCCCTGGAGTTGTTCTGATCTTATTACTGCTTGATTAAATCAATGTCTCTGCCTGCCATCAACAAAAAATATTCCTTTTGTAATGCTAAAGTTAAAACTATCAACTAAAATGGAATTCTTCCAACTGTCTTAAGGCTCTGTAAAAAGCCTGCCCTAGCACTCACACATTGGTTCAGTCTTAAACTGGGCAGAAATGCTATTGGATTTCATATTTACCCTTCAACACAGGCTGCTCCCTACCCCCTTCATGTTTCAGGCAGCCTTGTTGAGCCATTGTCACTTCCATCACCCCCTGATTGCAACTCTGCTTCTGGACTAGTAAGAAATAGCCTTCCCTCAACCTTGATACAAGCTACTACTTTTAATTTCATTAGTTCTTGCATGTGTGTTTGTCTGAATGCTATTGCATAAATTGTGATTTTCCTCTTTCCTGTTAGTCAGTCATCTGAATTTTACTTAGCATTCTGGAGTTCTAGGTTTTTGGAACTATTAAACGTATCAAGATCTCAACTCTTTGAAGTTACCTGGAGTCTTCACTGCTATTAATTTAAGCTACTAAAATTCCCCTATTATATCTTAATTTGTGGGTGCCATCTGAGTAACCTAGCAATTTGGGTAACAAAAGATGTTCCTAAAAGTCTATAGGTTTCTTACCTCAGCCCATTCATAGGAACCAATCTTGCCAAATTCTGTTTGCCCCCATGAACAGAAAATAATGGTCCGTTCTGGTTTCCAGCCTTTCTTTACTTTCAGCATTAATGCTTGGATTAATGCAGTCATTACTGCAGTGCTGTGAGCCCACTGCTGGCTATTGTAACCGGGTAAGCTGCTGTGGTGGCTGCCAGCTATGACATATCTATCTGAAAAACAATCAAGTATTTTTGTTAATTAAGCACCAAGAGAAAAACAAGTCCTTCAAAATGTTGATGCTATTCCCCAAGCTTTTCCAGTCTTGCCAGCTGTGTCACATCTGCTGTTTGCCACTGAAATCAGCTGGGTTCAAGGGGAATTTTCATCAGAAAGCAGCAGTTTCACCAGTTAAGCGGTAATTAGACTGAAGCCAATTGGTATCCTAATAAGCAAAGCCAATGTATTTGTGTATTTTGCAAACCTCTTGTCATAGTTTGTATTTCAACAGAACTATTTAGTGTAAGTGTACCTATGATAGTAGATTATTCTATGATGAACCAGATAGTAAGTGTTTATTTAAACCAACTGAAATGGAGATGAACTGATTTACTTTATTACATTTCAATTCACATGTTGTTGTTTTAATCCTTTATTTCATCTTTGGAAAGCTCTATTAACATTTAAACTAGATTACATTTGAAGAAAGACATGTGTGAGAAATCCTTGAATTACATCTAATGTTCCATAGCCTTGTGTTGTTCTAATCCTTCTAGATTGCCTACAGACTGGAAGTGCATATCTACTTTGGTTAATGTGGGGAATTCAAATTGAAATGTAAAATATGCAAATGAACATGCACTCATTTGGAAAAAAAAGAGCAAAAAAGGGATTAATCTCATCTAGTGAAACTCACACTACCCCACACTTATAAAACTGGTCATAGATCAGATGTGAT
Organism: Phrynosoma platyrhinos; assembly: GCA_020142125.1. NCBI lineage: Eukaryota > Metazoa > Chordata > Lepidosauria > Squamata > Phrynosomatidae > Phrynosoma > Phrynosoma platyrhinos. The sequence goes on along the minus strand of JAIPUX010001880.1, from coordinate 108,241,289 downwards.
CTATTGAATACAGAATAACATCTCAGGACTTTATGTGGGCTTACTAACAAGCTTATTGCACCACACTCTTAAAATGGGGTTAGTTTCCTTTAACAGCTCTGATAAGCTTCCTGTTACATTTTGGGGTTTGTAGTTCCATGAGGCTTAAAGGCTCTCTGGCTGAATATTCTAAATGTCTCTTCCTAAACTACAAATTCCAGAATGCAACAGGAGGCAGCCAGAGCAGTTAAACAACTTAGCCCTATTTTAAGAGTGTAGAGCAGGGGTAGGTAACCTTTTTGAGCTGGGGGACGATCCGCTGAAGTTGTCCCTTCCGGCGGGCCTGGGGGGGGAAATGGTGGCATGTACTCATGCGTGTGCACGCAACCTCTGCCGCCTCACATGACCCCCCAGCACGCGCTGCCACTGCCACTGCATGCACGGACACAGCCGCCTCCGCGCATGTCACGGCCGCCATTTTGAAAAACAAAATGGCGGTCACTTCACGCATGGCAACCAAAACACGCAGCGGCAGTGGCAGGTGGCAGGGTTCCACCTGGGCCAGTAAGCGCGGGGCCCTGGGCCAGAACCGGCCCAGGGGCCATAGGTTGCCAGCCCCTGGTGTAGAGCGATAGTCTCGCTAGTCTGAACATCCCGAAATGGAGCAAAATATTGTTTCTTTATATATGTGTGTGTGTTTAAGTTCTGTCTGCCTGTTATCCACTAACCTGCCAGTACATTAGATTTTTAATTTTTTTAAAATTAAAACTAACTGGACTAAGTAAATCTAGGTGTCTGGGTACATTTGAAGTCCACCTAACATACACAGTCATTATGGTTTCTTGCTTTCTTTGTTCTGAAGACCTAAACACTGACCCAATTTTAGGACTCACAGGTGAAATAAGGGAGAGAGTTCCTAGCCTTTTAGTAGTAGGATAGAAGAGGGTAGAAGAGTTGGGTAGAAAAGTCAACAGAGTGTAGTGGTATGAACATAGGACTAGGACTTTGAAGAGCAGGATTTGATTCCCTGCTTGGCCATGGAAACCCACTAGGTGACCTTGGCCAAGTCACTCCCTCTCAGCCCCAGACAATCCCATGATAGGTTCACCTTAGGACACACCTTCAAGTAGTTTCTGATCTATGGTGACCCTAAGATGAACCACCATATGGAAACCCTAAGGAAATAATAACAAGGTAGGGAAATAAAGCAAGGTTTGCATTTAGTGAAAAATGTTTTGGAGTATTTTCAAGTTGTGGATGCAGAATTTCTGGATAAGGAGGACAAACTTTGATTTGTA
>JAIPUX010001880.1:108215964-108230983 GCA_020142125.1 Phrynosoma platyrhinos | reverse complement strand
ACTGGACACAGTATTCCAGGTGAGGCCGGACCAAAGCAGAATAGAGATAATAATGACATATGCTGCTATAACCTCTTGTTACATTAGTGTATATACTTTTATAGTTATTGTGGGAAGAGATGTTCAGTATCTTCTTGTACAATGACTCCATAGGTGCAACCCCAGCTGAGGATGGTGACATACACAATCAGGGCCATCCAGTAGTCAGCAGGGCTGGTGAGGTCCCAAACATCATTTCTCAGCTGTAGAGCCATTGACTTCCCACCTAGTACGCTGGAGTCCTGAAAGATGATGCATATTCTTCTCTTCCACTACACAATTGAATCTAGATGGGCACCACTGGGCACCAACTGGCCACAATGGCACTGCCATTAGAGCAGTAGATGGTGGAAATGGAAGCCCAGCAGAAAAAACTAATGGCATGGATTTACACACTGCAAGCATGCATACAGAATCTTGTGCAATGTGTTGTAGAATATAACCTCACTTTCCAACAAATCTCACTTTCCAACATTAGATGTCCGATGAAAGACTTTAAAGGTCTTGACAACTTTATGTCTTTCTCAGCTGTGCTCTGGAAAGTGACAGGGAGACTTTAGTTTAATGCAGCTTGAAATATTCTCTAAACTTTATCTAAGCCATAAAGCTACTTCATGACTAAAAGAACAGAAAGGGATTACTGTTATCATTAATAGTTCTATTTAGTTCCATCTTTCAGAGCCCTTTAACTTCAAAACCACAAGTCATTACACAGCTAATGTGTGTAACCTATGTTCCCCTGTCACATTTTCAACAAGCCTATGCATATGTGTGGTGGGTGGAGAGCACTGAGGGCAACAAATTCCATGGGAACAGCTGTATTGCTACATGCAAAACACAAAAATAGTTAAAATTGTTAAACCATGTGGGTGTTTCAAGCAAACAATAATCAGGAGTAGCCATATTGACCATATAGCAAAGTAGAATAACATCCCAAATTAAAAAAACAGTGATACCTGTATTCGACCAGCCAAAATGCACAAAAATATGAGATACAAACAATGTATCATATAGCTGTTGCTAGAAATGAAGAGTATTCCTCCTTATTTTTCCCTCTGAAAGTTGTTGTTTTGCAGATTTTGGAGAAGGTTATTATGCAAAGTATTGCTTCTAATCTAGGCAAATTAAGAAACACGTACACATCATGGCTTTTTCACAAGATACAATGATAGAACTGTGATTACACTTCAGCTGCCATGGATGCATCCTATGGAATCCTGGGATTAGCACTAGGGCTCTTTAGGTTAGAATTCTAAACTGCAAATCCCAGGATTCCATAAAATGAGCCATGGTGATTGAAATTGAATCTCTTCTATACAATCATTACATTTTCACTGTGGTAACTCTAGTCCAGAACCAACTATGCTCCACACCCAGAGGCAGAAAACATATGTTCACATGAGAGTGAACATTTGACTAGCTTTCATCCTTCTTCATTTGCAAAATAAAACAAAGCAACTGCTATAACCAACAGAATTTCAGTTTCTCAAATAACAATACAATTGGAATTATCATATGCAAAATTTAACATGTGTAGATTATTTTATCCTTAGTAAATTTAACAGCTGAGCAAGGAGACAGCATGGTATAGTAGTTAGAATGTTGACTCTAGGAGACCAAGGTTCAATTCCTGCTTATCCATGGAAACCCACTGGCTAACCATAGGCAGAGGCTGGATGGCCACCTGTCAGAAGTCCTTTGATTGTGTATTCCTGTATAGCAGGTTGGATCTGATGGCCCTTGAGGTCTCTTCCAACTCTATTATTATATGATCTAGGTCATCCTCTCTCAGCTTCAGAGGAAAACAATTGTAAATCTCATCAGAAATAAATCTTGCCAAGAAAACCCTATCTGATAGCCAGCATGGCACAGTGGTTTGAGGGTTGGGCTAGATATTCGGTAGATTCACATCACTGCTTAGCCATGGTGACCTTGAGCAAGTCACACTCTTTCATACACAGATGATGGCAATGGCAAACTTGTGATATGTTTATCTTAGGGTTACCATAAGTCTGAAATTATATGAAAGCACAAAACAACAACAACAACAGACATATGGATTTATCATATTGTAAACCTAACATTATATCTGAACCTTAAAACCTGTCATTTATTTCTTCATTTCATTTATACTTTTTCTTTCAAACAAAGGATGTTCTCTCTCACCTTTTCTCTTATATAGCTAGCTAGCTAGCTAGCTAAATAATGCTATATAAGCATATTAAATCTTCAAGTTTACTGAATTAAAAGTATATACATTTCTGTTAATAGGCAATTAGTATGAAAAATTAAAATTAATAATACTTTAAAGGCTTCTACATTGCTGGATATACATTTAAAGCTTTGTTTAATTATTTTTTTCTCTTTTTCATCTTGGAAATTGATCCAATACACATTTTGATGCAAATCTGAAGAGAATTTATAATATGAGGATTAATAATAATAATAATAATAATAATAATAATAATAATAATAAAAATTATTTCTATCCCGCCCCTCTGCCAAGGCAATGGGGCAGCTTACAACAATAAAATTCCATAATGTACAACCCCAGACCCTCCCACCCCTTAATTAAACATTAATAGAATTAAACATCATAGAGATTAAAACAGTACTGGACAATACATAGTTAATGAAACAAATAAAAACCAATATAGCGGGAGACCAGCAACAGTAGATATGGCAGCGGGTGGGGGGGGGTATAAACCTGCTCCTTAGGCTGGGACGCTAATCAGGAAAGGCTTGCTGGAAGAGATCCATCTTCACAGCTTTTAAAAAGCTGTTTAAGATGGTAATCTGATAGATCTCGTCCTGCAGGCTGTTCCATAATCTGGGAGCAGTTACTGAAAAGGCCCTCTGGGAGGTTGGAGTCAGCCTAGTTTTAACAAGCTGAAGCAAATTCCTCCCACAGGACCGAAATGTGAGGTTTGGAAGGAGACAGTCCCAAAGATAGGCTGGACCCAAGCCATTTAGGGCTTTAAAGGTAATAACCAACACCTTATACTGAGCCTGGAAACTAATCAGCAGCCAGTGAAGTCTTTTTAAGACAGGTGAAATATGGTTTCTCCTAGATGTTCCAGAGACCAACCTGGCTGCCATATTCTGAACTAATTGAAGTTTCTGGACCAAGCACGATGGTAGCCCCATGTACAGTGCATTACAGAAGTCCAAGCGAAAGGTCACCAGTGCATGTCCCACAGTTTCAAGATCCCTTGCTTCCAGGAAAGGGCGCAGCTGGCATATCAGCCAAAGCTGATAGCAGTTACTCCTGACTGTCGCATTCACCTGATTGGTCATCTGGAACGACAGGTCCAGGAGCACCCCCAGACTGCAAACACAGTCCTTCGCGAAGAGTGTGACTCCATCCAGGACTGGAGGTTATATCCCAATACCTAGTTTTGAGGCCACTACTGTTAGTACCTCTATTTTGTCCGGATTCAGTGTCAATCTGTTTTTCCTCATCCAGCCCATTCCTGCCTTCAGACTGTCATTAAGAGGAGAGACGCCATCTGAAGTTATAGCCGATGACTGAGGCATGGAGAAATATATCTGGGTGTCATCAGCATACTGATAACACCCCGCCCCATGCCTCCAGATGATCTCTCCCAGCGGCTTCATATATATATATATTGAACAACATTGGGGACAGGATGGCGCCTTGTGGGATGCCACAATTAAGCTCTTTTTTGGTGGAGCAACTATCCCTGATCAACACCCTCTGGAATCTGCCCAAGAGGAAGGAGCAGAACCACTGCAACGCCATTTCTTTCAAGCAAGATGGAATGTAGCCTTCCCTAAGGGAAGCATTAATGATATCCCTAAGGAGTAGCCCCAATGCATCCCCGATCTGGACGGCCAGCCACAATGGGCAAGGATCGAGAGGACAAGATGTCTTCCTCACACTTCCAAGGAACTTGTCCACATCATTGGTACTTATAGACTGAAATTGATCCAGTATAATTTCACTAACGGAATTTCTGGTGACTTCCTCAATTGATTCTGATAGAACACTGGCATCTAAGTCAGCTCTTATCTGAGAGTTTTTATCTGCAAAAAAGTTGTTGAACAGGTCAAAGCAGGCCGGTGTCGGGTTAAGTAGAGGGTTCTGCACAGGTGGAACCCATGTCAGTTCCCCCACCACCATAAACAGCTCTGCTGGACGGAATTCTGCAGACGCGATACATGCAGAGTAGAAAGATCTCTGCGCTGCATATATTGCCTCTCGATAGGAACGATGAAAGTTCCTATGACAAGTCTTGTCAGATAAGAGTTGAGTTCTCTGCCAGATTCACTCCAGCCATTGTCTAACCCGCTTCATCTTCCTAATCTCTTTTGTATACTATGGCTTTTGGTTTGAAGCAGGTTGAAAAGGATGCTTGGGAGCGATTGTGTGAATAGCCTTGGTAAGATTGGTGTTCCAGGTATTAACCAAACCGGTGTTATGAACCATTAAATCCTCTAAGGCTTTCTGGAATCCAATTGGTTCCATTAATCTTCCAGGGTGGACCATTCTAATTGGTCCACCATCCCCAGTGAGGCGGCCAGTGGTTCTTAGTTCCGCCTTGATCAGGAAATTATCCATCCATGACAATGCAGAGGTATTTATTATCTCTGCCCATGGATATTCCTGTTCTATACTGAAGACCGCACCAAGGGTATGACCTGCACAATGAGTGGGCCTGATGACCAAATGGGATAGGCCCATGTTTGTCATGGATTCCATGAACTCTCAAGCCGCACCTGTTAAACTTGATAAACTGGTCTTGAGTGGAATATTGAAGTCTCCCAAAACTAAAAGCTTGGGCCACTCCAACAGCAATTCTGAGACCAGCCGTGTTAGCTCAGTTAGGGAGTCTGTTAGACAACGGGGTGGTCAGTGTACTAACGGAACCCCCAAACTATCCTTCGAACTCAGGTTCAGGTACATACACTCAAAGTGGACTGTGTTCCAGACAGGTATCCTGGTCAAGGTAAGGTTGTTTTTTTATGAACCAGAGCCACTCTGCCCCCTGCCCACTTCCCCATACCTGCACACTGACAGAGTACCCAGCCAGGAGAGCCTGTGTCCATGTAGTAGTGCTATCCTCTCCCAGCGAGGTCTCTGTAAAGCAAGCCAGGTTGGCGTCCTCATCTACGAAGAGATCATAGATAATATGGGTCTTATTTTTGACCAACCTGGCATTGCAAAGGAGCAAGGTAAGGTTCTGTGGAATGGTGGTCCACTCTCCAAGCCATTCTGGGAAACAGAGTAAACTGAAGGTGGGATAGCTTTCAAACATCAATCCTGCCTTCTTTTGTAAGAATTTTTCACTCTGTTGCCACCATACCTTTCCTTCCCCCACACAACCTCAATTCCGGCTCCATTCTTTATAAGTATGTTTCTAATATATATTGTGTTGCATAAAAGGGAGACTGTATGTGTAGCAGGCCAACATGTCAGGAAAATATTCTTTACCACATCATTAATGCAGTGCAGTTAACTCTGCAAAATTAATTCTTGCTTAGCAGTGTATCAAATAGTCTATGAAGAAAGTTAATTGAGAATCAATGAATGCAGACAGAATGCTGAATGTACTGTAAACTTTCTCATGTGGTGCCTTCTTTGGCATAATTGATGAATGAAGGGAAGGTCACAGCAACCTCGTTTTCTGTCTTTCTTGTCATATAAGTATTTGATCCCTTGGACACTGTTTCTTTAATCTGATGGAGTCTCCAAATAATTTTTGAATAACTGAAAAAGGGTTAACAGCAAAGCTGGTTATAGTATGTATTATCAAAAGTGGCAGCTCTTGGCCTCCATGCAAATGGTGTAGTTTATTTTGTTTTATTCTTACCATTATAGTAAATATCCAAGCTCTGAACCTAATCAAAATATAAGGTTGGATAGTTTCTTTTATGCTCAGAATAAAACTCAAAGCAATTTCTTCAGTCTATTTGGATAAGAATCACAAAGCTGGAAGAGAGCACAACAGCCATCCAGTCCAACCTCTTGTCTTGCAGAAATACAAAATCAAAGCACTTTCCATAGACAGTGTGGTGAGCACTCCTGCCACCATTCACCTTTAGCACTGACTTTTTGGATGGTAGTCCTGTGGGAACTCGTTATCCCACCCCTGCCACCAAATTATGTATACAGGACCCACACTATTCTTTGCATGATGTCCCACACCAAAACTTTAAAATGTTAGTAGTGTGGTTTGTTCAGAAAACGTAAGCCAAGTGATGTTAAAATAAGAACAAAAGTTTCTTTTAAAACAGCATGGAATAACTATAACTTGGATCAACGCTTGTTACCGTAGGCTTGCTTGGTTACATATAACAACGTTTGTTTCCACTTCACTTCTAATACTTCAGCCACACTGGCTAACAAAATCTTTCAGGAGAGAACAACTCCCTTCTTTAGAGTCCTGTATGTGTTTTGAGTCCCTCCTGTCTGAACTCTAACTAACAAAATTACAGTTCCCTCAGGAACTCCCCAAAACACAGCCCTCTCTCTTGCTTAACTCCCTGACAACAGCCTTCAACTGTCTAATTCCAAACTCTCTACTCCAACTGTCAACCTGGAATTTTTAAGTGCTCCCAGTTTGAATTCTCTTAGTTGGCCCTTAGCTGCCTCTTGATTGGCCAGCCGGACATTCTATTCACCACAGATGGTCATCTGGACTTTTTAAAAAAAAACTCCAAGGAAGGAGATTCCACCACACTCCAAAACACCATATTCCATTGTCTTACCATCAGGAAGTTCTTCCTAATATTTAAATGGAATCTTTCCTGTAGTTTGAATCTGACTCTGTCTCTGTATCTACTGTAGTTTTGGACTAGGCTTCTATCAGGAAAGATGTGACTATTCAATTTTGGGTTGATTTTTATGTGCTGGCTACTAAACTACTCATTTAGCCATCTGTTGGTGTGTTGTTCCTCAAGTGAACTTAGGACCTTTGCAGACTACCAGAAATAGTGCAAATTGAGTCCACTTTAACTACGCTGGCTCAGTGCTAAGGAATCATGGGAACTGTATTTTTTTTTCCTGAGACACTGAGCCTTCTCTAACAGAGACCTCTGGTGCCACAATAAACTACAGTTCCCATGATTCCCTAGCACTGAGTCAGGGCAGTAGTAGTAGTAATAATAATAATAATAATAATAATAATAATAATAATAATAATAATAATAATAATAATAATTTTTTATTTATAGCCCACCCCTCTGCGCGGCAATCGGGGCGGGGTACAACGGTTAAAGTGGATTCAATTTGCACTATTTCTGGCAGTCTGCAAAGGTCCTTAATTTCAACTGGTTTTCATACTGGGACCTAGTATGACACAGTGGGAAGTAATAGTGCCACTCCATTCTTCTTTGGTTAGATCTCACCTGAAATATCCTTGTCCAATTCTGGGAACCACAATTCAAGAAGTATATTGACAAGTTGGAGCATGTCCAGAGGAGGGCAACTAAAATGTGAAAGGTCTGAAAACCATGCCCTATGCAAAGTGTCTTAGTAGTCTCTCCTGCTCTGATGCAGACACTTCAGTATCATTCCTCCCTAGTATGAGGTCCCATCACTTTAGGAGACTTCTTAGGCTGAGGAGCTCTCTATTCCCAAGAAGTACTTCCTTGTAGTCACATATATCTCTTGGTGGATTAATGGCTAAAAATCAGGTGTATCTCCTTCTAAGATCTGGGAGGGAGACCAGCCTCTTCCTTGTATTGCTACCTCATGCTTTTCTAAGAAGCTCATGACTAGGGGTGTAGAATTTTGTACTTACACAAGACCCATCCAATCTTCAGTTTGTCCCCACCATCCAAGGACAAATTAAGCCCACCCAAGGACAAATTAAGCTGAGTGGAAATGTTAATCTACAGGCTTTAAAATTCACAATTCTGAACACCTTTGAACAGAACGTCAAATAGGTAATGGCACAGGGTGTGTGGTTAAAACTGTAACTTATGCTCATGATTGCAAGCACAATTCATCTGTATTGTTCTTCTCAGATCACATTTACAATTACCCCTTGGTATTCATGGGTTTGATATCCAAGGATTTAAATTAAGAAACAAACAAACAAAAAAGAACTGCAATAGCCAGACTGAGAAGTAGTCCCAGTGCACTAGCAATGGCTGAGGCAAAACCCAGTCAAAACCAAAGTCAGAACTTAAAGCTCTTCAGGAAGCCTCTGCTAGAATTTAAACTCCTACCTCACTTTGTTTTCCACCTTCACAGAAGGAATTGTCTGAGAATTTATAGCCCTTTTTTACTTATATACCTTTTTGCCCCACTCCTTCTGCTGCTTCTCCCTGAGATAGATCAGTGGCAAAGGGGTTTAAAATCTGACAAAGGTTTTGTGAAGGGAAAGTTAAGAAGAAGGGAAACAGAGTCAGGAAAGGGCCTAAATTCTGGCAGAGCCTTTAGGATGGGAAGGTGGGAAACAATGCAAGAAGAATGCCTTTCTGGTACCCGAACCTTGTCACCCAGGTAATTGTAAATGTTAAATATTGACTTGAGCATCTCTGGTTTTTGGTATCTGTGGGGGTTCTGGCACCCCATGGATTCCAAGAGCTCATTGTACTTAGATTCTTTGAGTCTTACAAAAGACTCTTACAAAAGATGTAAAAGGAGACACATAATGGGGGTCCCAAGGTTGTAGAAGCCTGTCTCAGAGAAGGCTACAGTGGCCACTACTGTTCTCTTTGCAAATACCTTTTTTCCTGTTTAGATAACCTTTGGCTATCAACTGCTTCTCACAGAAGGGTCCTTTAATATGAGATGTTGTACTTTTATTCTCATAGTTATAGTTATCTTATTTATTCTTTTAAAAAATAAACTTTCCAATTATAAACATAAGTTTACATTTAAACTATGTCATGTGCCACTTTAGGTCTGCTCCTGGGAGAAAGGCAAGATGAAAATAGGATGAAAATATTTTTTAAAAAATGAATAAAAATATTTTTGTACAGTATAGAGAGATCAGCATCAGGGAAAGTCTTGGCTGGAAATCATATTTATGGCAATACATGGAACTTGTTTGATTATTTTCCAGGGAAAGACTGGAATTAGGGTTGTTTTTGAAACCATGTACACATTTTAACACATCAGAAGTAATACATGCAAAATGCTTTGGAACATGAAATGTTAGCTCTATGAATATATCAATTAATGCATTGATTAACAATGCAAACTAGCATAAATTTGCATATGAGTTCAACAATAATTTGGAAGGAAGAAACATAACTGTTTTGTGTAGTATTCATACATCAGTTATGCCAAGCTCAATCTTAAAAAGAATGTCTTAATATATTTAATATGTTATTGAAGTGTTAGGCAAGGATCAGATCATTGTATTACAATTATTTAAAAGAAACCATAAGATATTCTCTGGAGACTGGTGTGAATATGATTAATTGTTTTGCTTGTCATAACAAGTCATTCCTCTTTATTTCTAATGTGGTATTTGGGATCTGAAAACTTTATACATTCTTGCCAGTCAAAACATTTTAGGAAAATCATTTGACTGATTAAATCAATGAAATATTGTAACCCTTATGCTAAATGTTACTATTCTTATATCATGATATTATTAATTTGGTTGGTAAACTGGGTGTCTTTCCATTCCAGGGTTTCAGGACAGATGTGTCAAACAGCCCAAGCTATCAAGGATGGCATTACTGGGTCCTGCAGGTTTTTTTTTTTAAAGCATTACTATCATTTGGTAGCAGTTGTCACTAATGAGCTTATCACACCACTAAATAAACCTTTTTACCTCTCCTGAATTCATTCTTAATTCAGGCAGCATCTGGATACTATCACAGGGATTTTGCCACTGAATCCACCACCTGCATCCAGCCCGGGTCCCAGGGGTGCTCTGGTGGCCATTTTCTTAAGTCAGAAAATTCCCAATTTCAAAAAGAGGTGCACTGAGCACCCCTGGGACCCAATCTTGATGTGGGCTGGACATGGGTGGAGGATTTTGTGGCAAAATCCCTGTGATAGTACCCAGATGCTGCCTAAATTAAGATTGAAGTTGGGAGAGGTAGGAAGGTTTATTTTAGTGGTGTGATAAGCTCCTGAGCTGAAATGTCTCATGTTAGATCTATAGAATTTTAAATGGCAGGCTACCCTCCTGTGGCATCACTAGAGGGTGCAGGGGGGCAGACAGAAGGGGTCCTAAGGGGGGAGTGACCCTACTGCTCGCCAAACGTCTGCCTTTTTGGCAGAAATGGGCTGTGGTATCCCTTTAAATGGGCAGAAATGGGCTCTGGTATCCCTTTAAAATACTGAAGAGATGGGGTGAGTGGGGTGAGGCTCAGTGTGAAGAGAAAGGATGGGCCCCAGGTTTTTTAAAATAAACATTTGATTAAAATAAATAAATAAATCTTTAAAAGTTTTCCTTAAAAACATCACAGGTTATCAATATTTCACTTTAACCACGTGAAACAATATACGATTAGGCTGCACATCTGATAATTTTAATTTTGCTAGTTTCTTATGTCACAACATTGCCATTACATTCAGTGATATACAGGAATATACAGGATGGGAGGGTGCAGTACAAAAATATTACTGAGAATTCCTTATGTTTTGGTAGGGGATGATGTGACACCATGGGAGGGGGGATGACACCATTAGTTACCGCATTGTGTGACACCAACTCTAGTGATGCCAGTGCTATCCTTCATGGCTACAGATGACCATTGGAAAAGACAATAATTCTAGGAAAGGTAGATTATAGTAGAAAGAGAACAGGACAGCATGCCAGATGGACAGATTCAGTCAGGGATACAACAGGACTGAATTGCAGGACCTAAGCAGAGCAGTGGAGGATGGGGGTCATAAAGATGTCTCATCCAAAGAGTCTCCATGAGTCAGGGTCAACAACAACAGTTAACAGCAACAACAAGGATAATATATTAGAAGAGAGCCAAAGTTTGGAAAGTTGTTTATTTATGAAAGTTCATTCACTTCCACTACATTTTATAGTATTTAAGAAGTACACTCATTCCTCCCCATTCATGAACTTGGTATCCACAGTCTCAATCCTTCATGGATGGCAAGCAGAGAGGGACAAAATGGACAAAAAGGGGCACACTGTGCATGGGAGCATGCACCCATTATAACCAATAGGCTTTGAATATTTGCAATTTTCCCAATTCGCGGGGCTGCGTGTGTCTGGAACGGATCCCCTGCAAATCAGGAAGGATGACTGTACTTTATTGTCATCATTTACTAACATATTAAAAAGGTAACTTGGTGCATTGCTTATTATTTTAAAAGTATTATCATTACTTTTCACTGCCGTTTTTTTTTAAAGCAACTATTAGGTTTGGTATGAGAATGGCATATAAGTGGACAAATCCCCATCAAAACACCTCCAGAATGCCTAAAAAGGGCCCTTCAAAATTGATGTTAGGAAGTAACTAAAAACATTATTTGTGCCAATAAACAAAACCAGTTACCCTCATTACATTATTTTTGCTTTATTTGCTCATTGCCCTCATAACTGCTTGCAGGTAAATGCACTACGGGCATTCCTCTGTTTTCATGGATTTGGAGTTCGTGGTCTCATCCGTTTGTGGGCAGGGAGGGACACAATGGACAAAATGGGGCACGCACAGGTGAGCGCTGCTATTCAAGCCAATGGGGCTTGAATATTGACAATTTTCCATTTTCATGGGGAAGGGGTCTGGAATGGATCCCCTGCGAAAATGGAGGGGTGACTGTATTTTTATCTTCTCGTTCCTAGAGAAAAGCTGGAAAAAGATGGGAGGGTAGGCAGGGAAAATATTTTATGATATTCACCCACATACTGCTCTTTTTGCTGGTAAAATTAGATGTCCCTAACTTCTTTTTACTGAGGCCATTCTGCCTTTGAACATATTGAACTATAATTGCAACATCTACTTTGGAAATTTGTTGTTATTAACTGTTTTTGAGTCAATTCTAACTTTTCGGCTGAGTTGTATATCTTTACATTTTAGAATCTTTTCTAGTTCTTTCATAGCCATCCTCACCATTCTTAGTCTTCTTCTAATTTCTTGACTGCAGTCCCCATTTCTATCAATATTTGATCCCAGGCATGAGAATTCTTTGGGAGCATAGTTATCAAATTTGCAGATGACACCAAATTAGGAGGAGTAGGTAATACCCCAGAAGATAGGATCAAAATTCAAAAAGAACTTGAACAGACTAGAAAGCTGGGCCAAAGCTAACAAAATGAAATTCAACACGGAGAAATGTAAGGTACTGCACTTAGGGCAGAAAAACAAAAAGCAGAGATATACGATGGGGGGGCATCTGGCTGAATGAGACTACGTGTGAAAGGTATCTAGGAGTCCAGGTAGACCACAAGTTGAACATGAATCAACATATGATGCAGCAGCTAAAAAAGCCAATGCAATTTTAGGCTGCATCAATAGAAGTATAGTGTCGAGATCAAGAGAAGTAATAGTGCCACTCTATTCTGCTTCAGTCAGGCCTCACCTGAAATACTGTGTCCAGTTCTGGGCACCACAATTCAAAAAGGATGTTGAAAAACTGGAGCATGTCTAGAGAAGGGTAACTAAAATGATGAAGGATCTGGAAACCATGCCCTATGAGGAACGACTTAGGGATGTTTGGCCTAGAGAAGAGACAGTTATGAGGGGATATGATATTTTAAGGGATATATTGAGGAGGGCGCTAGCTTGTTTTCTGCTGCCCCAGAGAAAAGGATGTGGAGAAACTGGAGCAACTAAAATGGTGAAAGGTCTGGAAACCAAGCCCTATGAGGAACAACTTAGGGAGCTGGGGATGTTTAGCCTGGAGAAGAGAAGGTTAAGAGGTGATATGATAGCCGTGTTTAAATATTTGAAGGGATGTCATATTGAGGAGGGAACAAGTTTGTTTTCTGCTGCACTAGGACCCGGAACAATGGATGCAAGCTCCAGGAAAAAAAGATTCCACCTAAAAATTAGGAGGAACTTCCTGACAGTGAGAGCTGTTTGACAGTGGAACACACACTCTTGGAGTGTGGTGGAGTCTCCTTCCTTGGAGGTCTTTAAGCAGAGACTGGATGGCCATCCGTCGGGGACGCTTTTATTGGGAGTTCTGCATGGCAGGGGGCTAGACTGGATGGCCCTTGTGGCCTCTTCCAACTCTATGATTCTATGATTCTTTTACTATTTCTGTTTCTTCATTGTCTAGGATGAACTTGTGAAGGTCCTTGGTGGTCATTATTTTTTTTCTTTATGTGCAACATTAAACCTGCCTTAGCCCTTTCTTCTTTGATCTACCTAAGTAGGCGTTCCAGCTCTGTGAGTTTTCTGCTAGTAATATGGTATCATCAGCATATCTTAGATTGTTGATATTCCTTTTCCTATTTTCAGTCCTCCTTACTTTGTGTCTAAGAATGCTTTTTTTATATAATATGTTCTGCATGCAAGTTGGACAGACAGGGTGAAAGGAAACAGCCTTGTCTGACCCCTTTGCCAATTGGGAACCATTCTGTTTCTCTGTGTTCTATTTTGACAATAGCCTTTTGACCTGAGCACAGATCTCTCATCAGGACTATCAGATGTATTGGCACTCCCGTGTCTTTAAGGGCATTCCATAGTCTTTCAGTCAATCTTATATTTGTTTTATGATTTAACTATTTTATTATTGTTTGTATTCTGATATGCTATATTTTATACTCGAAATACTGTATTTTATTGTTGTTACGGTCAGTCGACTAATCAATAATACTTTTTCTGTTCTGTTCTGTTCCATAGACTTTCATGATCTATGCAATCAAAGGCTTTGCTATGGTCTATAAAGCACATGCTGATTTTCTTTTGGAATTCCCTGGTGTGCTCCATTAACACCAAAGATGACTCTGACAGTGTGGATTGAAGCAGTTCAACTGGAATATCATCTGTTTCTGGTCTTTTGTTTTTTGCTATTTCTCTTATTGCAGTTTCCACCTCACTTTTTAGAATTTGGGATTCATCCTCTTCTGGCTCTTCATTCCATGTGTTCTTCATTTTGCCATCTCTTTTGTATAATTCTTCAGTGTATTGCATCCAACATCTTTTTATTCCTTCCTGGTCTTGAATTATGTTATTTTTATTGTCATAGATTGTCCCAGTCTTTTGTTTGAATTTTCATTTGATTTCCCAGATCTTGTGAAATAGATCACTTCTTCTTCCCTTTTTGTTGTTGTGTTCTATTTCTCTGCATTGGTTGTTGCAATAATTTTCTTTATCCTTCTGCACAAGCCGTTGTACTGTTGCATTCATAATTTTTAGTTTGTTCCTATCTCCCTTTTGTTCTTCTTCTTTTCTTTACTGCTTGTAGTGGTTTTTTTTCTGTCATCCATGTTTTTTTCTTTCTTTTTGTTTATTTTGAACATGGAAAGGTCCTAATGAAAGCTCAGGAACAAAACACTAATATAAAACCCCGCATAATGAAACTGAGGTAATTAGTAATGGTTGACACAGGACAGAATGTTTATCACACTGTGTTCTATTTAGTTCAAATTAGGTAAAGACACCCCCCCAACGCGTCAGGAGGGGCCTTCTGTTGCGACGGCCCCATAAAAGGGCACCGACACACGATTGGCTGAGCAGACTGGAAGTCCCACCCATGCCGGCCTGCTCAGCCAATCAAATGGAGGTCTCGCTCCAGGGTCTTGCGAGACTTCAAATCTCACGAGATTTCAGGAGGCTATTTAGCCTCATGCTGCCACATGTCAGCAGCCATTTTTGAATTGCAGATGAGCAACCCATCCCTCTCACCCTTAATTAATTGGTAAACATCTTATGTACTCTCAGGCCTACTGGGGCCGGGAGGGAATTTTCCCAGAGGAACAATTTGGGTTTTTTGCCCTCCCTGAGAATAATAATAAGATTACCAATCGCAAATAAAAGTTTACTGCTATGCTGGTTAACAGTTAGTAGGGGTGGAGTAATAATGAATTTATTTGAATTGTTTGTGGTAAAAATTATAGTTTTGTAATGTGTAATTTTA
>JAIPUX010001880.1:108175548-108186035 GCA_020142125.1 Phrynosoma platyrhinos | reverse complement strand
GTGGGGGGAGTAATGCAGCAAAGCACAGGAAATGATCAAAGAAAAAAGAATTAACATTTAATCAAAGGAAAGCTTGAAGAGGATGCAGCAGCATAACTTCCCTTCTTTATGTTGTTGCCCATGGTGAAATACAGGAGAGGTACTTGACCCTGCTAAATTATCCACATAAGTTTAGATAACACAGTGGTGTAAACTGCCAACATAGGTAATTTCTTTCTCATTTTCTCTCTTTCACTCACACACACACTACACATGGATTCTTGGAAAACTTTTCTATAATTTATTGTTCTTTGCCTTCAAATTATTTCTGACTTATGGTGACCCTAAGACAAACCTATCATATGGCTTTCTTGGCAAATTTCTTTACAGGGGTTTGCCACTGTAATCTTCTGAGGCTGAGAAAATGTGACTTGCCCAAGATCACCCAGTGGGTTTTTATCTTTAAGTGGGGAACTGAACTCTGATTACCAGAGTCATAGCTCAATGCTCAAACCATTACACCACATAATTACATTCTCATTAAAATATACACCAGTGTTATTGTTTTTTAAGAATTTATTTTGATGGTACAAGGTATAGTTTGGTTTGGTAGCAAACTGTTTCCTCAAAAATAAAAGTTACACAAGAAAAATGATTCAGACAGAGCCATCAAATAGAAGCCAGGCACTCATCCCTCCTGAGCAATATATGTATTAATATACCAACTGTTTCACAGGAATGATTTTGTAGCTGAAGTTCTATAGCCCAATTCAGGTAATCACAAAAAATGTTAAAATAATACATGAGAAGAGGACTGCATTCATCCCACTATTTCTGCCATCATTCTTTCCATATGGAGCTGACCTTCTGAATGGGAAGAACATCCACAATTTGTGCCTGAAGCCCTTTAAGGGATCAGCAACTATGACCAACATCCAATAAATGATATTTCACCAACTTTAGTAGCAGTCTGTTTATGTCTCAACACATCCATGTACCTCATCCGAAAAATTGTCATGAAATTTTACTGTTTAAGACATTGTTTTGCCAAAACAAAGTTACTGTATACACTCTTATTAAAAACTGAAATGGAAGAAGATGTTGTAAAGAATGCAATGGTCCATTGGGCAAAATATGTTGGTCATAGCATTCACCTTGCTCAATGGGAAAAAATCTTGGGAGAAAAAAAATCTGAGATACACAGCCTCCCAAAACCTATAGGAGAACTGGTACAAAATGTTTTATCAATGGTATCTGAGCCTTAGCAAATTGGCCAAAATATATAAAAATTGTGACAGTTGCTGTTGGAAATACAGGGAGTCAATTGGAACATTCTTTCATTGCTGTTGGACATGCAAATATGCAAAAAAGATACTGGGGGATGATTAATGACCTAATCAATGAAATAATAAGCATTAAAATAGAATTAAAACCACAAATTTATCTTTTAGGAATAATGGATGACCAAAAAGGAAACATGGGAAAATAGTGTTCTATATGATCACAATTGCCAGAATCCTCTTTGCAAGTAGATGGAAATCAAAAGAAATCCCAAGTAAAGAAGATTGGCTATTGAAACTATATGATATTTTAGAAATGGATAAATTGTCACAATTACTAAAGGATTATCCTCTGGAAAAATATAATAAAGATTGGGAGAAAGTTGTTAAGTTTATAAGAGAGCAATGGGGAGAGATTGTGATGCTTAATACAACATAATAATGCTAGATAGCATGTTAAAATGTCACAGTAAATATAAGACAAGTTGACTCTATATAGGATTTATGATTAAGAGAAATTTAAGATATTAAGTATAGGATAAAATATATTAGTGGAGAGAAAAGAATAAGATAAGATCTATCACAATAGGGTGAAATAACAAAGGAGTAAGCAGGGAATATATAAGAATATATAAGAAGCCATTATATATGTTTTAAAAATAGAAGTGGTAGTCAGGAAGTCAAATTGCTTGTGAAACTGTGTAATCTTAGTTGTTCTCATTTGGTTTTTTTTAGTAAACAATTATGGTCTGTAGGAAAGGATGTTTGAAGATTAGGTAAGTAGCGATTGGTTTGAGAAAGTGAGGATAAGATGGACTGAGATTGATAAGAGATAAGAAGACAGGACATAAGACAGAAGAAGGAAAGAACAGAACAATTGTGGAAGAATGGAAGAAAGGGAGGAAACAAAGAAGGTAATGATTAGGTAGGAAGGTTTGTAAGGAAAGATTGAGTATTAGTAGAGAGGTTTGATCGAAGTGAGAAAGGTTATTAGTGGTTTCTAAGCTATTTTTATTAATGTCACTGTCTGTATTGTCTGTATTTTTCTTTTCTGTTTTTTTTGTTTGTTGTTTTGTGTGTTGATGTTACATTCACTTTATGCCAATAAAATATCACAAAAAACAAAATGACAAATACTTTTGGGAAGCTCAATATACTTTTTATGCAAAATATCTTTTTGCAAGGAAAAAAGTTGAGAAATGCAAAAAGCATTTTAAAAATGTACAAAACCTGTCATAATTTAACTGAGTAGGCAGAAAATGTGTATCCCTATGGAATCCTGGGATTTGCAGTCTACTGTGACACCAGAGTTCTCTGATATATGAGGTTAAGTATTTCACAAAATTACAAATCCCAGAATTCTATTTCATTGAACTATGGCTTTGCAATACAGATTCAGTCTATACCAGAGGTAATCAGCCTTAACAACAGTAACAACTGTCTTAGATACATTCAACTATATTACTTCACTTTAAACAATCTTCAGAAGCTTCAGCTCTTCCAGAATGTAGTTACAAAGAGATAGGCGAATACTTGTTCATTACACCAGTCTTACTACAACCACGCTAATCTGATTCCAGGATAATGGTAGGGAGAAAAATGCCTGATTTGCTTTCTCCATCATGCACATTTTGTGAATTTTAGTAAATTTTGATTGAAAATCAACTAAAATGAAAAATCTCATTCATCCCTTATGCAGTACCATCCCTGGGGTGGGTGCAGGCCTCACTGAGTGACACCCCAGAAAGGGGGGGTGACATCACAGAAGAGGAGATGAGATCTGGTCAGCCCCTGCCCCCTGGAGGCATTGTTTAGGGACCCCTGGACCAGGCAGGCAGCAGACAGCTATTTTCCCATCTGTGCCACCATTTCACCAGCTTGGTGGGCAGTGGCTGGATGTTTCCATAGCCCATGTGGCTGCTTTCCATGTGACTCCACCCCTGGAAGTCCTACTCAGAAGCCATGCCCCCAGAAGCCCCTCCTCCCCACACCAGGTGACACCCCAGCCAGGGACACCACTGCCCCTATGATTGGCAATTTTATTAAATTTATCTTCTCCAGACTTGATTTGGGGGAGGCAGTCCCTAAGTCAGTTGGTTATTTACATGACCAGCACATTTAACTGTGCCTGACATAAGGGTGCATGATTAGGTAATTTCAGGGGAGTTTATTTAGAATTTACTCATCTGGAGTTTTATAATTGACATTGCTTTTTTTAAATGAAGTTAATGAAGCTAAACTGAATGGAGTTGCATCAGAAATGTGGGACATGAATGCTTTAAATAAAATGAAAAATAAAGCTCTTAAATACAGGAAAGACAACAGGTTTAAAGAAATGTTTTCCTTAACTTGAAATGTTCTTCTTAATTCCTATGCGTGTATAGCATTGACAAAACAATTGGATTAATATCATGATCTTGACATCCATATGTTAAAGGAGCATTAGTATTCATGGATGTAAAATACTGATGGCAACATGATAGCACAGAACAAATACAATCACAAGCCCAAATTTCTAGCTTTCTTGAAGCATGACAACATTTATTCTAGGACTGGGAGGAGAAAAGGGGGGGGGGAAACTATTTTTGGTGATGCGTGGTTCAATCTACCTGTTCTAATAACCAGTGCTCCCTGTAGAATTTCATACAGAAGAAGTAATATCCCATAGAATGGAAAGTAATATAAGGTTAGTGATCTACTACTTGATGATAATGAAGGAATTCCAACTTTTCTTTACTGTAAATTGTTAAGGAAAGTTTATTGGGCATTTGGATAGAGATTGAAGCATTTTCAGTCTGATGATGAACCAAATGAAAATCATGGAAAGGTTATTTGCACCAGGGACAATGGATTGCACAAACCACATTTCCTCAGTACATAGTGAATTACAACATAGCAAAATGCTTGTGCTATTTTCTACAATGTTCATAACTAGATTCTAAAGGATTTTTTTTATCAACCTGTCAGATTTACTATAAAGGAACTTTGAAGGTTTTATTTGTTTTGGGGTTTGCTGTTATTAGTTTGACACTTACCAGCAAGAAAAATGTCTGAAATCAGAGATAAATCAGTCAAGTAAATAATTTCAAAGGGACAAGTGGAACACAATTGGCTAACAACCAGTGCAATGTAAAACAAACAATTATTCATTGAAATAAATAGGTTCTACCTATAACATGAAATATACAAGGCTAACACTAGGCTTAAAAAGGGGAGGCTCTTCAGCTTTCTGCAAGTCATTGAGACCTGCAGGGAAATGAATATAGCCATGCTTGTTCCATCTACTTGGTTCAGTGCTTCCCTACTTTGCTCTGGACTGATTACTTAAATTAAGAAGAAAATACAAAACCCGGGTCCCATGGGGCTGTTATTTCCCTGCTTCCCATGTCAAGTGTTCATGTCAAGCCCATCTACAACCTCTCTCAGAGTGATACAAGCCATTTCCACATGAAAACTTTGATGCCTTCATTGGTAGCATACCCTCCAAAGGAACAGTCACAATTAATTTTCTGTTCTCTCATTTTTCCAACTGATTTAAAATCTCCCAGTGTCACTATCTCCCTTTCATTTCTCCCTTTTGTCCTCAGTTTATGTCCATTGCTGCAAACAGAGTTGAAAATGCAAAATCAAGATATGTTTATATAGGTCAAAGAAACAGGTTTTGCCCAACTCTTGCTGTATCCTGTCTTCATGACATAGGGCCAAAGCCATGCTTGATTTGACTGTGGATCATCTTAACAGAATGGTTTGCAATTAACAAAGGGGTCAGGCAAGGCTGTTTTATCACCTAGCTGTTCAACTTATATGCAGAACTTATTGTAAGAAAAGGAGTGAAAATGGATGGAAGAAATATCAACAATCTAAGATACTTACATGACACCATATTACTAGATGAAAATCTCACAGCCCTGGGGCAACGACTAAGGATGATCAAGGAAGAAAGTGCAAAGGCAAGCTTACTGTTGAACATAGGGGGAAGGAAAGTAATGTCCATGGAGAATCTACACAAATTCAACCTAGACAATGAGGAAATAGTAATGGTAAAATAATTATCATACCTGGGATCAAACATTGGTAGGAAAGGAGACTGCAGCCAAGAAATCAGACGATTAAGAAAGGGAAGAGTGGTTATGAAAGAACTAAAAAAGATAATAAAATGCAAAAATATACAACTGATCGCAAAACTTAAAATCATATACGCCACTGTGTTCTCTATCACTATGCATGGATGTGAGAGCTGGATGGTTAAGTAAGAAGATAGGAGGAAAATTAATTCATTTGAAATGTGCTGTTGGAGAAGAGTGGTAAGGATCCTGTGGATGGCTAAGAAGACAAAGGTGTCCTAGAGCAGATCAAACCAGAAATCTCCCTGGTGGACAAAATGACAAGTCTGAAACTGTAGTACTTCAGATACATCATGAAAACACACAACTCATTGGAAAAAAACAATAATGCTAGGAAAGGTGGAGGGAAGTAGAAAGAAAGGAAGGCCACATGCTAGATGGATGAACTCTATTAAGGACCCTCAATTCAAATAGTCTGGATAGCCTTGGCAGCAGGTCCCCTGGGCTGAAAATGCTACTACTCAATGCCAGGTCAGTAAATGGTAAAACTGACTTGATCCTGGATGAGCATGCTGACCTGGCTTGTATTACAGAGACCTGGCTGGATGAAGCTGGTGGTGGTGGAAGAGGAACAATCTCTTCCAGCTTTGTCCACCTGGTTTCTCTGTTCAGCAGCAGGTGAGGCATGGAGGGTGGGGAGACAGAGTTACAGTGGTCTATCAGGATTCCATCTCCCTTACCAGGTGTCCTGTCCCACAGTCTACTCTACTGGGTATGAGTGTGTCTATGTAAAGAAGGGTGGCTGGGACAGATTAGGGATTCTGTTGGTGTACTGCCAACCCACTGCACAACAGTCTCCCTGGCTGAGTTAGTTTTTGCAGTGGTGTTGGAGTTCCCATGGCTTGTTGTCCTGGGGGGCTTCAACATCCATGCAGGGCCTGTTCTGTCAGGAACAGCTCAGGCCTTCATATCTGCCATGATAACCACGGGGTTGTCCTGAGTAATATCTGGTGCCACCCATATTGCAGGACACACTCTGGGTCTGTTTTTGTTTGTTTGTTTGTTTGTTTGTTTTGCTCTGGACAGGATGACGGTGATCTGGGAATGGGGGAATTCTCTGTAGTTTCATTGTCATGGACTGATCACTACCTGGTAGGGTTTATACTTACTGGGACTCATAGCCTCTGCATGGGTGAAGGGCTGATTAAGATGGTCTGCCCCAGGAAGCTTATGGATCTGGATGAATTCCTGATGGCTCTTGGAGAGTCTCCTGTTGTCTTGGCAGGTGATCTTGTCAATGCCCTGGCTAATCTCAGGAATAGGGATATGGCCAGGGCAGTGGACATGATTGCCCCTGAGTTTCCCCTCCCACAAAGTAGAGCCAAACATGCCCCCTGGTTCATTAGGGAGCTGGCAGTGATGGAATGAGTGGGACAGAGACTAGAGCAATGATGGCAGAAGACTAGGAGTGAGTCCAACCAAACCATTGGAAGGCCTATGGTAGGACAATCGATGCAGCAAAGAAATTACACTTTTCTGCCATGATTGTGTCTGTACAATTTCATCCAGTGGAGCTGTTTCAAATTGTCAGGGCCCTTTTACATTTTGGCCCCCAAGAAGGAAAAAAAAGACCATTCAACAGCTCACTGTGAGGAATTTGCAAGACACTTTGCAGGCAAAATTACTTGGATTCACTCTGACTTGGATGGTGTAGTTGAGACAGGTCCAGTGGATTTACTCTTAGTGCCTGCTTGTCCCATATTATTGGATAAGTTTCAATTTGTGCAGCCTGAGGATGTTGATAGGATCCTTGGAGAAGTGAGGGCCTCCATGTGCATACTAGATCCTTACCCTTCCTGGCTTCTGAAATCAGCTAGAGGGGGATTGGCCAAATGGGTAAAGGGAGTGGTGAATGCCTCACTGAAGTGAGGCAAATTTCCATCTTGCCTAAAGGAGGCTGTGGTGAAGCCATTACTGAAAAAGACCTCACTGGATTCCACCATTCTGGATAACTATTGGCCAGTCTCTAACATTCCATGCTTAGGCATGGTTCTGGTGCACATGGTGGCCTCCTAGCTCCAGGGATTTCTGGATGGAACTAATTATCTAGAACCATTTCAATCTGGCTTCTCACCTGGCTATGTCACAGAGACAGCTTTGGTCACCTTGGAGGATAAACTATGTGTGGAATTGGACAGGGAGAGTGTGTCCCTGTTGGTCCTGCTAGATATATCAGTGGCTTTTGATACCATTGATCATGGTATCCTTCTGGGCCACCTTTCTGGGATGGGAAGGTTCTGCGTTGTCCTCCATGTTGTTCATCTACATGAAACCACTAGGAGAGGTTTTGGAGTGCAGTGTCATCAATATGCGGATGACTGCCAACTCTATCTCCTTTCCACCCAATTTCAAGGAAGCTGTCTCTGTGCTGAAGCAGTGTTTACTGTCAGTAATGGACTGGCTGAGGGCAAACAAACTGAAACTTAATCCAGACATGACAGAGATGCTTCTAGTCAGTCATAAGGCAGATCAGTGAATTGGGGCTTTGCCTGAGTGGGATGGGGTTACAATGCCCCTGAAATCTCAGGATCATAGCTTGGGTGTGCTCCTAGACTCCACTCTTAGCCTGGATGCCCAGGTTTCAGCAGTAGCCAAGAGTGCAGTTGTACAGTTAAAACTAGTGCACCAGCTGCACCCATTCCTTGAGTCGTCAGATCTGACTACAGTGACACATGCCTTGGTTACATCCTGTTTGGACTACTGTAATGCACTCTATGTGGGTCTTTCTTTGGAAACTGTTTGGAAACTTCAGGTCCAAAACATCACAGCCAACACACTGATCAGAGCCAGTTATAGGGAGCATATAACTCCTTTACTGAAACAGCTTCCCTGGCTTCTGGTTCGTTTCTGAACACAATTCAAAGTGCTGGTCATGACCTATAAAGTCCTACATGGCTTAGGTCCAGACTATTTGAGACATCTTATCTCCCCATACAAACCACCTAGAACCCTAAGAATCTCAGGAGAAGCCTTTCTCTTAGTCCCACCGCCATCCCACGAGAGAGAGCCTTCTCGGTGACTGCTCCCACTTTGTGGAAATCTCTTTCACAGGAGGCTAGACTGGCCCCCTCATTGCTGGACTTTAGCAGGCAAGCAAAAACATTTTTATTCTAGCAAGATTTTTAAAAATCATGCAAGCCTGGTTTTATGGGGGAGGGGTAGATTATTTTTAAGCTTTGTATGTTTTAAATTTTGTATGCTTAAATGTTAACTTTTTACTCTTTTAATTAAGTCTATTTAATTGTTTTTAAAAAATGTTGTTTTGATATGTTTTTATGTGTTTTTATGTTGTGAGCCACCTTGGATCCCTTTTTGGGAGAAAAGTGGGATAAAAATAAAATAAAATGAAATAAAATAAAATAATTTTCTTATCTACTTTCTTCAGTGCCCAGCTCTCACATACATGGTGATATATGGATGTGGGGATATCGCAAAGTAATAATTATCACCCAGATGTTATTATGATATATTGATTAAATTTTGTCAGTGTCATCATCACCAAATGTTTTTTTCTCTTCCCAAAAATGAAAAATCTGTTGTGCAGTTGCTGATTTGACAACACAAATGATGTCATTCATGAAGTTAAAGAGTGGTTTAAGGTACAATCTGCAGACTTCTCCAATAATAGTATTTGAAGGGTCAAGAAGCACTGGGATAAATGTATAAATCTGGATGGTGACTATGGGGCATTGCAGACTGGCCTAAAGGGCTGGCCTGGTGGTGGAGTTGGGCTGGGACAGCCGCACACCAGCCTCCCCAACCCCAGCTGGGATGGCATCCTGACTCTACGCACCCGTATGCATGCTGCATGGCATCAGGACGCCCTCCCAGCACAGTGTATACACACCCTGCACTGAAAAGGCATAGAAGAACTGCGGTGCCAGCTCTTAGAGCAGCTCTTTTAGGGGTGGCTAAAGAGAGGATTGGGGCCATGGGGTGCAGTTGCTATGGCCCCAATCCACCACTAGCAGGGGCGGCCCAGAGCAGCCCATCTGCATAGACCCTGTATAGAGATAAGTCAACAACTACAAATCAAAACAAACTTTCTGTCAATTTTTTTGAAGGTGATAATTAAAACTTTATGATACCCCCTGGTATATATCAAAATAATTTAACCTCCAAGATTTCACAGATGAAAACTAGGATATATGTGGTCAAATAACATTGGAATGCAGTCAAGATGACAAACATTATTTAGGAGATAGAACACTGAAAATCTACTTGAAAAGGAGGACTCCACATTTCCTCTCCTGTACCCCATCCCTCAGTTTAGTAAAAACTACTTTTTAAACTTTGAAGTCAGTTTGCAGCAATTCAAGTAAACTGAGGAGGAAGGAGGAAAGCTGGGGGAAAAGAACAGTGATGGAAAGAATTTTTAAAAATGATTGAAAAAATATGTCTTTGAACATTTTATTTATTTATTTATTTATTTATTTAAGGGATTAATTTGGGGAATCTTTCTCCCAAAATCAGATTCATAATGAGAATCTCTAACAAGTATTCTGGACTGAAAATCTTTGCAGCTCAGGATATATTCTGTGCATAATTCTCATGTGATTGTTTTGTGCAGAAAACATCAATTTCTACACAGGTAACAGCTTTTTATGTGCAGAACACAATATTCCCCCACATAAAGCTTCTTCCACACAGCAATATTATTTTCTGTCCAGAAAATGCTGTTTTCAGTGCAAAAGAACCACATGAAAAATTTGTACAGAATGAGTTCCAAATTGCAAATAAGTTTCAAAAGATGCATAGCTTCTGAAGCCTTGCTCACAGTGAGAAGAAAATTGCTAAAATTATTCCTTGCCTCCTTTGAGAAGAAAAAATATAATAAGTTGCATTCCTAGGAGAGAAAAATTGGGATATTTTTAAAACAGTAAAAACAGTAGGATGCCAGTGGATTAATCAGGACTGTCTCTGCCAAATCAGGACAATAGGAAAGTAGAGAAAATGGGGTCAAATGTCATTTTAGATATATAACAATAGGAAAGACCACCACCACTCCTTTGTAACCCTGCTCACTCCTTGTTATACTGGATTTTCTTTACACACACACACACATCCTTTTCTTTTACATAGGGGAATATTATGAGAAATGAAC
>JAIPUX010001880.1:108124782-108141198 GCA_020142125.1 Phrynosoma platyrhinos | reverse complement strand
ACACTCACCCACTCAAAATGGCTGCCTAGAAACTGCTTTCCTTCTTCTTCCTGGCCAGTACTGGCCTGGAAAGCCTCTGGGAGGAGTTATATAGAGCTAGGCAGCTAGCTCTACCTCCTAGTGACTCACAGATGTGACTCATCAAAGCCCCACCACCTCAGCAACAAACATATTCTCCCATGTTTTTTTTTTAAAAAAAAAACATGTAGGACTCTAATCTTATCTGTGGGCATGGATTGCAAGATAGCACATTTTATGCCTTGGAGACTGCAAAAAGTGTGGAGAACCTGGATGCTTTTTGGTTTATATGAAGATATCGGCAATTGTTTTCTGCTGAGAAACTGCACTTTCTATATGAGCTACACCTACTTGAGTTGCAAACAACATGGTCTGGACTTCCACCACCATCTTTTCATCTATCTGACAATTCAAGAGTTATAGACACAAGGGGATTGATCTGTGTAATGAAGGCTACCCTGTTCAGGAGAGCCACCATAGTCAGTTAAAACATCAGTCAACCCAGAGACCTCAGTATTGTTATCAATAAATCATGTAAATTGCACATTGTTATCATGGCACACTAGCAACAAATGGAGGTTGGTGTAACAAATGAGACACTCCATGGCTGCAATCCTGCATTGCTCAATATAGCATGGTAGTTCCATATGTAGAACTATCTGATGCTGAGCTATTTACCACTTCCCCGACCTACCACAGAGCAGCTGATTCACCCCATTCGTGGTTATTTGTGCCTGATGAGAGTGAGAGGGATTATAGAATTATAATATCTGGTGAAATTTCCCAGGATCCTCCAGAGGTCTCAGAGGTTGAAGTAATCATTCCCTGTCTTGCTAAGGAGGCATAAAATAGATTTCTGCAATCTCCCCTGCTTTCCTGTAGGCCTGAATGGAGGGGCTTTGATTGCTGTGGAGAGAAGAAGGGAATACCAGCCACCACAATGACCAAAAATAGACAACAATGGCATAAGGGTTAATTATGTGTATGTTTGCCACTAAAAAGATGCAGCCATGGGATGTAAGGGAAAAGATCCAAGTTGCAAGGCAGCTATGTTGGGTTAGGCTATCCTTATCCCAAGGGAGAAGCTTTGTAACTGCATTAGGTAGATGGATGACTTTTCCAATGATAAGGGGGCTTCAGAGAGAGGAAAAATGTAAAGATACAATAGTAATGTCAGGTGACAGACCTATTAAACCAGTTTGAAGAAATATCAGGACTTAAAATAAATAAAGAGAAAACAATATTATAACTAAAAATATGAGTGAAAAAGAAAAACAATTATTAAAGGAGAAATTAGGTTTCAGTCTAAGTAATAAAGTAAAATATTTAGGAATAATAATTACAAGTAAGAATTCTGATTTATTAAGAAATAATTATAAAAAAAGCCTGGAACAAAATAATAATAAAAAAAAAAAGATCTGCAAAAATGGAAAGATTTAAACCTATCTATATTGGGTAGAATAGCTCTGGTAAAAATGAACATCCTTCCAAAAACGCTCTTTTTATTCCAGGCTATTCCCATAATCAGAAATAATATTTTTAAAGAATGGCAAAAAGAAATTATGCAATATATATAGGCAGGGAAAAAAGCAAGAATTAAACCTAAAATACTTGAAGACGCAAAAATAAAAAAGAGAGGAAGATTTGCATCACCAAATTTAATGCTTTATTTTGAAGCAAGCTGTCTAGCTTGGATAAAAGATTGGATTAAATTTAAAAATAGAAATCTAATGAAACTTGAAGGTACACAAATTAGATTTGGGTGGCATGTTTTTCTTTTATATGATAAGGAAAAAGCAGAGACTTCCAGAATCATTATCTAAGAGCAAATTTAATAAAAGTTTGGGGGGAAAAAATAAAGAACAAATTTGCCCAAAAGTACCAATGTGGGCTTCACCCCATGAATATATATATTATAGACCCATGGAAAGATGTAGATTGGCTCAAATATAAGAATATATTAGTGTATTAGAATAATAAATTTTGTTTGAAAACATATGAGCAATTAAAAGAAGAAAAAAATTGTGGTTAGTTTCTATATAGACAACTGTTAGAAATAACTAAAATAGATGCATGAGGAAAATGATGTACCTTTGAGAAAACAGAAATTGAAGAAGCAATATGTATAGATAAAAAGGGCTAAT
Organism: Phrynosoma platyrhinos; assembly: GCA_020142125.1. Taxonomy (NCBI): domain Eukaryota; kingdom Metazoa; phylum Chordata; class Lepidosauria; order Squamata; family Phrynosomatidae; genus Phrynosoma; species Phrynosoma platyrhinos. The sequence goes on along the minus strand of JAIPUX010001880.1, from coordinate 108,139,036 downwards.
ATCAAGATTATATAAAATTTTACTAAAATATTATACAGAGGATGAAACAATTAAACGAGTGATGATAAAATGGTCACAAAATTTTGTAAGAGTCTAGAATTAAATCAATGGGAGAAAACATGGAATTTACAGATGAACTACACAATGAGTCAAAGCTAATGGGAAAATTATTATAAAATAATTTATAGGTGGTACCTAACACCGGAAAAATTAAATAAGATCTATGGAATGGGTAAGAAAAAATATTAAAAATGTCAGAAAGAAACAGTTACATTCTTCCACATGTGGTAGACATGTAAAGTTGCAAATAAATATTGGAAACAAATTAACCCAAAAAATTAAAGATATATTAATAATCGAATTAGAATGTAAGCCAGAAATCATGTTACTAAGTCAGATAATGAAAATGAAGGAAAAAAAATGAAGGGAAATTAATTTTTATATGCTTACAGCTGCAAGACTAATATATGCACAATATTGGAAATCAAATATATGTCCCCGTGTGGAAGAATAGACTTTCAAATTATTACATATGAAAGAAATGAATGTATTATCAAATGTAATAAATGATAAAATGAAAAGTGAAAAGGAAGAAATATGGGATAAAGTTACAAAATATATGTTAGAAAATATATAGAAATATTATTTGTAAATAAGTAACAGAAAGAAAAATTATGATGTTACTGTAACTATATTTAAATTGTATAGATTATGAGAACGGGACAAAAAAGAAAAGAAGAAGAAAGGAAAATCAAGCTCTGACAAGTTGTAAAGGAGAAAGAAGATATCATAAGAGATGTAAAGTGGTCAATTAGTGAAGGAAAAGCAGATAGTATTTAAAAATGGATTATTAATTTATTTCTTTATAATCTATAATGTACATAAGCACAGAAGGTGGAAAAACCACAAGAAGTAATGAATGATTGAACTGGAAGAGAGAAGAATTAAAGATTTTAACTTTGGAAGAGAGAGAAAAGAGAGGGGGGAGGTAATGTGGGGGGAAACTGAATGATGCTGTACATGGAATGTTTTATATAAATATAAAAATTCTGTGTTGTAAATAAAGTATTTTTTAAAAAAAAAATAAAAGAATAGTAATGTGCCTGGAAATGAATAACTGATTTATTTCCAGTCCCCCTTTTTGAGGAATTGATTTTTATTTATCTGGTAATTTACATTAAAAATATATTTATTTTAATTCAGTTTATCTAAGCAAGCTGAACCTGTAACCAAATGTGGTATTTATTTTATTTTATTTTATTTTATTTTAGGATTCCAGCCAGCCAGGCAGCCTGGAATTCTTCCAGGACATTATGGCCAGAATCCTGTAGATACATAGAATTATGTAACATGGGCATGAGTCAAGCATATGTGCTTTTAAAACTGTATTTACACTGCAGAATTAATGCAGTTTGACACCACTTTAACTGTCATGGCTCAATGCTATGGAATTATGGGATCTGTAGTTTTGTGAGATATTTAGCCTTCTGTCTCAGAGAGCTCTAGTGCCATGACAAACTACAAATCCCAGGATTTCACAGAATGGAGCCATGACAATTAAAGTGGTGTCAAACAACATTAGTTCTGCAGTGTGGCAGCAGCCTTTGTTTATTGCACAACGTAGTATTTAGTACTTCCCTGTGAAAATTAATGATTTTTTTCCCAAAAGACAGTATTAGGGATTTGGATTGCTCCTGGGACTACACGATGGGGTCACATAGGCCTCATATTTTCCAACCTTACTGTATCCCTTTATGCTCCATTCACAACTTCCCCACACACAGCAGCTGTCTTGCTCCAGGAAGGGCTATTGCTACGTCCTAGTGGGAAAGGGAAAGGTGTTCGGAGATACAAAGAAGATTTTAAATCTTTTAAAATTGTTTAATTGCTTTTTGAAATGTTATATTTATACATTTTAATGTTTTTGTATTGTTTTAAAATTGTATTGTTTTAAACTTGCTGTTCACCATCTTGAGTCTCTATATTGGGAGAAAGGTAGGATATAAGCTGATAATGATAATAATAATAATAATAATAATAATAATAATAATAATAATAATAATAATAAATCAAGCATACCAATAGCAAGTACATTTTTATACAACTTATCAGTAAACTAGCACTCCCTAAGTGGTTTACACTGTGTAAGCCAATTGCCCTCAACAAGCTGGGTACTCATTTTAATGATCTACAAAAGGATGGAAGGCCTTGGACCTTGGAGCCCTCCTCTAGGATTGGACTTACAACATTGTGACTGCAGTACTAGCATTTAACCACTGTGCCACCAGGGCCCCATAATAATAATAATAATAATAATAATAATAATAATAATAATAATAATAGGCTGCTCTGGGCTCCTAGGAAAGAAAATGAAGGTTGCATTCCATGAACCATTGTGTCTCCTTCCCTTTCCGGCTGAGCCCAACTGCTGTTTCTATGTCTAGATTGCCTCCCTCCTTCCAAGATACTTTGGGCTCATTCCCACTTCAAAATAACCCAGTGTGGAAACAGGGTTATTTTGTCACTGAATCTCTCTGGGGCCATTTACTCCCCTTTTACTCCCCTTTGTTGTTCACACTTGAGTGGGGGGAGGAAGAACGGCTGCCATGGAGAGAGGAAGAGGAAGGGGAAGAAAGAAAAGGCAAACTCCTTCTGAACAAACCTTGCCAAGAAAACCCCACCACAGACTTGAAGGCACACAACAACAACAAAAATAGAGGAGGGGTGGTGGTATGGTGGGAAGACTTGGGCTCTGGTGGCTCCTTCTCTGCCTCCTCCAGATGGGCTGCCCCCTGGTGCACCCTTCACTTCATTGTTTATGGCAGCGGCAGCGGCAGCATCAGTGGTGGCACTCCACCTCCCTCTCCTCTTCCTTGCCCTGACCTATCCTCAGATGCCCAGCCAGAGTGTTCCCCAAAGGCAGGAGCTCCTGGGCCCTCCTCTGCCTCATCTCTTTATCGTCCCCTCTGGCTGAGAGAGTGTGACTTGCCCAGGATCACCCAGTGGGTTTCCATGGCTGAGCTGGGAAAGGCAGAGGAGGGAAGAGAAGGAGAAGCTATGCTCCAAAGACTCTGGTGATGCTCCCGGCTTGCCTTGTCTCTCTCTCCAAGGAGGAAAGCCTTTCAACTCCCTCTTTGCTGAACAGAGGAAAGGAGGATGGACTGCCTTGCCTGCCAGCCTTGGCTGAGCCCAAAAGCCAGCAAGAGCCAGTGCAGACCCCTGATGTGAATCTGATCTGTCATTCCCACTTGTTGAACACAGTTTGGATTTCGGTCTTTTCAAAAGAACCACCCAAAAACTAGTGTCAGGAAAGGGTGGTTCTTTTGTGTTTGCCTCGCTTCGTCACAATTGAAACTGAGCACAGTAGGATCGGAATTAGTTTCAAGAGGGAAGGACAGTCATATAATCCGATCAGCAATTCACTTTAAATCCTAGTGGGAACGAGTCCTTCGTCTGAACTGCCTTTCACCCTCCCTCACCACTTGTAAGCTGTAGGATCTCAGCCACTATTTCCATATCCTGAAATCTGTGTCTTGCACAAAATAGCTTCCCAGATTCATATTCTTCCAGTACACAGAGGTGGAAGCATACAATAGCTTCCCCCCACATACACTGCAAATTTCAATCTTTATCCATCATGCCCGAAGGTGGATCTACTGTCAGAAATGGGAAACTCAAAGTCCATGTGCAGTTAATCAGTCTTGTATGATGAACCAGAACAAAATTTTGTTGAAGTCACAATGCCAGAAATTCACCTGTTCAGGGTTTAAGCTGGAACTGTGCCTCAATAGCACAAACAGTATATTGAAAAAAAAAAATCCAATCCACAACTCCACCCCTCTCCATTTGGCATGAACTACCACTCTCCTCCTACTATTCCCATGATCTAATTCCCTCTTCCAACCCCCACCCCACCCTTCTACCTAGCCCAGGCATTACCAAGCTATCCCAAACCTCCCCCACATTCAAAGTTGCTTGAAAAGCCAAGCAACTCCAAACATCCAGCTTCCCAAGGTTACATATCTCAAACAGCCAGCTGCCTGCATCCCCAGCACCAAGCAAAAGCAAATGAGCTAAAACTAACATATTATCCCCACCAACCACCAGCAAATTACTCCAAACCCTGACAAAACCAAAAGGTGAAACCTGTATTCTGACAACTACACATCGCTCCATGACAATACATTTTACTTTCCTTTCTTTGAATGTTCCCTTGTTTGCTGAAAGTAAACCTCAAACACTGTTAACATATTTGGTAATCTTCCCCTGAGAGACAGCAGTCTGAGTGACAAGAGGCTGAGTCATTAGGCACCCATTTTTGCAACCATTAGAAATAGTAAAAAGAAAAAAGAAAGAAAAGTTTATACTTAAACCATAACACCAGTCAAAAATTACAACTGCCTTTCTTCTGACTATTAAGAGCCTTTCAGTATTGCCTCTTTTCTATTTAAATGTACAGAATATTATTAAAATCTCTTGTGGTCCCAGATTAAAAACAACAACAAAAGAATGAAGGGGAATTAATAATTAGAAAATTGTGTCTATGATAAGTCAAAAACTGACATGGCCTGTGGGGGTTCAGAAACAACAACTTTAACAATTTTTAAAAATTGGTCTGACCTAGGCATACTACATCAAGACAAAAGAAAATTTGAAAAAGTGGAAGCTTTTGATGACATCCTTTAGGATAAATCTGTAATTCTTTGATGGATAGCAAAAACATCTGTACATTTTATGTTTCAAGTTGCAGAATTTCCAGCAATGCAGTGTACAGATTTTAGTAGTTATGAAAATCTTACACTTTTATTCTTCTGGAAAATAAGCAAAGTTTTTTCCACAACCGATAAGGCTTTGTTCTCTTTCTATAAACTGAAAATACTCATCTTTCAGCACATTACTATCAACATGGAAGAGGTCTTAAGCAGTTAAGCACAGTTTCTGGTCCACTTCAGTTTTCAGAATTTGGGGTTCATCTTCATATAGCTCTTTGTTCCGTGTGATTCTATGATTCTATGATTCATATTCTTTCATCATGATCTACCACTTACAAAACAGAAATTTTTACAGCCTAGAGATGGAAAGAGTACTCCTGGATAGGAAGATGCAGAGAATAATGGAATCATAGAATCATAGGGTTGGGAGAGACCACAAGGGCCATCCAGTCCAACCCACTGCTATGCAGGAACTCCCAATCGAAGCATCCCTGACAGATAGCCATCCAGCCTCTGCTTAAAGACCTCCAAGGAAAGGAGACTCCACTACTCTCCGAGGGAGTGTGTTTCACTGTCAAATCGCCCTTACTGTCAGGAAGTTCCTCTTAATGTTTGAGAAGTACGTATCTGCCTGGCATTTGCACATCCTGAACTGTATTGGATTATTATTTTTTTAAGCACAAAAATGCATGTGGGATTTTAGCATGACAACTGTGGGGCTTATGCAAAAATATTCTGGCCAGTATTCTACATATCTTTTACTCTAAATAACCAGTGAAGTCAATGCAGGATGTGTGGGTTGCAATCCTGAAGCTCAGAGGAAAAGAAGGTGTCAGTGGGTCAAGGCTCAGTGAGCAGAGAAAAGAGAGGCATCAGGGTTGTTGTTTTTAATACACTTTTACAATTTTCTTTAAAAACATTTCATCTGACTACATTTTCACTTTAATCACATGAAACTATGTAAATGTAAATGCATTTAGCCTATGCTTATGATATTGTTATTTAAAGGTATAATTTTAATTTTGCTAATATTTTATGTCATAGCTATTACATTACCTTCATTGACAGACAGGAATTAGGCATGTAATATTAGCACAAAAACTTACTAAGAATTCTGCATTATGTGATATAGGAAGAGATCAGTGCAGTGGTGGCACCATGAGTTACTGCATTGGGTGATGCCAACCCTAGTAATGCCACTTTAAATAAACTCCCAACCCATAAAACCTGACAAAACTGTCATTCACCCATGCTTTGATTACCAGCAGAATGGACCTCCTTCTCCCCATTCAGCTGATGCCCACTAAAGTAGGTTGTAGAAGGGATTACAATCATGGCAATAGTGTCAAAACCATGACTAATTATCAGTTGTGAATATGTAACATTTACAGATGGTAACAGGAAAAGGAAAAATTCAGCCCATTTCTCTCTTCTCCCTGCTGAGTTAACTGAGGCCCTAAGCAGATGAACAGAATAGCACAGACCAAGGCCATGCTATCCTGCCTCTGGTTGTGACCCAGAACAGTCCCCAGACCAATGTCACAATAGGCAGGTGTTCACATGCCCACCAGCTGGTGCACCATGGACCCACTGCCACCTTGTACCCCATACCTGCCTCTGTCAATGCATCTTCTCAGAAGACTTCCATCATGATCAGTAAGAGCCAAAACAGGATACCTGCCTGCACTCACATGGCCAGGGATCTCCATTTGAAGTCACAGGTCATGATGGGGGCTTTCTGAGAAGACACAACAGTGGAGACAGGTACAAAGCATGCAGGGTCATGCAGTGCTCCAGCTATTGCTGTGGAGTTTCAAGGAATGTTCCAATGGCAGACCCAATCTGCCAACAAAACTACTCTTTTGGCTAGGATTTTCTGCAAGGAGAGATAGGGCCTCAGCAGATGGCTAATAGAGCCGTCCTTGAGGCAGGGAAGAGGAGGGGCAGCCGCACGGCTGGTGCTCCGAGGGCAACCTCCCGCCGCAGCATCCGCACACGCTGCAGCGGATAAGTCAGCGAAAGTGCGCCTCAGCTTTTGAGGCGCACATTCACTGACTTGTGAAAGGAGCGCCGAGGGAGCGCCACAGGAACGAGGCGTGGGGCTGCCTCAGTCCTGCGGCGCACCTTCTTGGGGCGGCGCAAAGCCGCCAGTCTGCTTCCCCCCATAGTAAAGAAGCTGAACATAAATGGGAAGAAGATGGAGTTATGCTAGATTCAAGTCTCCTCTAGCCCAGACATGTAGAGGGTTTGGATTTGGCACAACTTTGACTAGACCTTGAGCATTTTTGCTGATTAGGTCAGGACTTTCAAATCATAAAACAGAATTTTCCTTGCATCCATACAGAAAGGATATATTTAAAGAAAGCATTGGGATTAATTGGAGATGTATTTATTTGTTTATAGGATTCATACCCAAGCTCTTCATAAATGCTTAAGGAGATGTGTGAAATAATCCATATATATTTGTTGTGTTCCTTCTTTTCTTACTTATGGTGACCCTAAGACTGAGAGTGTATGACTCGTTCAAAGTTACCCAGTGGGTTTCCATGGCTAAGTGGGGATTCAGACCTGAATAATCAGTCATAGTCCAGTGCTCAAACCACTACGCCACACTGAGCACAGACATGCATGCACACACACACATATGTGCCATATCATGGCATACTATGCAATACCATACACCATATCCAATAAAGACACTAATTAAAATTTCAAAACACAAAACATCAAATGAATAAAAAGATATAAAGAGCAGGTAATAGGTGAACATTTCTAGTACTATGAAAAGCCAACGAAAACTGGCTGGGCCACAAATTATGTCCCTGCATGTAAGAAAGACTTCAGGCATATTTTCCCTTTCACCTTATATAACTTCTAAACCTGGCAAGCAACTGGCTTGAATAGATATCAAGCTGGGCTAAAGACTGGTGGGTTTATCCTGGCTTGCCAGATTCAGAATACACACCAGGTGAAAGTTCAATTATAAACCTAATTACACCTTTAATTGCTTAAACAATCAGCCATCTGACTTTGTAGTGGCTGCTTCCAAATGCTTCCTACTGATTTGGATGCAGGTGTGTATGCAGGTGTTCATGTTGCAACATCTCACAGCCACAGAGTGAAATCATAACATCATAGCACCATATGCCTTAGGAAGTAAACAATTCCATATCAGGTTCAACCAGATACTGAACTTTATTACAAGCAGAATTTTTTAAACAGGTAAAAAGACAAACCAAAAAGGCAGGGAGACAGGAAGCACATGATGATGATGTATAATGTCTGTGGTGTGAGAAAGACTGGGATCATCAAAGCTGTACTTTTCAAGTCTGTATTAGTAGGAATTTCACAGTCACAGTTCTAACATTACAAGGAGTACTGCATGAGCTTATTACAATATTGGCTAGTAGTGAAGCCACCTTACTGAAACTTATTTTCAACAATTTCAAATAATTATGTGACATCTCCTCAAATCAAGAATTTTTATCTGGAGAAGAACTTGTAAATCTTACATTTTGTTCCATACTCTCTAACTGTCTTGAATTCACTGGAACAGCCCTGATAAATTATCTACCATCCCACTTTTTGCCTACTTTTAAAATGTCTCAGTTCTCTCTCTTCCTCCCACTTTCCCACCTTGTCCTCAGCTTCCTTCAGTTATTGCAAAAATAGTTTGCATTTAATTAACCTGGCAACAGGGAAGGGGAGAGGAGAGAGAGGAAAGGGCAGAGGCTTGCCCTTCCCAGTAGGCTCAGAGTCAAGCACACTCCTGCAGCCTCTCCTAGCTTGTATCTCCTTTCTCATCAATAACTGATGAGTTACTGCCACCTTGAGCCCACTCTGATGTTGTTTGGACACACATGTCCCAGTTTTCATCTGTGAAATATTGGAGTTTTATTGTTATCAAGCAGGCTTTATGAAGTCACTTCAATTGTTTCATAATGCAAGAGCAGAAAAGGTCTACAGGATTCTTAAAAACTGCCAGATTGTCTAGATCAGGGTGGGCAACTGTGCTGCATTAGTCTTCCAAAAGACCTTGGAAGGCTACACCTCCACTGCACCTGCTCCTGCAAAATAAAATCATTATTCCCCTCACCTTCTATTGGGCATTCAGGCATGTTTTGGGATTGCCCTGGGTCCCTTGGGGTAGTTTGAGGCAAAAGCCTTAAAAAAAAAACTTTTGCAAAATTTCTGCAAACCACCCCACTTCTAGGGGTGGTTCAAGGGTCTCCAGATATCACCTGAATCATTTTTAAAGGCCAGTCTCATAATGGTGGGCATATTGATGGCATGTTGTGGCTGAATATCACTGTTTTAGTGCATGTATCATCCATTCTCCTTTGCTACCACTTACCCATGGGTCATCCCTAAAGAACAAAGCATCCATGAATTGAAAATATTTTTAAAATATATACATTCCAAAAAGCAAACCTTAATTTTGTCATTTTATATAAAGAACACCATTTTATTATGCCATTGTGTGTAATGGGACTTGAGAATCCACAGATTTTGGTATACACTGGGGTTCCTGGAACCAACCCTCAGCGGATACCAAGGGCCCACTGTATTACCTCTAAACTCAAACCTTACATGCATTAATGCTTTCATCCTTGTCAAACTCAAAACATTCACAAATAGCTGTCACTTCATACATGTGCTTCTTTGCCAACTTCTCTCTTCTTGATTGCTTGTTACTTTATAATTCTGAAATGTACTAGGCTAATACTGAACAAAAGGAAAATATCCCACTTATAATTTAGTTTGCAAGACTTGGCCTACACCTTGATTCTGCATCCTTCTAATATTCTGAGATAGCAGGTCATTCTTATTGACTGTCTGCATTAAATACAGAAAGTATTGTATTTGACCAATGTGGTGTATTTGACCAATGTGGTACACAGCCAGAGCTGGGGCCCAGAGTGTCTTCTTGGACACTTTATTATTATCTGGAATGACTTTTCCCATAAAGGCTGGCCATTGTGATTCTATGAAAGGAATTTTTCAAACACAATTTTCTGTTTGGATTGAGACTTGGCCTGAACAATGTTTATATTCCTTCTCTGGCTCTAACTCCTTTCAGCTGTGACGGAGGGGTTGATTTCTGAGTTTTGACTCCTGGTTCCTATGAGTAGCACCTAGCAGTAGTCTCTCTCAACACACTTTCTAAACTTAGATAATGAATTAGATGGATAAACATGCACATTTCTTAAGTAGTAGCAGGAAAATGGACTACTAATGCAGTAAGGATCCTCTTAGCTAAAGCTAGCTTGAGTCTTTGTTTTCAGGAAAGTATGGGATAAATAAAGATGATGATGATGATGATGATGATGATGATGATGGGATATGCACATCTATAAAGTTCACATCATGGACATCCTCCCATTCCCATCTTCATGTCTGGTACATGTCTGATCCTATTAGGTGGTGGAGGTATTTTCAACAGAGTGAGAGTCAACCCCACTTGCAGTACTTTTTTAATGTGCACATTTCAGTGTGCATTTTTTTTTTTAAAAAAAACTGTATACATTGCTAGAATGCATTCCACCAATCCCTGACTGAAATATTTTCACACATTTGAAATATACATACATTTGTGCATGCTTTTCACATGTGTGCATTTTGCAAAGTGCACACCCATAGTAATCTGTAAATGAGATAATTCTGTCTAGAGAACAAATTGTACCTAGTCCACAGGCAGTCCAGAAAATATGAACAGTATTAGACATAGAAAGGGAAGGTCAACAGAGTGAATGTCTTGCATATACATGTTCAAACCTAGCATACTTAATAATCAGGTGTCAGGATCAGTGGACTCAAGGCCTAAGCAGACTGCCAGAAATAGTGCACATTAAATTGAGGCACTGCCCTGGCTCAGTGCTAGGGAGTCATGGGAATTGTATTTTTTTTCTGAGACATTGAGCCTTCTCTGTCAGAGAGCTCTGGTGCCACAATAAATTACAGTTCCCATGATTCCCTAGCACTGAGCCAGGGCAGTGCCTCAATTTAATGTGCACTATTTCTGGCAGTCTGCTTAGGCCCTCAGTACCCAATAACCAAGATAACATCTTAGTGTAATTAAAACAAAAGATTTTATTCCAGAAATTGAGACAGAAGTTTCTTTGTCCAGGGTTGTGTCAGAACAAACAGAACAAAGCAAACACCCATCATCCAGCCCTACTCCCCCCAACTATGATCCCAGGCCTTTGAACTGGATCAAAGTGGCTTTTCATGTTTCCTCTTACTTTTCCTGCATTACCATTCAAACTCACTTAAGGAAGGAAAGCATCCCTGGTTTACAGCCCCGATCTGCTTGCTGGAACAATAGGGTCATAAAACCACAACTCTCTTTCACCTTTGGTCATTTGCCCCCTCCTATTGTTTTCCAAGCTTGGCTTCCCACATAATTCCCATTCCCCTTTCAATAAACCAGCATCTTATCATACACTATATCACCATATCTTATCATCATATTATCATTACATCATATCATCAAATCATCATGACAAAACCATGCATATGAACATCAGGATAATCAGATGCTTCCTGGAAATCTGCAGGTAGGACATGAAGACAACAGGTTTCCACTATTGTTTTGTTGCAACAACTAGTACTCAGTGACACATTGTTTCTGAAGATGCTTCCACTTAACCTTCATAGCTAATCAGTCCTAACAGATTCATTGTTAATGAATCAGACTAATTCTCTTTTCAAACCTTTTGTCTGTCATCCTTTGCTTCTCTTGGAAACCAGCCATCACTTTAACCCAATGGAGAACATCTAGAAGAAAGTGAGAACCACCAAAGTGCCTGGTAAGGAGGATTTTACAATATGCCCAAATCACTAGCATAAGCTAATATAGATGGGCCCTTGGTATCATCTGGGGTTTGGTTCCAGTACCCCACCTCACTACCTGTGGATACCAACAACTGTGAATACTCGTCCCATTACATACAATGACATACTAAAATGATGTCCCTTATATATAATATATAATACAAAAGGCTTATTTTGGGGCTGTGTGTGCCCTGGTGGTGCAGTGGTTAAATGCTTGTAGTGCAGCCATTCACTCACAAACCACAAGGTTGTGAGTTCAATATCAGCCAGAGGCTCAGGGTCAACTCAGCTTGTCATCCTTCTGAGGTCACTAAAATGAGCACCCAGCTTGTTGGAGGCAATTACCTTCCAGTTGTAAACCACATAGGGAGTACTTTAAGTGCACTGATAAGTGGCATAGAAATGTACTTGCTTTGCTATTTCTGTTGTGTGTTTATGTGTGTAAATATTTTTGAACTATAATTCGTTGGCTCTGTGGATGATGAACCCATGGATACAGAGGACCAACTTTTATCTTTAGCCTTGATCTTGAACTCATGTATCTCTAAGGAAAAATCTCCCAGGATTAGCTCATTGATCAGCATTAATAAGTAAGTATCCTGTCAGAGAGATAAGCAGATTGTCATCTATAAAATCCAAATAAATACAGAAAGTAATAGTATATTTTCACAGACTGTCTCTAAACCTGCCCTCCTTCCTTTTCTTAGGGTTATTTTCCCTCATGCAGGTCAGTGGAGTCTTGAGGGGAATATTGGTTTAATTGTGGTTTAGACATTTAAAACAAGAAAATATTGTTTGTATGTCTGCAGGGTAAGTTAGGGAGGAGATGAAAAGGAAGATGAGGAAGCTGACTGACAGAACCCCAACAGATGTTCTCCAAAATCCTCCATGTCTTGGAAGTACATGGGATTGGTTTCTGAGGGCCTTTACAGACTGCCAGAAATAATGCAGCTTGAGGCCACTTTAACTGGCCTAGTTCAGTGCTAAGGAATCAAGGGAACCATAGTTTATTGTGGCACCAGTGCTCTCTGACAGAGAAGTCTCAATATCCCAGAAAAAAAATACAATTCCCATGATTCGCTAGAACTGAGCCAGGACTGCTAAAGTGGCCTTAAGCTGCATTATTGCTGGCAGTCTGTAAAGGCCCATCACCCCCACATATGCTCCTTAATCTGTTGATCAATCACAATTTTCATAAAGTATTTATTGACCAATTCATTCCCTTACTAGATGCTCACTTATTAAGAGTATACGAGCTGTGCTTGATCCAAAAACTACTGTTGAACTTTGCCTCAGGTTGATTAGTAGTCATAATTTATAGCCTTTGTACTGAATCCTATTGTTAGATTTAATTTGAGTAGACCTGCTGAATCTATGGGGTGTATCATAGGGTCGTTGCAGATGGCCAGAAATAATGCAGCTTGAGGCCACTAACTGCCCTGGCTCAGTGCTAGGGAATCATGAGAACTGTAGTTTATTGTGGACACAAGCTGCATTATTTCTGGCAGTCTGTAAAGGCCCAAAGTTTGTTGTTGTTATATGCCTTTGAGTTGACTTCAACTCATGGCAATCCTATGAATGAGACATCTCTGTGACCCCCTATTCTCAAACTCTCTGCTCAGGTTCTGAGGTTTAGGCTTGTGATTTCCCTGAGTCTACCCATCTGGCATGCAATCTTCCTCTCATTCTACTGCCTTCTACTTTTCCTAGCATTATTGTCTTTTTACTGGGTCATGTCTTCTCATTTTGAATTCCAGGGACAGTTCAGGCTTCATTTGTTCTACAGCCTAATTGTTTGTCTTTATGGCTGTCCACTCTTCTCCAACATCACATCTCAAATGAGCTGATTTTCTTCCTATATGCATTCTTCACTGTCCTGCTCTCATATCCATACATGGTAATGGGGAGTAAAATAGCTCAAACAATTCTGACTTTAGTATTTGGTTGTATTCACGTTGACTTTACACTTTAGCACCTTGGCTAGTTCTTCCATGGCTACTCTTCCCATTTCTAATGTTGATTACATCTCCCATTATGATAAAAGTTTGATATAAGGTATGAGAAATCTTTATCTACTTCAATTTCTTCATGGTCTAGGTCAAATTTATGAAGATCCTCCATAGTCATTATTTTTTGTTTTGTTTTTTATATTCAGCAGTAAGCCTTTACACTTTCTTCTTTAACTTTGGGGTGAAGCAGACTTCCTGAAGGAGTGGCTTGCTGCCCCCCCCCCTTGAGTACTGGACCAGGGCCTCAGCAACCGCATGCCACAGCCCCAATCTGGCTGTTTTCTGGCTCAAAAAGAAGCAGCAGAAAGCCACTACTTTTTGAGTCATGGAAAGGTCACCTTTGCCATGGCGGCAGTGGGATTTTTAACTCTGGTGGCATGTAACTGCGCACTGCTGTAGCACCGTAATGCTGCCTGCTGTGCAGTCACATGCCAGCATGATGCCAGCTTGGGGTGGTGTCGGGCCATGAGTCATCCAAACGCCATGCCCCATACCACCCCCAAGCCAGTGTATTGTGTTGGTCTGTTCAGCCCCTTTTTTTTTAGTGAAGTCGAAGACTTTCCTTAGTAATGTTTCTAAATCTATTATGCTTTCTGTTAGTGCTGTGACTGATGAGGCAACACAACTCTTATATTTATCTAAGTGGTGACTCACAATTCAATGGTAGTGAAGAGAGTACTGAAAAGCACACAGAAAACA
>JAIPUX010001880.1:108093213-108104266 GCA_020142125.1 Phrynosoma platyrhinos | reverse complement strand
TATAGCAATAGCAACAGCAAGTACATTTCTATAGTGCTTATCAGTGCACTTAAGACTCCCTAAGCAGTTTACAATGTGTAAGCTAATTACCCCCAGCAAGCTAGGTACTCGTTTTATCGACATCAGAAGGATGCAAGCCTGAGTTGAGCCTGAGCCCCTGGCTGGTATTGAACTCACAACCTTGTGGTTTTGTGAGTGAGTGGCTGCAGTATGAACATTTAGCCACTGCACCACCATCTCCAAATACTCACCAAGATGTTAAGGTCAACAGGGGGCTGCCAATATGCTTCTAGTGTGAATTCAAGTGCTAGTGATGTCATTCAATGTCCTAAAAGGTTTGTGATATCAATACTTGAAGGAATGTCTCTCCCTATATGTACCTGCCCAAGAAGTAAGATATATTAGTGAGTAATATGAGTGAGGAATAGTGAGGAATATGAGAAAAAGTCTCTGTTGTGGTCCCCTGTTCATAGAATGTCCTCCCTTTCGAGGCCCATATTGGTCTCTTTGAGGTACGAAGTTAATGACAAAGAGATTCTATAGTCAAAGACATTGCTTATATTTCCATTTACATTCATGGATTGAAAATGTTTAAATGTGTGTGTGTATGTGCAAATTTCCAAAAGCTAAAATTGATTTTGCTATTTTATATAAGGCACACCATCTTACTGTGCTATTGTATTTAATGGGACTTGAACAGCCACACATTTTCTATCCAAGGGGGTCCTGGAACTAAACCCCAGGAGATATCAAAGGTCCATTGTAAATCTTTATTTTAATTTTACCCATGTTTTAATTTTGCAACTGCTGTAAGTTTCATTTCCTGTCATTTTGCTTTTTTTTTTTTTTTTTTTTTTTTTTTTTTTTGGTACTATATTTTATTGTGAAAGCCAGCATGGTGTAGTAGCTTGAGCTACTCTTGATAACAGGTTTGAATCCCCATTTGGCCATGGCAACTCACTAGGTGAGTAACATTCTCTTAGCTTCAGATGAAGGCAAGGCCAAACCCTCACTGAACAAATTCTGTCAAGAAAACTCCATGATAGGTTGGCCTTAGGGTCACCAGAAGTTGATTACTTGAAGGCACACAACAAAAATTTCATTTTGTATCTAAATCATATTATTTTAAATATTCAGCAGAACATGGAAATAACATGTTACACGTAGCAGTATGACCTGCAATGAGCTGCAGTCATAACAAATCCATAACAATGCACATTTGATTGAATAATGTGATGGCTAGCAAGGCCATTTCTATGTGGGGGAATGCAATATATATATATATATTTTTTTTAGTCATTAGCTGGGAGGTCATAGCAAGTGTTGCTTTCCATCTCTTCCCTTAATTGTGCTAACTGATTGACAGGTCTTTATTCTGTCTTTAAATAAGGGTTCTTCCTGAAATGGCATGATCTTCTACAGACACAAGAAGAAGTGTGGATTGCAGCTGTTGTCACTTCCTGATGCTCTGTGGTAAATACTTTGAACCAGGTACAAACAAGGAGAAGCAAAACCCTCTATTCCTATGAGCAATAGAGGATCCATGTTTAAAGGTCAAATAGTAAAAGACAACCCCCCCCACACTGAAGAGCCCTCCCTCCATTACCATCCAATCTCATCTGGGGGAGAGACACTAGGCCCAGCACATCCGACCTAGAATAAGAAGAACCCTTACTTCTTAAAGGATGGGTGGGATTTGGGATTTTATGTTCTGTTTAATATATCTGTATGGAAATTGTAATGTTGTAAGCTGTTACCCATAGTCCCCTTCATATCCAAAAATAAAAACCTATATGGCACCCATAGCTCCTCTGCTATCAAAAATGTGAAATTCCATGATGACCTCCAGATGAACTCTGACAGTGGAATTGGAGGCAAAAGTCCTCTGCGCCCAGGACCTGGGCAGCCCACCCTTAATCCTTAAAGGTATGCATAGCCCCCAGATAGTCTAGGAGATTTGCAAGTCAGCTCGAACCCAGGCTGCGGAGCTAGACTTG
Organism: Phrynosoma platyrhinos; assembly: GCA_020142125.1. NCBI lineage: Eukaryota > Metazoa > Chordata > Lepidosauria > Squamata > Phrynosomatidae > Phrynosoma > Phrynosoma platyrhinos. Next base: position 108,102,269 of record JAIPUX010001880.1, on the reverse strand, counting down.
TCTCCCACCATCCCGCATCCCCATTTGCTTTCTGGAGGAGGACATCTCGGTAAGCATCACCATTAGTAACACCTGCATTTCTGTTCCAATCTCCAAACCTGATTTTCCTGAGCCTTGAGTGTGTGTGTGAGTGCATGTTCTGTGAGTGTGTTTCCCCTATTTCAATAAATTAGACATCTAGTGGTTAACCAACATTTGTCTCAGCTTCATTCCTTGGAACCCCCTGGTCTCTTGGTATAAACATCGGGAGGGCGATCTCATGGGGCTCTTGTAGCCAGCCCCTCTTGCAAATAATAATAACAACAATAATTCCCCTAAGGACTCTTGGCTACAAAGCTGCCAATACCTCAGACTAATAAAAGGTGTAATGAGTAATATGATGAACTATTTTTTTCTAGTTTGAGAAACATGTAACAGGAAAAAAAATTCTGAGGGTCCTAAGGAGGTAAGACAATATATAAGATGAGGCCTTTCTAGAACAGATGACCACACACTCAGAAAGAAGAGATGTAGTAGTGATGGGTGACTTCAACGATACTGATATTTGCTGGATGTCAAACTCAGCCAGTACTTTAAGGTCTAGCAAATTCTTCACGCCTTGAAGACAATTTCTTTGTCCAAAAAGGGGAACAGGCAACAAGGGGATCAGCTATTTTAGATCTGTTCCTAATCAACAGGGATGACCTGGTCAATGGGGTGCAAGTGGTGGGATCCTTAGGTGGGAGTGATCATGTTCTCCTAGAGTTTTTTATACAGTGGGAAGGAGGAGCTAGGCATAGTCACTCATTCTAGACTTTAGGAGAGCTGATTTCAACAAACTTAGGGAAACAGTGGGAGTGATCCCATGGTCAGGAATGCTAAACAAGAGCCCTGGTGGAGCAGTGGTTAAATGCCTGTACTGCAGCCACTCACTCATAGACCACAAGGTTGCGAGTTCAATACTAGCCAGGGCTCAGGCTAGACTCAGGCCTGCATCCTTCTGAGTTTGCTAAAATGAGTATCCAACTGTTGGGGGGCAATAAGTTTACAGTTGTAAACTGCTTAGACATCCCATAGCATGATATGAAGTGGTATATAAATTAAGCTGCTTTAAAGGAGAAGGGAGTTCAGGATGGATGGGGTTGCTCAAAAGGAAGATACTGAAGGCACAATCTCAAACTGTTCCATTGAGAAGGAAAAATGGGAGATGTCTCAAGAAACTGAGTTGGATGACAAAAGAACTTTCAACTGAACTATGTTTTAAATGGGAGACGTATAAGAAATGGAAAAGGGGTAAAATCACTAAAGAGGAATTTAAACAAATAGCTAGCACATGTAGGGGTAAAGTCAGGAAAGCTAAAGCAAAGAATGACCTCAGGCTTGCTACAGGGGTTAAGAACAATAAAAAGGACTTTTTGGGGTATATCTGTAGCAAAAGAAAGAAGGAAATGGTAGGGCAGAGAAGATGGAGAAATTCTAACAGGGGACAGAGAAAAGGCAGAACTACTCAACACCTTCTCTGCCTCAGTCTCCTCACAAAAGGGAATGTGTGTTCACCCTGAAGAAAATGGAGCAGAGGACACAATAGGGGAAATGCAGCACAGAATAAATAAAGAGGAGGTATAGGAAAACCTGGTTAACCTAAATGAATTTAAGTTTCCAGGACCAGATGAACTACATCCAAAGATATTAAAAGAACTTGCAACTGTAGTCTCAGAGCCACTGACAATAATCTTTGAGAACTCCTGGAGAACAGGAAAAGTCCTAGCAGACTGGTGGAGGGCAAACATGGTCCCCATCTTCAAAAAGGGGAGAAAAGGGGATCACAACAACCATCTCCCAGTCTCACATCAGTACTGGGAAAGATTCTAGAACAGTACATTAAACAGAGAGTCTGTGAACATTTAGAAGGGAATGTCATAATTATTAAAAGTCAACATGGGTTTCTCAAAAACAAGTCATGCCAGACTAAACGGTTCTCTCTCTCGCTCTCTCACTCTCTTTTGATAAAATTTTCAGATTGCTAAATGAAGGGAATGCAGTAGACATAGCATAACTTGATTTCAGTAAGTCTTTTGACAAAGTCTCCCATGATATTCTTGCAAACAAGATTGTAAAATGTAGGCTAGACAATACAACTGTTAAAAGGCAAATGTAATTTTATGCCTTTTTCTTGAAAACAAGATAGTAAAATGTGGGCTAGACAATATAACTGTTAGGTGGATTAGTAACCAGTTGACTGACCGAACCCAAAGGATGCTCAGCAATGGCTCTCTCATCCTGGAGAGAAGTGACCGGTGGGTTGCCACAGGGTTCTGTCCTGGGCCCAGTGCTATTCAACATCTTTATCAATGACTTGGATGAAAGAATAGGGGGCATGCTTCTCAAATTTGCAGATGACACCAAATTAGGAGGAATAGCTAATAGCCCAGAAGACAGAATGAAAATACAAAATGACCTTAATAGATTAGAAAGTTGGGTCAAAGCTAACAAAATTAATTTCAACATGGAGAAATGTAAGGTACTGCACTTAGTGCAAAAAAAAAATATGAAATGCATAGATATCAGATGGAGGACACCTAGATTAATGAGACTATGTGTGAAAGGGATCTAGGAGTCCTCGTAGACCACAAGTTGAACAAGAGTCAACAGTGTGATGCGGCAGCTCAAAAGGCTAATGCAATTTTAAGCTGCATTAATAGAAGTATAATACCTAGATCAAGGAAACTAATAGTGCCACTGTATTTTGCTTTGATCAGGCCCCACCTGGAATACTGTGTCCCGTTCTTGGCACCACAACTCAAAAAGGATGTTGGGAAACTGGAGCATATCCAGAAAAGGACAACTAAAATGGTGAAGGGTCTTGAAACCATGCCCTATGAGGAACGACTTAGGGAACTTGGCATGTTTAGCCTGGAGAAGAGACGGTTAAGAGGGGATATGATAGCCCTGTTTAAAAATGTGAAGGGTTGTCATATTGAGGAGGAAGCTAGCTTATTTTCTGCTGCTCCAGAGAATAGGACTCCAAACAATGGATGCAAGCTACAGGAAAAGAGATTCCACTTCAACATTAGGAGGAACTTCCTGACAGTGAGAGCTGTTCAACAGTGGAACACTCTCCCTTGAAGTGTGGTGGAGTCTCCTTCTTTTGAGGTCTTTAAACAGATGTTGGATGACCATCTGTTGGGGATGTTTTGATTTTGAGTTTCTGCATGACAGGGGGTTGGACTAGATGGCCCTTGTAGTCTCTTCCAACTCTATGATTCTATGATTCTATGAATTACTTTTTAAAAGCACCACTCCAAACTCTGATATTTAATTATATATATGTTTTCTATCCCCTTTTCCAAGGGAACACATAGAATCAGTAGTGGGCTGATGAATATGTTCTATGTTTTTTATCCAAAATATTCTTGAGTCAGCCAAGATGCTAAAGCCATTTTGTTGGTAGGTTTCAGCAGCTGGAAAGCTCCTGGATTAAAACCTTGACACAGATTTGCTGCTTCACTGATATCAGAGCCTTCAGCTACCACTGACTCAATTACTTGAGTATCCAAATGCATCTGATCTACAAAAGCTCATGCTACCAACTTCTTTCTTTCAGTTAGTCTCAAAGGTGCTAAAAGATCTCTCTACATATTGGTTCTACAGTCTATCACAGCTATATTTTTGTATTCAGTTACTTGAGTCAGCTAATGATAAAATCAATTAACACAGATTCAAAACATAAAACTCTAAATATCAAAAAACGTTAAAAATAATTAAAAATATTTTTTTTCTTTAAAAAGGCAGCCCTCACCCAAATGAAAAGCCCTTTTTACTTTAAACTAAAGTAGATGTCGAAGGCATACCTGGATGAAAAACTTTGCTTGCTAGCAGAAAAAGAACAGAGAAACTTTATTCATAGGGTGTTCCAGACCCTGGAGCTCTAAGACCCCAAAGCATAAAAATGACCACTGAAAGACTTACTGGGTATAAACCACCTAGAGAAGTTTACATTATGGGGCTATATCCCAATCCCATAAATAAACACAATAAGTAGAAATAATAATTCAGATGAACAAAACTGATCTGAACTTGTTTTAAACAAATGGGTGGGGTGGAGGGGGAGAGACCAAGAATCTCCTGCTGTACTTTTTGATGGAAAAAAAATATAACCCTTGGCTTCAAGGGACAAGTACCTATTTTAATAGCCATCTGCAAATAATGATCAAACTTCAAACCCTTTCTCTCCCTCCCTCTTTCTCCCAGCTTCTTATTCTGTTATCTGTTTTTCCTTGTGGCTACACACTTCACCTCTGTGAAACATCTTGCTAAATTCTACAAACCCCCAAAGAGCATTTATTACATCCACTAAAAATCTGGCCATAAGGTCTAGACATTTAGCTAGCATACTAGCCCTAGTATATCCATTTGAATTAGCTTTGCTTTTCATGGAGGATTCATAAAACATTGTGGAGTCACACAAACAGATAAACAGCAAGCCATTCTTCAAATGTCTCCATGAAATGAGCAGGAATAAAGCTGGAGAGCTACATTTACTTCTGTTCTGTCACTCTCCAGGGCAGTTCTGAGAACACTAGGTCAGGTAGTCTGAGATGCTGCAAAATTGTTCATTTCCTTCCCACTGTGCTGTCATGGCATTTCATGCTGTGAATAGCTAACACCCCTCTATGACAACAAGGTAAATATTTCTGAGTTTTTTCCCCCCAATTCTGGTCACGCAAAGACACAGCATTGTTGGCTCAGCTAATTTACTGCCAGTTCAAGTCAGATTTAGAATCATAGAATCTTAGACATGGAAGGGGTTACTAGGGCTATCTAGTCCAACTTTCTCCCTTGCAGGAATACACAACTACATCACTCCTGAAAGGTGGCCATCAAACCTCTGCTTAAATATCTCAAAAAGAGAGTCTATGTCCTCCCCCCCCATCAGTTAAATAGTTCTTACTGTAAATAAATTCTTTCTAATATTTAGGTGGGATATCCTTTCATGTAGTATGTATCCATTGGTTCATTTTCCAGATTGGAGCAGCAGAAAACAAGCTTGTATCAGCCTGTACATGACACCTCTTCAGGTATTTTAAATCTTAGTTGCAGCAAATATTTACAAGAATGATACAGCAATATTTACACCATCAGACATAATGCTCCACCACCAACCAACATCCACCTAACTTTTAGTGCATTGGAACATTCTTCCTTATATACACAAAATCTGGCTAGGATTCTGACCCAACCTCCTGCCAGTGTTTCATCTTTTTCTTATCACATGTCCACAGTGACTATGCAGTTTTGAATTTTTAGCACACAACTTTCTGCTGAAGTTTCATCAGCTTCCTCTGAGTCAGCTTTTCTCCTTTTTGCACACTGCATACTACATACACCTAGGACATTTTACATCCTGGTGCAAAGCCTCACTGACAGAAACAGACCACCAGCTTGGAGCAGCCTCTAGCCAGTCCAGTCATGATCACCTCACAATCAGCTGGGGACCACAGCAACTGGACAGCCCACTCTGAAAACAGGCTGCTGTCATGGTCTCAAATGGGCCATTTGCAAGGAGATGATTTTTTAATGCTCCTTTTGCTGGAGGCCTCAGAGTGGCTTCTGGCCACAACAGGACATACATCATCTGCATGCCACATGCCAAAGTGGCCAGAAGGCACTACTTTTGGCCTGTCTGTTTTGGGCCTGACACAACACCACATTACTAGCAGCAAACAAAAAGGATGTGGAACAATTACTAAGGAAAGTTAAAGAAGAAAGTGCAAAGACAGGCTAAAAAAATGACCACAGAGGATTTACATAATTTCAACCTAGAAAAATGGGGGGGGGGGAGATATAGTCAAATTTCACATACCTTGGATACATTATTGACCAGAACAGAGACTGCAGTAAAGAAATCAATAGATTAGAACTGAGAAGGGCAGCTATGAAAGAACTAGACAAAATCCTAAAGTGCAAAGATATAAAATTGAACACTAAAGTAAGGATAGTTCAAGCCATTTTTCTCCATATATGTATGTGAGAGTTGGATATTGAAGAAAGCAGATGGGGAGGGGGGGAAATCAACTCATTTGAGATGTGATGCTGGAGAAGAGTGCTGAGTATACCATGGAAAGCCAGAAAGTTAAACAAATGGGTTCTAGAGCAGTTCAAGGCTGAGCTCTTACAGTTCCACAATATGATTGTGAATGCCCTCTCCCCAGTAAGATGGCAAAAATAATGAAATAGTATTGGGTAAAAAAGTGAGATAAACAAAGCACATCCTACGATACAATTGGCATTTTAAGCTTCTGTATGGGCTGAATCTCTAGGGTAGAGTGGCATTTTTCAGCTCCTTCTACAAGTCTAGCACAGCATGATGTAGCCATAAGTCAATATATTTCAGCCCCACATCACTTTTCCCTGCTCCTCCATAATTTCATCTCATTCTGATTCTGCATTTCTACATTAAGCAATAATCCTGCCTAAAGAATATTTAAATATAGTGCGCCAACCATGGACTTGCCATCTGCAGGTCTGAGCTTCCATGAATGACAAGCCCTGGCTTTTCCAATGCGCATTCATGCATGCAGTTGCAAGCATGCATACATTGACATTAAAAAGAACGGGACTTAAGTTCCCATGTTTTTTTGCTAGGTGGGGGGAGGGAGTCTGGAATAGATCCCCTGCACATAGCAAGGGGTTTGCTGCTCATGGCTGAAAATGTAAATTGAATTAGTTAGCAACGTATATATATTTAAATGTTGACTTAGAGGTCTACTTTCTCTCATATGACTCATTAATTGTATGACTTCTCTCAGAATGCATGTTTAAATGTACACTGTTGTCTCCAAATACATACATACAGACCTGTAGATTTTGTAGTTTTTACACTGTTGACAATTCTGTTGAAATGTTCCAAGAAGCAGACACTTAGGGGAAAAGTCAAATTATGATCAACACATTTGTCCAAGAGATATGAATCAATTATGCACTGGAATAAATTCTTCAAGCAGCTCTAATTTTATGGCTTCAAAGCTGAAGGCAGAAGTGCTTAATGACAGAACTCACTTGAACATTTATCCAGCTACAGAGCAAGTCCAACATTTGCTGCCTGAAACAGAGCAGCAAATTCCATTTCATATTTACATAAAACAAGGTGCATAATGCTCAAAGCAAGTCAGGGACAGGATTCCTGTTAGTGTGTTGTGCATGCACTAAGTTCCCCTCTAAACAGATTGGATATTTATAGTTCAGGATTACAGAAATAGAGATGTGCAGGTGTCTGTAGCTATGTATCTCCATGTGGATTTGCATTTATATGCACATTTGATTAGGTACAATTCAACATTCAGGCATGCATTGAGTTGTGTAACATTGCCATTCAACACAGAAGTTGTGTCACACAAGCAGTGTATAATTCTACATGGGATTATTCATGCTATGAAGTCCCAAACTAGATTCATGCCCATGGTAATTTGGCATGTGAGGCAACATCTCAAAAGCACATAGCCCATCATGAGTGGTAAAAATACAGTAATTCCATATTACATAATCAGTATTTGCTTTCATTTCATGTGAACCCCTTGTTGCATGTACACTGTAGAAATAATGCTGTTTGACACCACTTTAGCTGCCATGGCTCCAGCCAACATAATCTTGGGATTTGTACTTTTAAGAGGGACCAGCATTCTTTAGCAGAGAAGGCCTATTACCTTGTAAAACTACAAATCCCAGGATTCCATAGGATGGAGCTACAGCATTTAAAGTGGTGTCAAACTGAATTATTTCGACAATGTAGATGCACTCTCTGTCTTTTGCCTGACACAGCTGTCTACCTAAATATATGTCTTGCCCTGCCAAAGTAGAGGTTATCTCCAGAGCTTGGAAAGGTATTTTTTCAGTTACACTGGCAGATTTTGTTAGTTACAGTACAGAAAAGTAATAGTACCAACCTCTGGATATCACATTAAAGAGATGGTTCTACTGCCCAACCACCTCAGAGCTGAATATAAGCTAATAGGATATGTTTCCCCATACTAGTGAAGCAGGTGCTGGGTTCATAATAGGAGCATCAGTAATGGCCACTCCAAGCTCTCCTACAACCAGGAGTTCTGCCAGCTATCTATCAGCACAGCAGTGTCTGCAAGTAGCCAATATTCAACCATAGCCTCTGGCATAATTCACTATCAGCTACGCTCATTTTTGTACCTTCTGGCTGCAGAAAGCTGCATTGTAACTTGCTCCTTGTCCTTCCCAATTAGCTACAGACTGGTGCTTTTAAAAGGTGGCCACCTGTCCAGCCTGTCTGAACCTAGAAATAATCAGTGCTGGGCCTTTTCCATGCTTCTAAATGCTATGACAACTCTGAGCTCCAGGTGTTGCTCCTTTTTTTTTTTAATGTGGAAGTTCAATCTTTTTCATCAAACCACCATGACACATCACAGGCAAGGGTAGCAAAAGAGCACTCCACAGAAGGAAAACAATACATTCCCACACCTTCAAACTGCACAAACCTGAATCCATGGTTGGTTTTGTTTCTCATTTGGGAAAGAAAGAGAAAGCAAGACTACTTTTAAACAAGGCTGTGAAAACCCATCAGTCTCATTTTTGCTGAGTTTCTGAAAAAGCCATTGACTTTATACTCCTATCTCATTTCTATACAGGGGAATATGGAGGATTATTTTCTTCCCACATGGAAATTGGGATAGGTCATTTTTCTCAGTGAATTTCTCACCCATTGCACCTTTGGCCTAGAGTGAATGAATTGATCTTCTTCTTATCATTTTAAACTGTCCAGCTCTCACATCCATGCATGGTAATAGGGAATACGACAGTTTGTATGATTTTGTGCTCAGTTGTATATTTGTTTATTTTAGAATCCTTTGTAGTTGTTTCATGGCTGTGATCCCCACTCTTAATCTTCTTCTGATTTCCTGACTGCAGTCCCTGTTTCTATAACTGTTTGATCCCAGGTATGAGAATTCTTTTACTATTTCTATTTTTTCATTGATTAGATTGAACATGTGAATCATAGAATCATAGAGTTGGAGAAGACCACAAAGGCCATCCAGTTCAACCCCCTGCCA
>JAIPUX010001880.1:108011835-108022490 GCA_020142125.1 Phrynosoma platyrhinos | reverse complement strand
AATTCCTTTATTCCTACATGGAGTGTAAATGGCCATCTTTCAGGGGTCCTTTAGCAATGGATTCCTACATGGAACAGACCTGAACTAGATGGTACTCATGTTTCCTTCCAATGCTATGATTCTAAGAATTTGTGCTTCTTTCCCCTGACTCCACTGTCTTCCTTGGTACTGAGTTAAATATATTGTATGCTTTACTTGTTATTGGTTCTTCCAGAGAAAAGGCAAGAGAGTTGGACAGTTATAGTGCATTGTAATTATTTAGGGAAATGTCAGAAAAGAACACCTGGACCAGAAGAAGTCAAGAATTACAGTATGCAATTGTACAAAATAAACCAATTAAATACAGCTTTAGGAGATCACACAACTATATGTTTTTGTAATGGCTGCATTTCAGAAACCTGGGGGGGGGGGAGGATACCAATGATTCACTAGGATACATTATATTAATTCCACAACTAACCTTATACAGCAAAGGCAGATGTCCTAGCTTCAAAAGTGCAATTTTTCTGGAAACATTTGTAATATGTTGAATCCTGAGCAAATCCTCTGCAGTTCCATACTGTACATCCAAGACCTCTGCCTGCAAAAATAAAAATAGTGTTTTTAAAGGTTTTTTAAAATATAGCTTACTCTACATAATAATAATAATAATAATAATAATAATAATAATAATAATAATAATAATAATTTATATTTCCCGGCTCTCCCTACAGTTCGAAATATAATGAGAAAGATTATACAGATGGCATCCACTGACAGCCAATTCTCACATTATGTGGTGACAAACACCTGTTTCTAAACCCAACTCCATGATACTGGCAGGAGTTTGTATATGTTTGCAAACATGAATATTTCATTTACATGAATAGCATTTAGGGGTATACAGCTTATTAATACTTGCTTAGAGGTAGTGTCTGTTGGAACTCTGCAAAGAAATTATTTTAATCATAATCACTAGATTTCATAAACTTAAATCATGTACCTAAATTCTTTAGAGGAGAGTTTTTAAAAAGCTACTTTTAAAAAGATTACAGCTCCCTATCACCTAGCAAACATGGTTACTAAGGCTAATGGAGCCAATTGGATTTCAAAGAGCCTTAGAGGGTTTAATGGTTGGGAATGCCGGTGACCCTGTCAAAGCTCTGGTTAATACCTGGAACACCGACCTTACCAGGGCTATCGACATGATCACTCCCAAGCGTCCTTGCCAACCCGCTTCAAATCATAGGCCTTGGTACATATCTGAGCTAAGGAGAATGCAGTGGGTTGGACAATGGCTAGAGGGCAGGTGGCGGAAGACTCGAATCTTATCTGACAGAACTTGCCATAGGAACTTTCTTTGTTCCTACCAGGAGGCAATATGTGCAGCGAAGAGAGTTTTCTCCTCTGCACATATTGTGTCTGCAGAGTCCTGCCCAGCAGAGCTGTTTAAGGTGGTGAGGGAGATGACGCAGATGCCCCCTGCACCAAATCTCTTACTTAACCCAAAAACAGCCTGCTTTGATACGTTTAACAACTACTTTGCAGATAAAATCTCTCAGATAAGAGCCGACTTAGATGCTACTGTTGAAACAGAGTCTATAGGCGAGGTGTCCAGTGACTCCGCTGATGAAGTTATACTGGATCAGCTCCAATCTGTGAGTACCGAGGATGTGGACAAGCTGCTTGGTAAGGTGAGGAAGACGACCTGCCCTCTCGACCTTTGCCCATCATGGCTGGCTGTCTGGGGGGGTGCATTGAGGAGATTCCTCACAGATATCATCGGTGCATCCTTCAGGGAAGGACATGTTCCATCTTGTTTGAAGGAAGCGGCTGTTAAGCTGCTTCTGAAAAAACTTTCCCTGGACCCCCTGGATATGAGTAATTACTGTCCTGTGTCATTGCTGCCATTCTTGAGCAAGGTGATCGAGAGGGTCCAGTTCCAAGCTGTCTTGGATGAAACCAATTATCTAGACCCATTTCAAACCAGCTTCAGGACAGGGTATGGGGTTGAGACTGCCATGGTTGCCTTGACCGACGATCTGCATCTGAGCATCAACAGGGGTAGTGTGACCCTGTTGGTGCTCCTAGATCTCTCAGCAGCTTTTGAGACAATAGACCATGGCATCCTCTTGGACCGCTTGAGTGGGTTAGGTATCGAGGGCACTGCTTTGCAGTGGTTCCAGTCCTTCCTCTCGGGTAGGTCTCAGAGGGTGTTGCTCAGGGACAGTAGTTCCAGTAAGACGGAGCTCACTTCTGGGGTCCCTAGGGAGCTATTTTGTCCCCTATGTTATTTAACATCTATATGAAGCTGCTGGGTGAAATTGTACAGAGTTATGGACCTGGGTGTTATCAGTACGCTGATGACACCCAAATCTATTTCTCTGTGTCTCATTTGTTGGCCTCGAATTCTGATGGCGTCTCTTCTCTCAGTGAATGTCTTCGGGTGGTAATGGGCTGGATGAGGAAAAACAGATTGAAACTGAATCCAGACAAGGCGGAGCTGCTCATGGTAGCGGCCCCAAAACCAAGAATTGGGTTGCAACCTCCAGTCCTGGATGGGATCGCACTCTCCTCCAGTGACTGTGTTCACAGTTTGGGGGTGCTCCTTGACTCGTCGCTTCTGATGACAAATCAGGTAAATGTGACTGTCAGGAGCTCCTGTTATCAGCTTCGGCTGATACGCCAGCTGCACCCTTTTCTGGAAGTAAGGGAGCTCGAGTCTGTTGTGCATGCGCTGGTAATCTCATGCCTTGACTTCTGTAATGCACTCTACATGGGGCTACCCTTGTGCCTGGTTCAGAAATTACAGCTAGTACAAAACATGGCAGCCAGGCTAGTGTCGGGAACACTTAGGAGGGACCACATTACTCCGGTTCTGAGGTCCCTTCACTGGCTGCCTATCAGCTTCTGGACCCAGTACAAGGTGTTGGTCATTACCTTTAAAGCCCTAAATGGCTTGGGTCCAAGCTATCTCAGGGACTGCCTCCTTCCATATAATCCTCCCCGTGCTCTCCAGTCCTTTGGGAGGAATTTGCTGCAGCACCAAAAATCGAGGCTTGTGGCTACCTCCCAGAGGGCTTTCTCTGTTGTCGCCCCCAAACTCTGGAACAGCCTGCCGGACAAGATCCATCAGTTGACATCACTAGACAGCTTCAAAAAAGCTGTCAAGACGGATCTCTTCCTCCAGGCCTTTCCAGATTAATCCATCCTGGCCTTGGGTTTTCCAACCCGCATTGTTATTACATGGCCCCATCTTAGATGGACAGGAACACTGTTATGGGCCATATTGGAGTGCTATAATATATTTTAAAATTTTATAGCACTCCAATATACACAAACCATTTTTTAACACAGAAAACATACAGGCTGAGATAAGATATTTGCAAAGTATATCATAAAGAGTCTACAGGTAGATCTATATCCTGTATCTCTTCTCATCACCTATCTTGCCACTGCACACACATCCAGCCATTTAGAGCAGGGGTAGGCAACCTTTCCCCTTTAAGGGCCGAGGGACTTCAGCTCCCAGAAGCCTCAGCCATGTTGGCCAATAGTCCCATGATGGCCAATAGCTCCTGAGATTCTGGGAGCTGAAGTCTCTCGGCCCTTAAAGGGGAAAGGTTGCCTACCTGTGATTTAGAGGTTGATGGAGAACAGGGGGATGGAATAACCATCTTGCTATTCCCCATGGGGACACTAACTGGTGAATTAATCCACAGTTCCACCAAGGAGCTCAAGGACATAGGCAGACACTTCTTTGTTCCCTCTTCCTCTCCTCCAGCAACAGAATGGTTGTGAAGGTGGCTGGGTGGCTGGGTGGGTGCTGCAACAGATAAATAGAAAGTCATGGAAAGGGCTCTAGTGGTTGCAGAGGGTAGAATACAATACCAACCTATACAGTGACCTAAAACAAAACACATATGCATGTATAGGTTGTACGTAGACTTGGATAAGCCACTAACAGTATGCCAGCTGCAATGTGTTTTTCACTAATGAAATTTTTACACACAACACACATACATGCATGGGCACACAACCATAACCAAAATAAAAAAATTGCAAAAAAAATGTCTTAACACATACATACAAAAATCGAGGCTTGCGGCTACCTCCCAGAGGGCTTTCTCTGTTGTCACTCCCAAACTTTGGAACGGCCTGCCAGACGAGATCCATCAGTTGACATCACTAGACAGCTTTAAAAAAGCTGTCAAGACAGATCTCTTCTGGCAGGCCTTTCCAGATTAATTCTTCCCAGCCTTAACCTGCACTGTTCCTTACGTGGCCCCATCTTGGATGGATAGGAACACTGCTACGGACCATAGTGGAGTGTCTATTGTGTTTTATAATTTTAAGTTTTAATTGTTATATTGTTTTTAAGCTGTTATGATTTAATACTGTTTTAAGGGGGGGAGGGATTGTTGTGGGGTTTGTATTTGATTTTATTTGGTAAGCCACCTGGATTGGTTTCCCAATAGGTGGGGTATTAAATAAATATTATTATTATTATTATTATTATTATTATTATTATTATTATTTATAATCTTGCCCAGCTGATTCTTAAGAACATTGTTCATCTACTGCTCCTTTAAAAATACTTCATAATACATAGTATAAACAAACTATAGTGTCTAAGCATGATTGCATAAAGATATAATGTTACAGCATAACAACACTATTGAAATAACAAGCCCTGTATTCAGTTTTTTTTAACCAGAGCCATTTGTACGATGTGACACTTTTTTTTTTTTGCTAGGAAAAAATATACCAAGTGCAAGATTTGGTGACCAATTTGTACTCTTTTCAGTGTTTAGAGAATGACTGAAAGGCACTTTCTTCTACTTGTGCATCCAACCAAGTGCTCTGAAGGTTATGATTTTACAGTATAGTCCCCAGGCCTTTCATGGCTTGAAGAATTATGACTGTTAAACAGGGCCTAGGTGATGCTGCCTCTGGTGTGCTCAGATATTCATATTCATCTCTTCTTTTTTAATATATGAGGTCAAACAGAGTTTATAAAGTAACATACAGGCTAAAACAGGGGTAGGCAACTTTTCCCCTTTAAGGGCCAAGGGACTTCAGCTCCCAGAAGCCTCAGCCATGTTGGCCAATAGTCCCATGTTGGCCAATAGCTCCTGGGATTCTGGGAGTTGAAGTCCCTCGGCCCTTAAAGAGGAAAGGTTGCCTACCCCTGGGCTAAAAGATTAGACATAGGTCATGGACTCAGTTAGCCATTATTGGGTGAAAGTTTGTGAAAGGTTATGCATTTGTAAATGATTAATATTTATGATCCCTACATATTTAATAATGTAGGGATATATAAGGATTGTAAAAGTTTCCAAATCATGGCTTAGGGACTGAACAGACTGCCAGAAATAATCCAGCTTGAGACCATTTTAACTGTCCTGGCTCAATGCTAGAGAATCATGGGAATTGTACTTTTTATTTCTGAGACATCTGTCAGAGAGCTCTAGTGCCAATGATTCCTAGCATTGAGCCAGTACAGTTAAAATGATCTCAAGCTGGATTATTTCTGGCAGTCTGTTCAGACCCTTACCGGGCATCAGCCACTACAAATGATGGGGATCTGTTCTCCCATCAATTGGGACTTAGCAGACTAATGTTTCCACTCCCTCCCATGACTGATCTCTAGTGCAAGGTGAAATCTCAACAGATATCCTGCTTCTATCTGTTGTACCAGAGATCACTTGCAGGAAGGGAATGGAAGAATAAGTCTGCTGCAACCTGATTGCCAGGAGAACACATCCTCAAATGCCCTACTTAGATCCTGCAGGCTCAGGCCTCTGGGCTTCCTGATTGTGTCTAACCATCTAGCATGTGGTTTTCCTCTATTTCTACTGCCCTCTACCTTTCCCAGCATCATTGCCTTTTCTAATGAAACATGTCTTCTCATGATGTGACCAAAGTATGACAGTCATTTTGGCTTCCAGTGAGAATTCAAGCCTCATATGTTCTAGAACCCATTCATTTGTCTTCTTGATCATTCATGGTATCCTCAGCACTTTTCTCCAGCACCACATCTCAAATGAGTTGTTTTTCTTTCTATCAGCTCTCTTCATTGTTCAGCTCTCACATCCATACAATGTCACGGGGAATACAGTTGACCCTTTGTATCCATGGTGGTTCCATTCCAGGCCCCACCCCCTGCAGATGCCAAACAGTATGGAACCTCATGTCCCATTATATTCGGTTGTGGCATGAGACACATGTGATTGCACTGTCATTGAGGAGCACAGGGCAGAGCCATCCATGGATGCTCCAATCCATCAATTGCAAGACCACCAACGCTGAAGGCCAATGTTGCAATGGCTTCTACTATCCTCACTTTAGTTTTCAGAGTAAATTTTTGCACTTTAGGATCTTACCTAGTTCTTTCATAGCTGCCCTTCCCAGTCCTAGGGCCTTTACAGACTACCAGAAATAATCTAGCTTGAGGCCACTAACTGCCCTGGCTGAGTGCTAGGGAATCATGGGAACTGTAGTTTATTGTGGCACCAAAGCTCTCTGACAGAGAAGACTCAGTGTCTCACAAAAAACTACAATTTCCATGATTCCTTAGCACTGAGCCAGAGCAGTTAAAGTGGTCTCAAACTGGATTATTTCTGGCAGTCTGTATAGGTGCCTAGTTTTCTTCTGATTTCTTGAATGCAGTCTCCATTCTGGTCAATATTTGATATGAGGCATGAAAACTCTTTGATTATTTCAATTTTCTTGTTATCAAGGATGAATTCTTGTAGATTGTCTATGTGAATTAGGGCCTATTCATTCATCATATTTAAGCATTGGGGTGATGTAACAGGCTGTGTTGTTGTTGTTTTGCATTATGCTTTTGTCTGACCTGATATATACTTTCCAACTCAGAGCAGATACTAGTTCATAAACGCTTATGCCATAATAAAGATCCTTGTTTGCATTCACTTGGTGTTTCTGTAAGTTCTCTAGCAAGTATTAGAAAATGATGTTTCTTGTACATGACTATACAATCCTCAGGCTGGATGAGGTCTATTCAAATTACTGCAATACAAATGCATACAAAATGTATAAATGTTGGGCAATTATTAATCCTGTCAGTAATGTGTCCAGGGCATGTCACAGACTGTGTTAATGCACTTTAGTAGACCATGAACCTTTTGTGTAACAAAGCCAACCACACTGAATGGAATGGATTTCTGTGATGATTTAACTTTCACTTCTAGTGATGTTAAAATGATATAATCCTGAATTGTATACATTCTGAATATTAAAGCAGAATCCCTGGCAGCAATGTATAGATAAAATGCTTTCATTTTGTGAGAGGGGAATAATGCTATTTAAAAAACAAAAGAAGAACACTGCCTTTTATCAGCTGCTGGGGGGAAAAGAAGAAAACACATACATTTGCTTTAGATAGGCAATGGTACATCCTCTTATACCTCAAACTGTAAAACTACTAAACACTTTGATTCATCTACTCAAACTGGGTACTTATGCTCTAACACACAATCTGTAGAACTGAAAAAAAATATTAAGTATCTCAAGTAAAATCCAGCTTTACATGTAATGGTATCAACTATATTCAAAGAATCCTAACAAATAAAGGCTTTGAACAGTAAATGGATTAACTGGGATTTTTCATTAGTTTTCAGGGGATGTAGCTGGGTACCACCATATTTCCTTAGTTGTGTCCTAGCATCTGTGGCATGCCCAGCTCGTCTGGCCTTAATATGATTTCTATCAGCTTTGCTGTTGTTGTGTTCATCTTGGCTCAATCAAACCACTCTAAGTTCCACTCCAGGAAATAAATATACCACTCCAGACACCAACTGTTTCCCAATGTCTCTTTTCCATTATTAACTCAAGTAAGTCAAAAGCCAATTTCTTATAAAGGCAAGAACACTACAGAGAAAAACAGTAATCTTAAAAAAAAAAAAAGAATATGTTTCATTAAACTCAATGAGATTTATTTTGTAGATTGCATCACAAATGGCTTTTATATAAAAATTGGAGACCTGGTGGTGCAGTGGTTAAATGCCAATACTGCAGCCACACCATTGTGAGTTCAGTCCCACAGGGGTTCAGGTTGACTTTGGGCCTTTGCAGACTGCCAGAAATAGTGCACATTAAATTGAGGCACTGCCCTGGCTCAGTGCTAGGGAGTCATGGGAATTGTATTTTTTTCTGAGACATTGAGCCTTCTCTGCCAGAGAGCTCTGGTGCCACAATAAATTACAGTTCCCATGATTCCCTAGCACTGAGCCAGGGCAGTGCCTCAAGTTAATGTGCACTATTTCTGGCAGTCTGCAAAGGGCTTCTGTCTTCCATCATTTCACAGGTCAGTAAAATGAATACCCAGCTTGTTGGGGGCAATTGATTTACAGGTTGAAAACCATTTAGAGAGTGCTGAGTTCACTATGATGTGGTATAGAAATCTAAATACTATTGCTATAAATATAGCATATTGTAACAAGTTAACGGATTATTGAGAACATTTTTACTAATGTTTTTTATTAGACATAACAAACAAATAATTTTTAAAAAAACACATAACACACAACACACAAATATACAAACTTACAAACCTACCTACATATTGTTAATACTCTTCTATATTTTGTTATCATTCTAATACATATTGATAATGATAGTCTTTCAATTACTCTCTTTCACCCTATGACCTTATACTTTATATCTTCCTTTCTATCCCTTCTATCTTTCTAATACCTTCTTAACTTTAATTTTTCTTTCCTTTACTTCTTTCCCCCTTTCCTGTCTTATCTTTTCTAGCTTATATAATTCCCATTTATCCGTCTTTTACCATCATTTTGCTTACTCCAACTTTCTTTCACTTTCTTTCACCTTCTTTCCACTCATGCTTTACTTCTTTTCCATCATTTACCAATTTATCTATTTCCTTCAGTTCTTGACTTTCTATTATTATATTTGATATCACATCTATATAATTGTTGCATTCTCCATTCTGATCTTTGTTAAAGCTTATTTTTGTAATTTCTTATCCTGTTCAGTTTTTTACTTTGTTAATTTCCTTATCTCTTATTCATCTTTGGTACAAGCTACATGTTTGGAGAGAGATCCAAATTGGCATTGGCCTGAAATTCTTTGGATCTGTATTGTCTTTTCCTTCCTTAGGTAAATTCTTTCCATGTATTTGGGGTACCCTCTTCTAATATGGCATTGAATGCTTGTTGCAATGGGTTAATTAGCTTTTCTAGGAAGGTTTTGTAATATTTGGATATAAACCCATCAGGCCCAGGTGCTTTTCCATCTTTACATTTTTTTTTAAATTGCATCTCTTATTTCTATTGTGGTAATAGGTCTACTTATTTCTGTTTTTGATCTGTATTTGGAGATGGAAGTTTGATTTCTTTCAAATATTCTTTTAATTTCTCTAAGGGCCTCTGCAGACCGGCTCAAAGGGCCAGCCTGGAGGCACACTTGGAGCAGGTAGCCACACACTGGCTGCTCCAACTCCATGCTGATGCTCTCCTGATGCCACACACCATTATGCATGGCATGTGTTCTGATGTGCTGTGTTAAAAGGGCCAATGAAGAGTCACACACCAACTCTTAGGGTGGCCTTTTAGGAGCGGCATTTTGCCACTCTTTTCGGGGAAGCAAAAGGGAGGATCGGGGCCATGGAGTGGGGTAGCCATGGCCCCGATCTGCTGCTTCCCGGGACAGTCCAGAGCCTCCCATCTGCACACCCTCTAAGTCTGTTGGACACTCCTTATATAAAGTTGAGTAAAATTCATAAAATTCATAAAAGGTTTCTATTATTTCCTTTTGTTTTGTCTGCATTATCTCACTTTCTTTATTTATGTTATTTTTTTCTCTTTCCTTCCTTAGTTTATTGCCAATGATTTTTCAGTCTTGTTTGAGTGTTCAAAAGTTTTTTGTTTTGCTGCTTTTAGTTTCCCCCCATTACCTTACTGTTTCAAATGAAATTTGTTTTTGCACTAATTTAATTTCTTCTATCATGCTTCTGTTATTTGGATTTCCTATTATTATTATTTTTCTCTTTTTAAACAGTGTATTCAAAAATATATTCCTTTCCTTTTTTTTCTTTGAAGTTCTACATTTTGTTGTAGAAAAAACCCTCTTAACATCATCTTACTCATTTCCCAAATTGTCTTCAGTTCATCATTCATGTTTTCATTAAGAACATGTTGACATTTTCTTTTCCTTTTACAATTATATCCTGACCTGCAGCAATTCATCTTTCAGTCTCCATATATATGATTTTTTTAAAAAAATCTTTCATAATAAGGATTAGAGTTTGCAGCTTGGGGGTACTCCTAGATTTGTCTCTTCACATGACTAGTCAGGTGAATGTGGCGGTCAGGAGTGCCTTTTATCAGCTTCGGATGATACACCAACTGTGCCCTTATCCGTACGTGAAGGATCTGGAAACTGTGGTACATGCTCTGGTAACTTCATGTCTGGATTACTGCAATGCACTCTACATGGGGCTACCCTTGTGCCTAACCTGGAAACTTCAACTGATACAAAACATGGCAGCCAGGCTAATCACCAGAACATCTAGGAGGGAGCATATAACACCTGTCCTTAAATCTCTCCACTGGCTGCCAATTAGTTTCTGAGCACAGTCCAGGTGTTGGTTTTAACCTTTAAAGTCCTATATGGCTTGGGTCCATCTT
>JAIPUX010001880.1:107991017-108003760 GCA_020142125.1 Phrynosoma platyrhinos | reverse complement strand
GGCAGTCTCAACCCCAAAGCCTGTCCTAAAGCCGGTTTGAAATGGTTTGCACAATCATTTGGTGCTAGCACCCCATGATTCTTCCATTCTTGCTGGAATGGTGCAGTTAGTGTGAAAAAAAGCCCTTCATGCTAAGACCACACCACAGCTGCTAGCAGTGTTGCCTAGTGAGCTGTGTGAGAAGCCATCACTGATGTATGATGTATGTCTTTATGGTGATAAGGATAGTGAGAGACCTAGTGTGGGCAGATCTGTGTTCAAACATCTGCCACAAGGATCTTTGCTATGTCTGCACTGGCTCAGGGCAGCCAGGAGTACCTAGCAAAACCCTCCATTTTGATGCTCAGCAGTGCACATGTATCCTACTGAGCTGGCTGGCATATATGCTGCCACTATGAGTTCTTTTGCTCTGAAGTCACAACAAGGTATTCAGCAGTGGTCACATGGCTGGACACCTCATTCTGACTTCAGAGAAAGTGACTGGAAGCAATGGCAGATGCACCAGGCAACTCAGCAGGATGCATGTGCAGTCATCCGCCTGGCATCAGGTTCTGAATCTTCTGGGAGAAACTGGAGCAACTATGGATTAAAAAAAAATCTGGAAGAAAGATAAAACCTGCTTTTGATGATGAATGGGCCAGTTGCTGTCCTGTCTGCTTACACCAGAACTGGGCTTTGGACTGTGTGTCACTTAGTTTCCTTGCCAAGAGGATTAGGGGAGGCTGCTGTATTTGGCCCATGCAGACAGACCTTAGTCAACAATGCCTCTGTGACATTGCTGAAAGGATGAAGAACAATACATTTATGATTTTGTCCTTCTGCTCCTTGGAGAAATTCCAGGATACAAATAAAGTAAAAAAATATATATTAATGTGATCTTGGACTAAAGTTACTGTTTACAAGTTTTAGTGCACTGACATGTGATTTGTGTAAGTCTTCATTGCATGCATAATAGAATTACCAATAAAGGAATAGAGATAATTATAATAGGCAGTCTACAAAGAACTTTTAGGTTTGAAATTAATGGCTCAATTAATGCAAATGACTTAATTGCAAACAGGGCTATCATATCACCTCTTAACCTTCTCTTCTCCAAGCTAAACATACTGATCTCCCTGAATCTCTCCTCAAAGGGCATGGGTTCTAGATGATAATATTGCAGCTTTAGGTAAATAAATACCTCTGAGCTCCAAGAGCAAACTAATTTCAAAACAAAACAAAACACCTAGATGGTTTCAATCACCATGCAGCCAATTATTGATAAAATGTTGATTTTGGAATAAAGAAGTAGCCATTAGTTTGCCACCATTAAAATGCAGTGTGGACAGCTCAATTTGGTTTTGTGACCACTTGAAGTGAAATACATACCACTTCTTTTAGGGGGGTTGCAGACTGCCAGAAATAGTGCAAATTGAGTCCACTTTTAGGGTTAGGGTTAGGGTTAGGGAATCATGGGAACTGTATTTTATTGTGGCACCAGAGCTCTCTGACAGAGAAGGCTATATGTCTCAGAAAAAAACCTATTCCCATGATTCCCTAGCACTAACCCTAACCCTAAAAGTGGACTCAATTTGCACTATTTCTGGCAGTCTGCAACCCCCCTACATCTCTGCTGATAGTAAAAACCATCTTTGCAATATTCTAAGAGGTTTTATTTATTTATTTATTATTTCATTTTTATGTCTCTTTTCTCCCAGAAAAGGACTGCACCATGCACAAGGTAAATACACTTAAAAACATTACAACAATTAAAAAAAAACAATTAAAATTATCCAGTTAAAACAATATAAAATTAACATTAAAAACACACAAAAGTTAAAAACATGACCAAAACATACACCCCATATAAAAGCCATCCTTTCATGATTTTAAAAAAGCCTGCTTGAATAAAAATCTTTTTACTTTCTGGCAAAAGAAAACCAGGGAGGGGGTCTCCTGTGGAAAGGAGTTCCAGAAGGTAGGAAGGCTCCTTCTGAAGTCCTCACCAAGAGATCCTGTGGTGGTGGCGGAGCTGAGAGAAAGCCTCCTCCTCTAGACCTTAGAGCTCTGGCAGGTTTGTATGGGGAGATACAGTCTCTCAAATAGTCTGTATTAAGCTGTAAAATGAAAGATAGTTTCCTCTTTAGACAGCTAGTATGGTGTAGTGATGGACTATACCTCTGGAGATCAGAGTCTGAATCTCTGCTTAACCATATAAACCCACTGGGCAAGTCACACGCAATGGCAAACCCTCTCTGAGCATATCTTACCAAGAAAACCTCCTGAAAGGTTTCCCTTTTAGACACCATAAGACAGAAAAGACTTGAAGGCACACAGAAACAGCAACTTTCCTTTCTTTACACGACAAACAGGAAATTTTCAGGAGTCCGGGGGGCCACACATACCTCTACCATCATACTCCTCTGCACCCCTTACATCTCTCCCATTTCTTCTAGATTACAAGGGTCCTGCACAGTCTCTAGAACACTCTCTTGAACAACAGCAGAGTTTCCCCCAGACTCTCCCATGGACTACACCCCACATTATGTTTTAAACTGTCCGTTTTTTGTTTTGTTTTTTGAATATCATTTAAAGAGCAAAAAGGTAAAGAAAATAAATTACTGCTTGTAGGTTTTTCTTCTGCCAAATGATGAGAAACCAAGAATTTCTCAATTCACAAATGGGATAAATTAGGAAAATATTTCAGGTAGTGCTATTTTTTACTCTCTAGGTGAAAGGTAGAGCTGAAAGATATATTGCAGAAAATTCAGCAGGAAGATAGTGTATGTTTAGGAGAAATGATTTTCATAACTGGCATGATCACAATTTTAACTGACTTTCTACTCCCAAACACCAGATGCCAAGGATTGTTTTTTAAAAAAACAATCCCATCAGAAATATGATAAATTCCCTGCATACCCATTGTAGTCATATTCTGCAAAACCATGTACTGACCCTACCTGTCCTTGTAATGTGGCAAACTCTTGTCACTTGTTCAGTACACAATGAATTACAGAAAGGTAGCAAAAGTGGGCCATCCATCAGTTGTACTAAGTGTGTTTTCAAAAGAAGCTTTCATACACCAGAAATGCTGCTCCAACTGTTACTCAAAAGCACAAATTAGAGACCCAGATACAAAAATGGCCACAGGATGAATGGACATGACAGGTTTTCAAAGAAGCAGAATGCTGCTGCTTGACAAATAATATTACAAAACCAAAGGACTCCTCAAGTTTTCTGGCAGTCAGACTTTGGAAAATCATTAAGAGCTCTTTTCGTTGGTAGTTCAAGTGAAAAGAAGGGAAAAGACAGCAGCAACAAGGATGAACCAATGGCATATAACTAGCTATATTTGTAATAACACTTCAGATGGTATTCTTTCCAAATACTCTATATTTGGAAAGTATAGCTATTACACTGACAGATCTTGGGACATTTACTTTAAATACACACACAACAACAACAACAACTGCCAGAATCTCCCAAGTGGCTCTCCTAGAATTCTCCTTGTGGACTACACAAATCCCCATTTTCAGAGGTTGCAGCCCAAAAGGGGATCCTATGAGTTGTAATCATTACAGTCAATTTTTCCAAGCTTTTCATTTCAGCTAAATCAATATTTCAAGCAGAATTCTGAGAACTATCCCATGATGTTGCCATTGGTGAATGAAATTAGTTTTTGAATCCCTCTCCACACAAGGGAGACAGACACAATGGTACTGAGTGTACAGATGTATATAGCATTCCCACACTGATTCCAAAGGTGGGGTTACCGTCCTCCACATAGAACACATTTACTATTTGCCCAACACAATTATATATAAGATATTCTAAGCACCTCCATGCATCACTAGTCATCTCAATTAACACTCCAAATGGGTATGGCATCTTTTGGAGTAGCTTATATCAACAGAAAGTTAACAGAATTAAATATAAAAATGTATAGTTAAGAAAGTAGTCTTAGGGCCTTGTCTCTGCTGAAAGTCATAATTCTCATTACATTCTTAGGTAAAATAGATAAAAAGAAAATCAACTCATTTGAGATGTGGTGCTGGAGATGATACTTCAGCCAAAGACAGCCTAAAAGACAAGTAAATGGGTCCTTGAAAAGATCAAGCCTGAAATCTCCCTAGAAGCCAAAATAATCAAATTGAGGCTGTTATACTTTGGCCACATCATGAGAAGGCACAACTCATTAGAAAAGATAATAATGCTAGAAAAAGTAGAGGGAAGTAGAAAGAGAGGCTGACTGCTTGCTAGATGGATAGACTTAATTAGGGAGGTAACAGGCATGAGTCTTCAAAACTTAAGGAGATCAGTGGAAGACAGGGTGTTTTGGAGATGTCTTATCCACAGGGTCACTGTGAGTTAACTAAGGGCAGTGAACAACAGCATGTTTTATTATACAAGCTGATATTCTACATCAGATGTTTAATTATATCTGTGTGACTAAGTAACCTCTCCTGGCCTGCCACCACCCCAGCTCACCTTAGGAACCAGTTGTTGGATCAGGTGAATAAGAGTTGTTCTGCTTCTGATCTGGGGATAAAGAGGATCACATTTCTAACCCCACCAACCAGTGAGAGAGGCTGCAAAAGAGACTTGCCATGGCGTCCTACTTCTGATTGTTGCACCCTCACTCACTGGAAGGAGGAGAGTGAAAACATTAGCCTTCTTGCACCCTGATCAAAGCTTAATGGACATAATTTGGCCAATGTAGGTGCTGGCTCTTAACATGGGCTGGGATGGCATTTATGTAGCTTTTCAGTAAGGCTACATTGTCTTACTGAATAAATTTCCAGATCCATAACTCTAGGTTACAGATTTGTAAATGCAATACTGAATGCCAGCTACAGTATGCTTCCCAGATCTTCAGTTCTGAATGCTTACAGATATTTGGAACACCCATTTCCTAAGAACAGGTGTGGGTGCTCGTAAATTCATCTTTCTCAAAGCTTTTTTCCATGTACCAAATATAGATTACAAACCCTCTGGGTTTGGACTACTCCTTTCTAAGCTGTCTTCTGCAACTAACACTAAATAAGTGTTAAATAGCTGTTGCAGGGAGTGCCACATATGCACAATTGTGAAACAGTTACAGATATGCCATGGTGAAAAAAAATCATTTCATCAGAGGAAATGATATCACACAAACTCCTGTGCATTTCAGGACCATGGTCAACACAAACATGCACTATATCTAACTGTGGACTTAATAAACACCTTGTTTTCTACTGTCTACCTTCCTTCCATTTTCTACATTTTTTTCCAAGCTCTTCATTTCAACTACAGTATATACTCAACTACAAGTTGACCTCATGTATAAGTCAAGAACAGTTTTTTTGGCCAAAATTAGGGATTTTTATATGGCCCATGGATAAGTCAAGGGTGAAATTTAATGGCATGTAACAAAGGATGTAAAGGATGATGCAAAGGAAAACAATGTCAAAGAACATACAAAGTTCCAACAGACATTAACAGTTTGTGCTCATTTTAAAGGCTGTATGGATGAGATAATAGAAGTGTGTGTGGGGTGTCAGTGCTTCCAGAACAGATTATGTTCTTGCCTTTCACCAGGATATGATTCCTTTGTAAAATAAGTATTGAAGCACAGTAATTTCTAGATTTATACATGACTATACACAGTAAATCAAAATTTCAAAGTAAATTCTGATGACAGAGAAACAGTTCTTTGCATATAACCATGAAACCTGCTCAGTCATAGCAAGTAGGTGGCCTCATCTTGTTCATACCCTCCAACTTAAGGGAACCTTGGTAGCACAGTGGTTAAATGCCGGTACTACAGCCACAAAGTTGTGAATTCGATCCCAGACAGGGCTCCAAGGTCCACTCAGTCTTCCATCCTTTTATAAATCAGTAAAATGAGTACACAGCTTATTGGTGACAATAATCTTATACATTGTAAACCAATTAGGGAGTGCTAATTCACTGATAAGCAGCATAGAAATGTACTTGCTATTGGTAACTGTCCTGATTTGGCAGTATTAATCCTCTGTCATGCCACTTTTTCAACTCCTTTTAAAATGTTGCAGGTTGCTCTCTCCTTCTTCCACTTCCCTCCTCTGTCTGCAGCTTACTTCAATTGCTGCAAGCTGAACTCAAAGTGAAAAAGTAATTTGCACTCAATTAGCTGGGGTGGGTGGGGTGGAATCTTGTCTTTCCCAGTATATCCAGGCAAAAGGAACCTGCTGTACCTTCTGCTAGATTGTTTGTTCTTTCTCATTAGTATGTTTTTCCACCTGACAATACTTGGATGTTGCTTGGCTGCACATGTCTCAGTTTTCCTCTATGAAATATTGGATGGTATGCTTGTCATGTCTGTGAGAGTGTCAGTTCTGTGTTAAAATGCATAGAACTGTCATTGTCTTATGTAATTGGTCTTGGGAGACTGTTAGGCTTGCTTGCTCTGTATACTCCCATGGTATATATAGGTCCTGCTCTTGCAGATAGGTGGTCACAATGTTGTTCTTCCAGTATACCCCATATGCATTTCTCATAAATACATGCAAAACTTAATGAGGGTTTGCTAAATTGTTCCAGGATAAAAATTTCAGCCACATCTCTGCCAATTCTTTTCTTTCAACTAGGTAAGACTAGTGGTGACACTATGGTTGACGTCACCCATGGTGTCATCCCCTCATTGACCTCCTTCCATCTCACACCGTACAGGATCTTTAGCAAAATTTTTGTACTAATATTACTAATTAATCATAATTTCTGCATATCACTGACTCTAGTGGTAATAGTTGTGACATAAAACAAGTAGTAAAATTAAAACTATACTTTTAAATTACAATATCATATGCACAGCCTCAGTACATTTGCATGTATTTATTGATTGAAGTGAAAATTTGGTAAAAAGTGATGTTTTAAAACAAAAATATAAAAGAATAAAATTTTATTTTTAAAAACATGTTTTAAATTACATTTTTAAATGTATTTTTTTTAAAAAAAACAACCTGGGGCCTCTCCTTTCTCCTCCCACTTAGCCTTACCACAGTCAGACCATCTCTTCAGTGTATTAAAGGGACACAGGTGAATGCCACAGCCCATTTCTGCCAAAAAGCAGATGTTTGAGGAGCAGTGGTGTCATCTCACCTAAGGGTGTCACCTGGTACAGTCCACACATACCCCAGACCCACCTAGCGATAACACTGGGTAGGAGAAAAGCACCTCACCTTGCAGAAGATAGTAGCAGGTGGCCCATGTGCCAGTTTTCCAGTATCCTGACTCTTCATCTGCCCTATTCTGCTCCCATTATCTTGGCCTCCATTTTTGCATCACAGTGGTTGCCTGCACAGGCATCTCACTGGGCTACCCAGTTTGTCTGCTGCTGCCACAGGTTGCTCTCTACTGAGATCAGAACAAGGTGCTGAACAATGGTCACATCATGCTGACCTCAAAATGAGCAACTCACAATGAGCCCAGTGGGATGGCTATGCAGACATCATGGAAACAGAGAATTCTGGATTTTTCTGGAAGATCCAGATCAATTATTAACCTTGTTATGCCCACGTTCTGAGGTAGGATATGCCAGAGATTGTTCAGAGTGCCCATGCAAGAACTGGAGTTTGGGACATGCATCATCTGAAAAGGCTGATGCCAGATGGAGGGGAAAGAAGTTGGCAGTTTTGGCCCATGCAGACAAGGCTAAAGTAGGAAAGCCTATAGACTGCTGATAGGCAGCGTAGACAAATGGTAATCATTGACACATTTCAAGAAAATCTAGGGGTGTCCTTATTCTCCACCTTCACTCTGATCTCATCTTCCCTAAACATTCCCTCTTTTAAAGAATCTTTGGGATATTATGAACACTCCATGCAACATCTGTTTAAGACTGTAATCTTAGAATTCAAAATTGCACTGACTTCTTCTGCTTATATTCATAACAAAGTGGAAATGAAATATAAAGTTGCCATAGCCTCCAGTTAAGAAGATTTAAAGCATAATAGAGATGGAACATGCAACAATTGAGGCATACAGTAGGCTGTATCTTAAATGGTCATCCACACCACTTTAGTTTGTTTTGAGCCAGTCTATGGTTCATCTTTCATTGGTTTAAATACAGGGGGGAACTTCTTTCTTTCTCTTTCATTTTTTCTTCCAAAATGACAGAGACAAATGATCACATTACCATTAGAGTTCCTTTGGCAGAGTAAGCAGCATAGGAATACAGAAGGTCTTGACTGTGGAGCTTTGGGGTCTCTTTGTTACATGGCTGTCCAGTAGGATAAAAGCATTCACCAGTGCTATTCAGAGTCACTGTATTTGGAGAAGAGCTTGGTAGGTCAAGCAGGACAGAGTAATTTACAAGCTGGACATCTTCAAGGCCAAAGGATGTCCATTGAACCAGAAGCTTCATTGCAAGGTCTTTGTCTTCTTTCTCATGCAACTGTATCAAATCTCTGAAAAGTATAAGGGGAAAAACTGGTTTAACAGAATGTTTTTTCCAATAAGAGAGAAACTTCCAGTGTTATTCATGTGCCAACCTGGAATCCAGAGGGTTTGTCACATCTAATTCTTTATGTAGAGAGAGGGGAGTGAGGGGGAAAAAACTACATTAGGAATGTCAGAAGAAATGTTGTTAGTCCACATCATGATCACATCCTAGCTGCTCCTTCAAAAAGTTTAGCACTGTTTGAAGACTTCATGCATTCCACCTAAAATCTGGCTGAGGCAAAATAACAACAGCTTCACCAAAGAGAGAGGCAGAATTATTGGTCAGATATAACACAAAGATTTCTCAGAAGGGTAATGTGTAGAAATGAAAAGACTATCAGGCACATGGGTCTTGGAAACTAAGCATGGACAACAACGTCATATAAGCAGAGAAGAGCAAGGGGGGACATATAATTTATTTGCTTTGATTATCTCCCAAATCTCAAGACAGCTTTCAACTTTAAAAAAAGTACAGATAAAGGTGCTCACAATTATAATACTAAAATATAACTAGACAAAATGTGATGTTGAAGTAAAATGAAATTAAAAACATTTTAAAAGCCCAGAATTTACACAATTATTTTGTACAGAAAATTTCATCTTTTACATGAATAGAAACATTTCTGTGCAGAAATAATTTCTGAATAGAAAATACTGTTCCCTGTGCAGAAAATGTTTTCTGCACAAAAAGCTACATAAAAATTGTGTAGAATAATTTATTTATTTATTTATTTATTTATTTTTCTCTGAAGATGCCAGCACAGATGCAGGTGAAACATTAGGAACACATTCTTCTAGAACATGGTCTCACAGCCCCCAAACCCCACAAAAACCTAGGGATGCCATATTTATTTATTTATTTATTTTCTTACATTCCACCTTTCTCCCAATATAGGGACTCAAGGCAATGAATAAGTCCTGAACAATATAGTTTTTGAAGATATTCTTGCAAAAGGAAGAGACTTGCTAATATTATTTGTTTGCTCAGAAACAGTATTACTAAAGAATTACATCTTATCTTAGGGACCACCTCTCCCCATATGATCCCCCCCATGCTCTACAGTCCTCTGGGAGGAATTTGCTGCAACCAATAAAGGTCAGGCTTTCGCAGACCTCCCAGAGGACCTTTTCCGCAATCGCCCCCAGACTGTGGAATTGCCTGCCGGACAAGATCCATCTTATTAGCACTCTTACTGCCTTTAAAAAGGCAGTAAAGACGGATCTCTTCCAGCAGGCCTTCCTGGAATAACCACCCGGCTTGTAATCTTGTATATTGATATATTGAATATTGATATTGATAAGTTGAAATATTGTAATGTTGATATTGTGACATTGTGAAGGTGACTTGCTGTACTCTATTTTATCTTGGCTGTTTTTACTTATGATGGTTTAATTCAGTTTTAGGGGGTGGGTGGGTAAGAGGTGGGAGGTAGAAATTGTTTTATTTGTTGTATTTTTAATTCTGTTGTACACTGCCCTGATTGCTGAGCAGAGGGGAAGGTTATAAATAAATTATTATTATTATTATTATTATTATTATTATTATTATTATTATTATTATTATCATATGACTTCAGTGACTTCATAGCCGCCTGAATACTTTGAGATGTCTCACATTCAAATCTATCAATATCTTGTATGACTTCCATCAGCTGCCTACTTATGGTGTGCTTATATCACATTTATTTTTTAATTAAAAATTTCTAAACCCTCTGTTTTCATTTTTATACCACAATCAACAGGATATTGACAGTATCATTAGGAGCAACTATAGCATGTTAGAATCTGGCATGGGTCTATTTCTCACATATTAGTTGCCATCCCTTTTTTTTTTTTTTTTAATCTCATTATTCTGCAGTGAGAGGACCAGTTTGATATGAGGGTTTTTCAAAAATGATGGTGGCTGTTAGCATTTTGCATAATTATCATATTAAATTATTGTATTTACTTTTTCCTCTTAGCTTCTGTGGACTCCAATAGCAATAGCAGTAGGAAGTACTTTCTATACTGCTTAGCAATCCCTAAGCAATTTACGATGTGTAACCCAATTGCCCCCAAGAAGCTGAGTACTCATTTTACCAAACTATGGAAGGATGTAAGCCTGGGTGGACCTTGAATCCATGCCTGGGATTGAACTCAAAATGTGGCTGCAGTGGTGGCATTTAATTAATCACTGCACCATCAGGGCTCCCTTGCAGGTGAACCTATTTATGTTCATGGTCTGGTTATATATATAAGCTATGGGAATGGAGTTTGTTTGTTTGTTTGTTTATAATATTTCTATATAACCTCCAAGTCCACAAGGGACCCCTCCAGGGGATGAACAAATAAAAACCAACATAAAACAATACAGAAATAAAATAAAATAAAAAACAAATTAAAATACTCTTTAAAACTTCCTAAAAGCAGTCTAAAAACAATCCTAGAATTCAGTTTTGAAACTGCTAAAGCAATAATTTCAAACACTGAATGCTGTGTGGAACAGCACTATTTTGGTTGCCTGCTGGAAGCTTAAAAAAGTGTGGCCAACTTAACTTCCTTGGGTGAGGAGTTCCACAGGCGAGGCACTGCTACAGAGAAACCCCTGTTACATGTACCCACTATCCTAACTTCATGAGGTGTAGGGACACACAACAGGGTCTCCTATGAAGATCTCAAATTTCTGACAGGCTCATATGGGAAGAGATGGTCTTTCAGATAACCCGGCCACAAGCCATTTAGGGCTTTGTAAATCACAGCACCTTCAATTGAGCTTGGAAGTAAATTGGAAGTCAATGTAATTTTTGCAGGACTAGTGTTATAGGGTCAGTAAAATGCATACCTGACACTAGTTTAGCTGCTGCATTTTGTACTATCTGCAGCTTCAGGACTCTTTTCAAGAGAACTCCCATGTATAGTGCATTACAAAGGTCTAACTGAGAGGTAAGGCCAAATCTCCCTTCCTCAAGAAAGAATGCAGCATTTTTTTAATAATAATAATAATAATAATAATAATAATAATAATAATAATAATATATCTCACTCCTCTGAGACCAATCAGGGTGGCTTACAGTGTTAAAATACAATATATCCAAACCCCATTCCCTCCCTCCCCTTAAAAAAATATTAAATCAGATAAGAGTTAAAACAAACAAATTAAATCAACAACATAGAATATATGCAGCTACAGCCACGAGTATCTGTGACAGTAGTATAGGAGTACAGTGGTATTATCTTTAAGCTAGGAGGACTCTGGAGGATTCTCCTAAGAAGTTCCTGAGGCCGGGATGGTCTCTGGAAAGGCCTGCTGGAAGAGCTCCATCTTGACAGCCTTTTTAAAGCTGTCTAAAGATGTCAATTGACGGATCTCATCTGGCAGGCCATTCCACAGTCTGGGGGCGACAACTGAAAAAGCCCTCTGGGAGGTAGCCGCAAGCCTAGCTTTTTGTTGCTGCAGCAAGTTCCTCTCAAAGGACCGGATCGCATGGGGAGGATTATAGGGGAGAAGGTGGTCCCAAAGATAGTTTGGACCCAAGCCATTTAGGGCTTTAAAAGGTGATAACCAACACCTTGTACTGGGCCCGGAAACTTATGGGCAGCCAGTGGAGGGACCATAAAACTGGAGTGATATGGTTCCTCCTAGATGTTCCAGACACTAATCTGGCTGCCATGTTCTGTACTATAGTTTCCAAACCAAGCACGAGGGTAGTCCCATGTAGAATGCATTGCAGAAGTCTAGACGTGAGGTTACTAGTGCGTGCACAACAGTCTCGAGATCCCTTACTTCCAGAAAAGGGTGCAGCTGGCGTACCAGCCAAAGCTGATAACAGGCACTCCTGACTGTTGCATTCACCTGATTAACCATCAGGAATGACGACAAGGAGCACCCCCAGACTGCAAATGCAGTCACTGAAGGAGAGTGTGACCCCATCCAGGACTGGAGTTTGCAACCCAGTTCTTGGTTTCGGGGCCGCTACCGTGAGCACCTCCGTCTTGTCCGGATTCAGTTTCAATCTGTTTTTCCTCATCCAGCCCATTACTGCCCGAAGACATTCATTCAGAGAGGAGACACCATCAGAATTTGAGGCCAACAAATGATAGACGGAGAAATAGATCTGAGTGTCATCAGCATATTGATAACACCCAGCTCCATAACTCTGTATGATCTCACCCAGCGGCTTCATATAGATGTTGAATAACATTGGGGACAGAATAGCACCTTGTGGAACTTCACAGGTAAGTTCTCTTTTTGTCAAGCAACTGTCCCCAAGCAGCACCCTCTGAGACCTGCTCGAGAGGAAGGTCTGGAACCACTGCAAAGCAGT
>JAIPUX010001880.1:107970103-107987599 GCA_020142125.1 Phrynosoma platyrhinos | reverse complement strand
ATTCTGGCATAGCAATGGCATCTAAATTGGGTCTTATCGAAGAGATTTTATCTGCAAAGTGGATATTAAATGCGTCTCAGCAGGCTATCGTTGGATTAAGTAGGGGGCTTGACACCGGAGAAACATTTGTCAATTCCCCCACCATCCTGAACAGCTCTGCCGGATGGGACTGTGCGTGCAGCACAGAAGGATCTCTGTGCTGCATGCAGAGCCTCCCAATAGGAATCAAGATGCTTCCTATGGCGAGTTCTGTTGGATGAGAGCCGAGTTTTCCACCATTTGCGCTCTAGTTGTTGTCCAGCTCACTTCATTCTCCTAAGTTCATCTGTGAACCAGAGCTTACGGTTTGAAGTGGGCTGGAAAGGACGCTTGGGAGCAATTGTGTCGATAGCCCTGATAAGGTCGATGTTCCAAGTATTCACCAAGGCTTCAACAGAATCACCAGCATTACCAACCATTAAACCCTCCAAGGCCTTCTGGAAGCCAATTGGTTCCATGTGCCTTCGAGGGTGGACCATTCTCAAAGGTCCACCACCCCCGAGGGGGCGAATAGTGGCCTTTAGCTCCATCTTGACCAGGAAGTGATCCATCCATGACAATGCGGAGGGTTTTGAAACCTCCGCCCACGGATATTCCTGATCCGTACTAAAAACCCCATTGAGTGTATGGCCAGCATAATGTGTGGGCCCGTTCACCAATTGGGATAGGCCCATGCTTGTCATGGTTTCCATGAACTCATGAGCTGCACCTGTTAGCTTAGATAAGCCAGACTCAAGAGGAATGTTGAAGTCACCCAGGACCAAAAGTCTGGGCGACTCCAGCAATAGCTCTGAGACCAGCAAGGTCAACTCGGTTAGGAAGTCTGTTAAGCAACGGGGTGACTGGTATACCAACAGAATCCCTAAACTATCCCTGGTTTCCAGGCTAAGGTACATACACTCAATGTGGGTTGTTTTCCGGACAGGCTTCCTGGTCAAGGTTAAGTTGTTTCTATGAACCAAGGCCACTCCACCTCCCCGCCCACATTCCCTTATCTGCTCAATAACTGAGTACCCAGCTGGGAGGGCCTGCATCCAAGTAGCGGAGCTGGCGTCTCCCAGCCAGGTCTCAGTAAAGCATGCCAGGTCAGTCACCTCATCCACAATGAGATCGTGGATAATATGGGTCTTGTTCTTGACTGATCTGGCATTGCACAGGAGCAGCGTAAAGGTCTGTGGAATGGTTGGTACGCTCTCAAAGTTATCCCGGGAAACAGAATGAAGTGAAGGAGGGATAGGTATTACACATCTATCCCTTCTTCTTTTGTAACAAAGGTCATGAAGTGGATGAACCCACATCACTAGCATGGGCTGAGGAATTATTTGCTGTAAAAGGGTTTTCTTTTAAACAAACAAACAAACATACTATTATCATATAAAATATACAAATTAAAGAACCTGAAGGAAAGAGTATGGTACATGAATTCATGACAGAACTTAGTGGCAAAAGCATAAATAGAGTCAGAGGCATAACCAGAATTCAGCAGAACTGAGCTAGAGGCACTTATTGAATAAGAACCAAGAACCAAGCTGGCATTGGACACCAAGCAATAGGTTTGTAAGCCCATTGGAGAGCAATACAGGTTTCTGGAACCTGTTGAGGAGAGCCAATGACCAGTAGCAATAGATAGATAAATAAATAAATAAATAAATAAATAATAATAATAATAATAATAATAATAATTTATTTTTATCCCACCCTCTGTGTAACACAACCAGGGTGGCTTACAACTTCAAAATATACATTAATATCCCACAATCCCACTCACACTTAAAATACAATTAAATAATGACAATTTAAAACACATTTAAAATAATAACACAAATAAACAAATAACAATAGCTACTGGTAGAGTTCAGTCACCAGCCCTTTAAAAACCATAGACATAGTCCAACATGTCTTCTTCGTGGTGCAACAAACAAGGGCAACTCAGAGAAATGGGAGTTCCTAGCAAAGCACTTGACACCTCCCTATAGGCTGGAATATGAAGGCAAGAGTATTGAAACTAGAGTGGAACCTAGGGGCTAAAGAGACAGCCACTAAGAGGCAGCATTCTGCTGCCCCTTTCCTTGCCAGAGCAGGGCCATGGCAACCACACACTGTGGCCCTGATCTGGCAATTTGTTGCGCCAAAAAAAGCCACCCTTGCTGTGGTGGCGGTGGCTTTTCTGTGCTTCTTTGGCACAGCATGTCTGAATGCTGTGCCAAGGGAGCACCCTGATGCTGCTCAGCATGTGGTGGGGTGCACGGTATGATGGCAGCATCGGAGGGGCTGGCATGAGGTCCTCACACCCTGACTCCACCCTTTTGGCCAGTCTGTACAATGCCTAAGTTAGGGCTTGATCCTGGCAGAATCTGTATTTTACCAATGTTTAGACTAGACACTAGTTATCAAAGAGAACTGAGGGGTTTTTTTTTGTTTGTTTTTGTTTTTTTGTTTTTTGGTCAACATAACATAAAACTGACAGGAAACAGGAGGATGACAAAAACAGTGCACAACTAGTGAATGTTTATACCAGAAGCCAACAAATGGAAATCACCATCAACAAACATAGCATAGAAGTTAATTCCTTAATTATTGCTAGTTTGCTTATCAGCCAGACAATATTTCAAAGGAAGGAAAGAAGGCTGATCAAAGTGGCATGGACCAGAAATGGATTGAGTCATCTATTTCTAATCCTGAAGATGAGTCCATGTTAATTCAATTTGTTGATATTTGGTTTGACATCATTAGTCTCTGAAACAAACAGTATAATTCCTTATTTTGCATAAACTATGATTAGGTAACATAACACCCACTAGGTGTTTGGGATTAAAATCCCCATGACCCCCACCAGCATTGCCAATGGTTGTGGGTCACAGGCCAAAAAAGTTGCCTGTTCCTGTTAAAAGCAAACCTTTAAATGACACATTATGGGTGTCTGCCACAAACTGTATCCTGAAGAATAATTTTACTGGACTGGTTTGAACCTAGGTCAAGATTGTGTGAATGTCTCCCCCTTGCATGTTTGATAGCTTGTATATGAATATATGAAATAAAAACTTTTTTTAAAAAAAACAATATGGGTGAGGGGATAGGTTGTGAGCAGGAAGTTGTACCTGAGGCACTTGATCTATGATAATCCAATGATGCATGAGATGAAAATGCATGTGTGAATTCAATGTATCTTAAAACCTGTGTGGGCCCTGTGGGCTCCCAGGGTCTCAAAGCTATTATTATAGGAGATCTCTTCACATGGATTTCTGACTGAAAGAGGAAGAGACTGCTGAAAACATTTCCATCCAACCATAGAGCTATTGTTTTTTCTATAACAGTGCCTTATGGGCAGAAATTTCATCAAACCCTGTCAACCTGGAGTGAAATATACTTGTGTGATCACTTTCCCTGCTTTTCAAATACTATTAGTCTTTGTATTTTAAATTATTATTATTATCCCCCCTTTGACTCAATCCAAATTTGAATTGACATATTTCAGTTTAGCTTTTCCTCAAGTCTAATTGTTCAGGAAATAACAGTAGGGGAGTTTGCATGTGTGTTGCAAATGAACTGATCTTTATTTAGGACAAAAGTGACAGCATGTTAGAATGGGAAGAAAGGCTATAAATATATTGTGTATTCATTCCCATCTTGTCAAGCCCCTATGGTGCCAGAAACCATGGCTCTTTTTGCAATATCTGCCTCTTACACTTTTTTATTTCCAGTGAAAAGACACACAAGACAGATGATCAGCAATATCTTAACTCTCTTCTAACACAAAAAAGTACACAGCCTGATCCATCAAAAAAACAGTAACTGACATTTACACAAAGCACCTCTATTAATCCACAGCGTCTCCATTTAAAAGATAAATCTCTATCAATGACCAGCCCTGTGCAAACGTGTGACTTGTCCCTCAGCCCAACAAGCTTACATAAACAGAGCCTTCATCAGAAAAACACTAGAAATCTGCCCTACTGTGGTGGTGTTGATCTATAAAAACCTTCCTCTAATTATACTCACTCTTCACTGCTTCACCTATAATAAAAATGATTTCCTTTACTAGAAAAGGGCATAGATGCAACACCAGCCAGTCAACAATCCCATACAGCAGAGTGGACACCTGCAGTGGGGCATCAATTTTCTGATTCTGAGACCATCCAGGGGTTCCACAGACTGTTAAAATGTCAACCAAACTGTGATGAACTTGGAGGCAGGTAAGGCTGTGCCATGAGGGAGGGAATGACTCCAGATGAAAGAAAGGGTTATCAGGATCCAGGAGAATGGAGTCCACAGCAAGGAGAGATTTGCTTGTGGAAACTTAGGAGCAGCTGAGGGAGCAGGGCTGGTAATAGGAGAATTTAAAGAGAAGGATGAGGCAGACACAAGGAGGAGGAGGTGTTTGGAAAGGAGTGTTGGAAAAAATGGACATGAGAAGGGAAAGAGAGGAAAAACCACAGCCAGAGAGAGAAGGTTGGCTGGTCTATCTACAATAGAGAGGGGTAAGACCCCAGAGAGGCAATTGGAGTCTGGGTGGCTTCAAGGACCCAACAGAGGAAGATTTTCTAAATAAGTGGCCAAAAGCAAGTAAGGTGGAAGTTCCTTTACCAAGAGCTGAGACTAGAGGCTTATCCTTGAGAGGTTTCCTCTCTGTTTGGTGGGATGTAAGAGGCTGAAGGTGGATAGTGGGGCAAAGTTTGGGAGCCTGGGAGAAGGCAGAGTGGGAACCTATGAAGAAATAAGTATGTGGTTGCAGAAGTGAAAGTGAAATCCACAGACTTTGGGATTTTGGGACAGTTGTGCTGGAACAGCTAATTCTCCTGTTGAGTTACTTTGGTTTAATAAAGTTGTTTGTGTTTGAGGAGATACATATACATATGTGTGTGTGTACTGCTTGCTTCCTGATGAAATTTTCCATTGGTTCCTACATTTCTAGTATTATAGACAGTGAAAGATTGAAATCTGTTCCACATTTGCAACTCTTATTTTCCTGGTAACATACTCTGACGCTTTTCTTTGGATGTAGAAAGTCTTTTTCCGCAATCCTCAATTGAAGTTTTACATTATTGCAATGCTAGAATCTTGGGGAATGAAGGAGAATTTAATGGGGAGTCAGAATTGTTATTTGAGTGGTCCATTTTGCCTCCCTCCCTCCCTGATATACCCTGGCTTTGGAAAGATGGGCCTCTTCTTTGTTTAAACAGTTAATGCATATTCCTGGCTTTCAGCCAAATCTACAGATATCAAAAAACCAGAATGCAATTCTATTTTTTATGGGCCTAGCTAGAGATTAGAGGCAACCCAGACAAAATCTAAGACTACATTGGTACAGAATTCTCCATTGGCTTCAGTTGCCAGACCTTCTATTCTCCTTTTATTTAAAACATTTTAAAGCCCTTTAACCCTTGAGCTTTACTCCCCCCTCACACTTTCTTCATAATAATTCAAAGTGCAAAGCTAACTGTCTCACTGCTTGCTTAATTATCTAGTGCAGTAGAAGTTGACAATTCCTGTCAGACAGTGTTTCTCCCCCATGGTTCACCAAAGGCAGTCCTTAAAATAATAATAAAAAATGGGCATTTTTTTTCCTCCTTTTAGAACAGCAAATGAAACATCATAGTTCAGTAGATAACAAGAATGGTTTTGCCCTCCCCTCCATGCACATTTCTTGCTTCCATTGTTTCACAGACTGTATAACCATTTGACTATGGCTATTAAAAGTGTGGGTGGGGGGGGGGGAATGTGATATGAACCAGATCAAATACAATTCAGTATGTAAGTGTTTGTGTGTCTGTTGGAGTATTATTAGTCCTCTATATATCATAGGGATCTGAATGAACAGTTGGGTTTTTCACTGGAAAGAGAGGAAACACTTGCCTGCTTAAAAATAAAGCACAGTACAATGTGACCAGTTATCCACAAAAGTCATGGTGGGTGTTATCTAGGACAGCAGAACTAACAGGCCAGAGAAAGTTGCAATTGATTTCCTTTTCCAGGCCTTGTCTTGGTGGCTGGTTCACAAGGTAAAAAGCATTCCATATTATGACGGAACTCCACAACAAGCCCTGGATCTTGGGAAGGACAGCTGGTAGGAATACCATCTATGTTCTACACAGTCTGCACTCCAGTAGACAGCTTAACCAAGGATAACACCAAAAAGAGTAGCAACGTACCTACACCAAAATCATCCACATCCTCATCCTCTTCATCCAGAAAAGTACATATGCCACATATCAGGTCACATTTACTGATAAAACTGAGTAGCAAGAGAATTTTGCAGTTGTGTTTTCTGTGACAGGTCATTCTCCTCTGTCTCCTTGCCATCTTTCTGAGAGTATGTAAAGGGATCTTGTATCAGTTTTCTGACTAATTAAAAGAGATAAGTTGGTAGTATGAGCTTTCAAAGAATTCAGCCTACTTCCTCAGATGGATTGGGTGGAGTGGAAAGTCCAGGGACAGAACAATATAGCAGTCTGTGCATGAGAATGTCCATAGGAATGCAAAATTTTGTGGCTGTGGAAATGATGTGACAAGTTCAATTTTAACTATGTTCTTTGGGGCACAAGGTAGGCAGAAGGCTGTTGTCTAAAGCCAAGGTGAGTAGATAACCAAATGTGTAGATAACCAAGGTGACCAACCCCCTGGCATACAGGAAGTCACAATCAAAGCACTCCCACCAGGTGGCCATCCAGTCTCTGTTTAAAAAAGTCCAAAGAAGGAAACTCCTCCACTCTCCAAGATAGAATAGTCTACTGTCAATCAGCTCTTACTGTCATGAAGTTCTTCCTAATGTGAAATCTCTTTTCTGTAATTTGAATCCATTGCTCTGTGCCCTAGTTCTCTGACAGAGAAGGCTGAATGTCTCAGAAAAAACTACAGTTCCCATGATTCCCTAGCACTATTTCTGGCAGTCTGCAAAGGGCCTTAGTCTCTGGAGCAGCAGAAAACAAGTTTGTTCAATCATCCAGATAACATCTATTCAAATATAGTTAACATGACATCTCTTAATCTTCTCTTCCCCAGACTAAACATACCCAGCTCTGTAATCCATTTCTCATACAGTATGGTTTCCAGACATTTCACCATTTCGATCACCCTCCTCTGGGCACACTCCAGCTTGTTAACATCTTTCTTGAATTGTCTTGCCCAGAACTGGACACAGTATTCAAGATGAGGTTTAACTGAATCAGAATAAAGTGGTACTATTACTTTCCTTAACCTAGACACTATACTCCTATTGATGCAGCCAAGAATTGTATTGGCTTTTCTAGCTGCTGCATCACACTGCTGACTCATGTTCCACTAAGACTCCTAGATCCCTTTCATATTCACTGCTATATGTTTGCATTTCATTTTTTCTACCTTACATTTCTCCCTGCTGCCGAGTGGGATCCTACTGGGTAATGTGACCAAGTCCTTTTCCACCAGTGAGTGATACTGCAAAGAGCAAAAGTAGGGCCCCCTATAGGCCCCTTGTTCCATCTCTTCATTGCAGCATCCCATGCTGGTGGGAGGAGACTTGTCACATCATCCTGCAGAGCCATACTTGGCAGCTTCAAAGATCACCATCCTCTCTGGAGGGCTGAAAGAAGGGTTTCAGGGATTGGATGGGGACTTAAGATGTTGCTACAACATCTAGGGTTTGTGTTTGATGCAAAATCCCAGCCCCTATTTCTATTCTGTGCAAGACCACAGTGAATATATCAACAAAACAAAAACATGTGACCAGCGACACAGTTAAGTCCAAGGACTTTATCACATGGGGGAAATCCTGTGCAGAAAAGGGGTTTTAAATAGAAAAAAAAATACCAAAAGTAAAAAGAAGCAGCTTTTGACTACTTTCCATTTGGGTTATGCACACTTTAACAGTGATGTGTGTGAAAATCTACCCTCTTTTGCAGGTTTTCCCCACCTTTTAAATCCCATTACTGGATGGGATTTCTCCTGTGTGATAAGGTCCCATGTGACTTTTTAAAAACTTTTTTTTTCTTCCTGAAGCTTTGGCATTAGCATGGACCTTGGATAAGACTCCCTCTATATCTGAAAAGTGAAAGGAGATTTTCCTAGATCTATTTACTTACAGAAGTGGCAAATAAGTGAAATGGACATAGCCACTGATCATAAAAGACCTGAACTCCATGCCTGCCTTTGGCGGTTTGCTTTGTCCCTTTCCATTATACCTCACCATCCCTCATCTTGTTGAATCAGGGAACTGATTAGGTTGCAACCTTATAGGGGTTATGCTCACAGCTAATGGCCATTTCCCCTTCTTTTTTTGGATTTAAACTGTGTGATTTGGTTCTTTCTTGTTGCTGAATAGGGTACTGGTTACTGATGAAAAGCTGGAGAATGCAGGGATGCAACCTAACAGATGAAGTACTTGAGAGTGAAAGAGAGTAGGTAATTATTAAAAAAAAAGATGATGTCCTTTTAGCAGCTGAGTCCAAGCAAATAATAATAAAAAAGATCATGATGAGTTAGGTTTGTAGAAGTGAGCGTAGTTACCTAGATAAATGTTTCAGATTGTTTATTCACAGAATACAATGTAAATTAATTTTGAACCAAAGAGGCAATAGAATGTTATGTTCACTGGGCATGAAGATACACTTAACTGGGAACATAACCAATATTTCAAAGAGGAAAGTACAGAGGTGTGTATTCTCATATCAACAATTGCTCCATGATTCTACCTTCCATTTGTTCATGGTGTTTTACTGCCAGGTGTACATTAGCTGTTACGCCACAATAGCCTGTATTTTGATAAATAGAAGCTTTATAAGGTATCTATTATTTTGGTGGGGTTTTTTTCAGGAGGAAGCATCCAGTGTGGTGTAGTGGTTTGAGCTTTGGACTATGAATCTGGAGATCAGGGTTCAATCCCTTGCTTGGCTATGGAAACACACTGGGTGATCTTAGGTGAGTCATATACTCTCAGCCTTGGAAAAATGCATGTTAGGTTTTACTTTAGGGCTACCATAAGTTGGAAATGGCTTGAAGGCACACAACAACAATCTGTGTTTGGTAAAAGCATGGTGTAGTTATTTGAGTGATGGGTTAGATGTCTTGGAGATCAAATCCCATCTCAGCCACAAAACCCCACTGAGACATCTTGGGCAAGTCACACATTCACAACTTCAGAGGAAAGCAATGGCAAACTCCCAATAAATCTTGTAAAAAAATTTGACACATTTGTTTTAGAATCACTATAAGTCACTTGAAGGCACACAACAAAAACAATATGTTTTTGGTACCACTGTTTCACCTATTTTTCTTTGGTATGAAATCTTTTTAATGTGTCTTACTTACAGAAAAAGAAATCAGTGAATAATGTGCACACTTGTAAACTTAAGTTGAAAAGATTTGGGCTTTAATCCTCTTCTCAGGCTTTTAAGAGCTTTCTAGAATAAAATCCCAGTGCAGAATGGGAATGCATAATTTTCAGCACTAAGGGCCTCTGCAGATGGGCCCTTTGCAGCGTCCTTGAGGGAGGGATGGGGAAGGGCAGCTGCATGCCAGCCACCGCAAACCCTCCCTGAGGATGTCCTGACACCACACATCATTACACATGGTGCACGCCATCAGAATATTCTCCCAGTGCAGTGTCTTGATGTGCTGCACCAGAAGGGGCACAGAAGAGCCACACGGCAGCTCTTGGTGTGTCCTTTTTGCTGGGTCTGAAAGGAACAGCATTTTGCCGCTCTTTTCTCAGCTGACAAATGGGAGGATTAGGGCCGAGGCATGGGGCAGCCTCAGCCCCAATCTTCCACTTCCCAGGGAAGCCCAGGGTCACCTGTCTACATCCCCCCTAAGACACTATGTACAGCACAATCTGAAGTTTCACATAATGGAGTTGGTGGTGTTCATTTATACCATGTCCATGTATTTGTTATGTTATACAAGCACATATGCTTGACTATAGCTCCAATGAAAGGCAAAGGAAGGCAGAAGCAGGATGCCAACCCAAGGGGGAAAAGGCAGAGCTAGGCAGTAATCTTGCTACTTTTAACACATTATTTGGGTGCCAACATGGTGTGTGTGTAACAATGTTGTTGTTGCCTTTCCAAACTAACATTGCAAAGTTTATTCAAATAAACAACCATGTTAGTCTGTTTCAGCCTTAAAAAATATAAAGGAATCCTCTGGCACCATGTTAGTAAACCTATGGCATGAGTGCCAGAGATGGCACATGAAGCCATTTTCCCTGGCATGTGGAGCAGGGAAGTGGAGGGAAAGCACTTGTTCCTCCTCCTTCTGGCCATCCAAGGCCTTCAGCTGCCTCCAGAAAGGCAGCTGAAGGCCAGGGAGGGGGCTGAGAGAAAGAGCAGATAGAGCAGAAGTCCTGCCATGGAAGTCCTGTTCTCCCCAGAAATCCTGCCTCCAGCATGGGGTAATGCCCAGTGCTGGGAAGCCATTTAGTTTGGGCACTCATTGCCTAAAAGGTTCAGCATCACTGCCCTAGCACCATTGAGACTAAAACTGAGAAAAAGTAATTTCTAGCATAAGCTTTTGTGGACTTCATCAGATGCACTGAGAGCCCTGATGATGTGGACTAGAGCATTCAAAAGGATATGTCAGGAATTCCTTTTTGCCACTTAGGGAATTATCTCACATGGCTTTTAAATGGCAGTTATAGTTGCAAAACAGCACTTTTGGTGATACGTATCACATGGCATTGCCTTTAAGGCACAGCTAATGTTGTCTCCCAAGTACTGATGGGAAAAAACCATCAATAAGGTACCAAACACACAGTCATCCCATTAATGCTCATGTGTGAAATGTTGCTGCCACAGCAGCTGCAATATTAGCAGTCACGTGGTGTCACATTTTCCTCCTCTTCCTTTCCCCTTGCTATTCCCAAGCAGCCTGACTTCATTTGTTGTCTATTTCTTTTCTTTTTACTTAAATTGCATTAGCATGAGTCCAGATTTGTGTTGAAAAGTAATAACAACAAACAATAGTAATAAAAGGCACATTGGGTAAGGCATAGGGCAGGGTGGCAGGTTTAAGAGGAAGTGTGGAAGAGATAGTGATGGAAGAAACAACCCCAGACACTCAAACGACAATCTGCGTGATAATGGCTGCTCACAAACTAGTATGTTCATGTTTTCTTTAACTAGTGTGAGTGTGGTGAGAATGGGACTCGTGTGATAATGTCAGTCTCAAAAGTGCTACATCTTTTAATATCTTTTTATGAGGTTGTGCTACTTTTTTGTGTGAAAAGTAATTTTCAAGCATTACTCCTAGCATGTTGCTTTTAGAGGGATGATCTTGGGAGGATTTTCATAGAATCATAGAATCTTAGGGAGTATCTACACTGCAGACACCAAAACACCAATATCATGGGGTAAGGATTAATTGCTGGTGGTACCAATGCATCACTATGACATTATAGTGACACGGCGTCATAAGGCTTCAAGACTCTACTGTGTCATACAGCTTTTTATTTGTTTAAGTACATTTGGGGGGATGGGGGGGCAGCATCAGAAGTATAACATATTGGTAACAGGTAATACTAGAAAGTTACTTTTAAAAACACAACTGCCACAGGTAACACATTTTTTTTGAAAAAAGATGGAAAGATGAGGAAGGAAGGAAAATGAATGGATTGGTGTCCTTCTTGACCTTCTAATCATGGCTAGGAGATTTGGTGGCTTTACATCTGTTATAAGCTATAATGGAAATCTCCATAACACGGATAATATGGCCATGCCCTTTTGATGTCCTGTTTTCACACACAAGCAGAATGTATATTTTTAGTAAAAAACAAAAGTTTAGGACAACATTTGAAAGGTTCTGTCAGAACACCAGCTGTGTGTTCAAAATTAGAATGTTAAGGCAAAGTTTGATTAGATAATGCTGCAGTAAGAGGGAAAGAACTGATAAGTGACAGCAACATGCAGATGTTCAGAACTTGGAATTAAGATTTTCAAGATGCCCTACAGTATTAAGTGTGTTTTAATGTGCAATCACCTGAATTGCTCTATCTGAAGAAGAAATGGGCCAGAGTAGAATGTGAATGTTTAATCTTAAAGGCCAGATGGTAGTGGCGGTTGCTAGGCATTAAAAAGGAAAATGAGCTACTATGAAACTTCAGTATCAATTAAGCCTGTGGAAAACTAATGCAAAAACATTGCTTGCCAGACTTAAACTGAGGTTTACTCCCATGGCTCACCCTGTTTAAACAAAGAATTTGTAAATCTTAGTTTGTGCTTATAATGACACTTCGAAAACAAATTGAGAGAGAGGGGAGGAGAGCCAGACTAGGACATCCATAAAAGTAGGCTTTCAAACTGTACAAGAGAGTACAGATTTACAAGGTAGATGTATTTTTCACATTGCAGAAAGTACAAAACTGGCCTGGTCATCTTTTATTGCTTCTGTATATTCCCTGAGGCAGAGAAGCCA
This sequence comes from Phrynosoma platyrhinos, assembly GCA_020142125.1. Taxonomy (NCBI): domain Eukaryota; kingdom Metazoa; phylum Chordata; class Lepidosauria; order Squamata; family Phrynosomatidae; genus Phrynosoma; species Phrynosoma platyrhinos. The sequence goes on along the minus strand of JAIPUX010001880.1, from coordinate 107,975,179 downwards.
TCTACTAGCTATCTGGTGAGCAGATGAGTTCAGGACAATAGTATGTCATTAATTATTAGCATTAATAGCCATTCTAGTCTGAATACCAAATAGTAAATCTCAAGGATACAGGACTGTGATTTTATAAATCCATGTTTTCACATACATTTCCTTTTCCTCCAAAGTCAGAGTAAAAGGATCAATGTTATAAAATAAAAGAAAAGAAAAAGAAAAAGAAAAAAGGGCATCAGTGGAGAGAAAAGGTGTGGGTGGAGTGAAATCTAGGGACCATATATTTGCAAACCATAAGGTAGGTTTGTTTATTTTTTTCCAAGGCAGTGGCAAACCTCCTCTGAATAAATATTTTCAAGTGAACCCCATGATAGTTCACTTGAACTATCATGGGGTTCATGATAGTTCATGATAGAACCGCCTTAGGTTGTCATATGTTGGAAGTGACTTGAAGGTACACAGCATGCATGCACAAACAGTTACTAGAAAAGGCACTAGAATAACACTGGCTTCTCCAAGTTCAGGTTGTGCTAGAAAGTAATGTGTGGGTATTTATATGCCTTCAAACCACTTGTTAACTTATGGTGACCCATGAATTTCATAGGGTTTTCTTAGGCAAGGAATACTCAGAGTGGTTTTTACTAGTTCCTTCATCTGAAATATAGCTTACAACACCTTGTATTTGTTGACAGTCTCATGGCTCATGGTTTGAGTGCTGGTCTATGGCAGTGAAGATCAGGGTTCAATTTCCTGGTCAGCCATGAAACCCACTGGGTGACCTTGTCACATGTTCTCAGCCTCAGGAGAAGGCAATGCTAGGCAGTTGTCTACAGACACAACCCACTGGGTCAGCCGGTTCCATCACTGCTGGCACAAGTCACTCCCTTTGAGGTCAGAAACAAGGCACTCAGCATTGATCACATGGCCAGCAGTAGTGCCAGGCAACACAGTTGGACACATGTATAGATAGCAATGTGAGTTATTTTAAACTAATTTAAGGCTGGTATGATGTGGATTCGGTATGTTCTGAAGATAGCCTACAGTCAAATTGGAAATTTTGCCCTGAGCTGTGTAGACAGGTCACTGTGAAGACAAGGGGAAACCACTTCATTTGGCCCATGTATACATGACCTAAGTTTCATTTAGTTCACTAGGACTTGTTCTTCCCAGAAAGTATAAATAGGATTGTAAGTAATCCAATACCTTTCTGATTGCTCAGTGTAAGTGGCTGCAGTTTGATCAGCAATGAGGCATTCCTGTACTATTTTTAAAAGATTTTAAAAGGTTTTAATTCCAATATTATTCAATGCTGTTTTAACCTCAGTTTTAAATGTTTTTAACCATATGTACATTTATTGCAATTTTTGCCTTTTCATAAGCCACCTTAAGTATGGGAGAAAGACAGGAAGGTGATGGATGGATGAATGGATGGGACTGTGATGCCAGTGAGACATAGGGTATGAAGATTATTTGTTTATTGTTTGATTTCAACATTTATATACCACTTTTCTTTTTAAAAATCCCAAATGAGTTCATAATAAAAAAGAGACAATAAAAAACAGCTTTAAAATATGGTAGTTCTTGGAAGCTGACATTTTGGAAAATGCGAGTGTTAACAGGGCTTGGTGGTGCAGGACTCAAGAAAATGGAATCTGGTCCAATGCAAAGGTGGTGCCAAGATAACACAGGCAAGAAGCAAGCATACAAACAAGATTGGAAATGAAGAAGGAGTTCCTATAATTCTACCATTCCATGCATGTGTATGAATAGAAATAAGTCAGGGGATCTTACTTATGAGTAGAAATATAAAGAATATTTGAAAGTTTCCCAGTTCTCAATGGAAAAGCCCCCCCCCCCACTTAAAGTCTAGATCAGTGATGGCAAACATTTAAGGCACTGAGTGCCCAAACTAAATAGCCTTCTGGCACTGGGTGTTACCCTATGCTGGAAGTGGGACTTCCAGTGGGGAACAGGACTTCTGGGGTGGGACTTCCACCCTATTGGGGCAGGATTTCTGGGGTAGGACACCCCCTGCACCTCCCCAGTCCTTCAACTGCCTCTCTAACTGAGCATCTGAAGGCTCAGGAGGAGGAAGAAGAGGAGAAACAGTCACACACCTGTTCCTGCTCCTCCCCCAGCCCCTTCCCTGGCCTGCAGCTGTCTCTCCTGAAGGCCTAGGACAGCTAGGAAGAGGAGTAACAGGCACACACCTTTTCCTCCTGTTCCCTGCTCTGTGTACCAGTGAAAATGGCTTTGCGTGCTATCTCTGGCATGCATGCCATAGGTTCGCCAACACGGGTCTAGATGCTTCAATTGTTTAGCACTTTTTCTGCACAAATTGTGACCACACTGAAGCATGCATGAGGTTTTTGTAAAGAAAATATGGTTTGGAGAACAGGAGAAGATTGTCCTGCATTAAAAAAAATGTCTTCTCTACATAAAAAGTTGTGTGTGTGTGTGTGTGTGTATTGCACAGAGCAAGCCCGAGATTGCAAATTGTCCTCAAAACCCACACTATTTTCAAGGACTTTCTTGCAGCAAGGAGAACACAGATTACATTATTTATTCTTGCCCACCAGAATGAATTGAACTAATATTTACATCCCGACTTCTGAATAAACATGAATAAAGTAGGCTGGCATAGCAGGTAACAAGATAAGGAAGAGGACACAGAAGTAAGAAGGGAAGAAGAATTCCAAAGATAAGCAAGCAAGCACATGGATACAGAAAAAAGCTTTCTCTTTCTTTTGACAGAGGCTTTTTGGGAAAATGAAAACAATGTGGCTAGGATAGTTATAAGAGACAGTATTTTATCCTTTATGTACCTCTTCTTGTCATTGATGACCTAGTCAGACTATATCCAACTTGCATTATATACAACATCAAGATATCTGGCTTTCACTATCCATTAGTTGAGCTTCAAGTACAATTTTCATCAACAATGTCCTATAATGAATACAAATGGAAGTTATATTAAAAGAAAAACTGATGCTAGAGGAAACTATAGTCCATGTGTAGGTTCTGTTCAGATGTTAAAACAAGACTAAAATCCCAGCAGTGGCCTTCTATCATTTTGGCAATCTTGCAAATAAGTGCCCTACAGACAAAATGAAATTTCATATTGTACAGAGGTCAACACTAACTCAAAATGCTATTATAGTTCATACATTCATATGTCTGTAAAATTTAATATTTGCCAAACAGCATGTTTTATTAACTAGTAACTTACTACCATACAAGTAATGTATTATTACCAGATTAAAATCATTACCTAATTACTCTTAAATTTAGGAGCTAATTAATTTGTAATTATGACTTTGAAATGGTTTTCAGAAATAACTACCTACATCTTTTTAATGTCTTAATTTCAGCCCCCACTCCAAAAATCTGATGTGCTTGGCTTTTAAAAAAATTCCAGTAGAGCACTATCTGTTGTAGAAATATCAGTGCAGAATTGTATGTGTTTATATTATCAATCATTATGCATGATAGGGACTACAAGGCTTGATTTAGGAATCTTTAGGGTGAAGGCTGGGATTTAATGTAAGAAAATACTCAGAATGTTATATTTGTGAAGATACTATTTGTTTTATAATGGGTTTTAACATGTAGAATGAATAGGTCCTAGATGAAATGTGATCTGAATTTTCACTAAATACCAAGGTAGCTAAAGTGAGGCTGCCATACTTTGGAAATATCATGAGATGACATGATCCATTGGCACAGATGATAACAGTTGGTAAGAAAAGGAAACCACACAACAAATGGATTGATTCAATAAAGGAAGTTGTGGCCCTGAGTTTTCAAGAGCATTGATCAAGTGTCGCATGGCCACCATATGAGCAGCAAATCGTGTGTGAGAGAACCTGGCTGCATCCCAGAAGAAAATTCAAACCAGCACAGGTAAATCGCTTTTATTTATAATGTGATAATCTTCTTAGTTTAGTCAGAATAATCTCTTTTCTTGTAATTTGAATTCAGTGGCTTGGGTCCTTTCCTCTGGAGTAGCAGGAAACAAGGCAGCTCTATCTCCCACATTACATCCCCTCAGATATTTAAAGATAGCTATCTCTTTCTTATTCCAAACATACTTATCTCTGCATTTTCATACCTTGTGCCATTTTGAATCACTCACTTCTGGTGGTTAAGGTGTCTAATTTGACAATGTGAGTCTTGGACAAGAGGCCTCAGATTGTAAATTTTGAACCAAATGTGAAGATTCAGTGGGTAGGGTGGTAATCTTCAGTGTTTTCACCTCTGGTTTAAGGCAGTCATATAATTCCTAACAGAACCACTTTTGATTGTAGCTAGGGGCATCCATTTATTTATTCCACCTCAACATTAGGAAGAACTTCCTGACAGTAAGGGCTGTTCGACAGTGGAACACACTCCCTCGGAGTGTAGTGGATTCTCCTTCCTTGGAGGTCTTTAAGCAGAGGCTGGATGGCCATCTGTTGGGGATGCTTTGATTTGGATTTCCTGCATGGCAGGGGGTTGGACTGGATGGCCCGTGTGGTCTCTTCCAACTCTATGATTCTATGATTCTATGATTCTATGATTCTTCATTTGTTTATGGAAAAGTGGTGCTATACTATTGCACAGTACTGAGGTCATATATATAGAAAGCCAACAGCACTAAGGAGAAGGAGTGTTACTGTTATTATTTTTTCTTCTCAATTATCCCCCATGTTTCTGGTCTGTAATGTCTTTTGTGAAGTCCAGGTTTAAAATCCCAGCAAACTAAACTCTGTTAGTTTGGTTAACAGAGCGGAATTCATTTATTCATTTGCCTAAATCCTGTTGTTAGTTTCAACTAGGGGAGACACTTTTGTATCTATGAGATTTACCTACATGCTGACTGTCTATTCAATGAATGATTCAATCTATTGGTTGCAGTTGAAATTAATGTGATTTAAATCATTGAGTCTGTGTGTAGGTTTCAGGAGATAATTTGGAACAGGGGTGGGAATCATACAGCCATCCAGATCTTCTTGGACTGAAACTCCAGCATTTCTCATTATTGACTATGCTAGTAGCTGCAATTAAGCAATTTCTCTTCCAAGGACTGTGTTCGCAGTTTAGGGG
>JAIPUX010001880.1:107888385-107921951 GCA_020142125.1 Phrynosoma platyrhinos | reverse complement strand
AGGGGTAGTGTGACCCTGTTGGTGCTCCTAGACCTCTCAGGGGCTTTCAATACGATAGATCATGGCATCCTCTTAGATTGCCTGAGGGGGCTGGGAATTGAAGGCACTGCTCCAGTGGTTCCATTCCTTCCTCTTGGGCAGATCTCAGAGGGTGCTGCTTGGGGACAAATGCTCCAGAAGAAGGGAGCTCACCTGTGGTGTTCCACAAGGTTCTATTCTGTCCCAAATGCTATTTAACATCTATGTGAAGCCTCTGGGTGAGATTATTCGGAGTTATGGAGCTGGGTGTTATCAGTACGCTGATGACACCCAAATATATTTCTCCATGTCTTGTTCATTGGCCTCAAATTCTGATGGCGTCTCCTCCTTCAATTAATGTCTTTGGGCAGTAATGGGCAGTAATGGGCTGGATGAGGAAAAACAAATTGTGACTGAATACAGACAAAACGGAAGTGCTCATGGTAGCGGCCCAGAAACCAAGAAGTGGGTTGCAACCTCCGGTCCTGGTCGGGGTCACACTCTTCGTAAAGAATTGCATTCGCAGTCTAGGGTTGCTCCTTGACTCGTCGCTCCTGATGATGAATCAGGTAAATGCGACAGTCAGGAGTGCCTGTTATCAGCTTTAGCTGATATGCCATCTGCACCCTTTCCTTGAAGTAAGGGATCTCGAGACTGTGGTGCACGCACTGGTAACCTCACGTCTAGATTTCTGTAATGTGCTCTACATGGGGCTACCCTCATGCTTGATGCAGAAACTGCAGTTAATTCAGAACATGGCAGCCAGGGTAGTCTCTGGAACATCTAGAAGGGACTATATTACCTCGGTATTAAAGTCCCTCCACTGGCTGCCTATTAGTTTCCGGACCCAGTATAAGGTGTTGGTTATTACCTTTAAAGCCCTTAATGGCTTGGGTCCAAACTATCTTCGGGACCGCCTTCTCCCCTACAATCCTCCCCGCTCACTCCAATCATCTGGAAAGGGCCAGCTTCCGCCACAAAAATCTAGGCTTTCGGCTACTTCTCAGAGGGCATTCTCTATTGTCTCCCCCAGATTATGGAACGGCCTGCCGGATGAGATCTGTCTGCTTACATCTTTAGACAGATTTAAAAAGGCTGTCAAGATGAATCTCTCCCAGCAGACCTTTCCAGGATAGATACCTGGCCTCGGGAACCCTCCTTTTAAGAGAGTGCTCCAGGAACTTGCTTTGAACTCCCTCAACTTGACACCACCACCTGTCTATTAAGCTGCTTGCTAATTAATGATGCAGTATGTTTATGTTTATGTTTGTTTTGTTGTTTATAAATTTTATGTTTGTTATGTTTATGTTTGTTTTGTTGTTTATAAATTTTAAACTCAATTTGTATATTTTAATCTTATTTGATTTAATGCTTTTTTAAGGGGGGTAGGAATGGGGGATTGACTGTATCTTGTATTTTAATATTGTTAGCTGCCTCAATTGTTCTCAGAGGGGCGGGGTATAAATAAATTTTATTATTTATTATTATTATCAAAGGTTAGAATAGCCTTTAGTTTAATACATGAAGACAAGATTCACAGGTGCCAGGACTATAGACACTGTTGCCCACTAGGCAAATACTTGCACCTACACAACCCAACATGTACCCTGACATACACCCTTTTTAATTATGATAGATTAAGGGATGCAAATTGTTAGCATAACTAGTTTCCTGTATATAAAGATATAGCTGATTTTAGTTTGTTTCAGCATGAACAGATTTAAGGGAATCCTGTAACCCAGGGGTAGGCAACCTTTCCCCTTTAAGGGTCGAGGGACTTCAGGTCCCAGAATCCCAGGAGCTATTTGCCAACATGGGAATATTGGCCAACATGGCTAAGGCTTCTGGGAGCTGAAGTCCCTTGGCCCTTAAAGGGGATAGGTTGCCTACCCCTGCTGTAACTCCTTTGAAACTAACCCAGAAAAAGAATTTTCTACCATAAGCTTTCATGGACTACAGTCAATGTGCATCTGATGAAATGGACTGGAGTCCACAAAGGCTTATGCTAGAAAAATCTTTTTTTTTGGGGGGGGGGTAGTCTCAAAAGGGCTATAGATTTTCCTTAAATCTTTTCAATTCCTTGTATTATTTTCCTCTGTATACTACTGATCTCATGCATTCAGAATGGCTTTCATTTGCATGTGTATTTTTAAGAAGAACATCAGCTTTTGTAAAAAACAAACAAACAAACAAACAAACATGCAGAACCTTACATTATAAGATTCTTGTGGCAGTACTCTGTGGCCATAATATTTCCCTCACTCCACAATCCTTACTCCATACAACTGGATGACCATGCTATGTATGTATGTTATCACTTCCTGGAAGAACATGGTACTGGCATGAAGATACACTATACCACATTCATACAAATACCTTGTATATTTATATATGTTACAACCCCTAGCCTATGTATTTATGCAACTAGTCCTGTTTCTCCTATCCCAGTGGAACTTGGAGTCAACTATTAGTTCAGCAATTGGAGATAGTGTTTCCAAACTCACACATACTGTGCACACAGCATCAAAACCAGTCTTAAATATACTTGCTCTTCAGATACCTGCATGTGGATCATCACATAAGTATGGTATAAAAGCATGTGTTTCTTTTTCTTTCTTTTTTTAAAGAAAATGTGGAAGTCATGTTTGAGACAAGAAAGACAAGTGGCTGTTTATCCACTACTAAAGAAATGGATAGGATGAACAGAAACTTTGAAGAGCTACTTGACATTCTATTCTCAGTGATCTGCAGAAGACAAAAGAGATGCTGAATGGGTTTATAACAAGCATTCCTAAAGTTAATTGATGCTTACAAAAGGATGTCCATGGGAGTGTGAGAAAAAGATTAACTTTATCACAGTAGGTGGCTAGATGAGGTGTATCATTTTGGGATGCTTACATAATTATCTTCATCTGAATTTCTCCCCTGATTTTTTGGGTCTGAAAAAATACCTGATGGTGGCAGAGAAAAATAATTTATTTCTGCTAACTCTGCCATGGCACAAGCATTCAAATGGATTCCAGCTAGCTTGGAGGTGTTCAACATCACTCTTTTGTAGATGTAATACATAACCACCATGTCTAGTTGACCTCTGACAACTTGATTTCCTGTAGATTTTCCTAATCCCTCTTAAAAGATATAAAAATGTGATTTTAACCTTGTGTTTTGACAAGAAATTTACTACAAAAAATTGTAGTAATTTTTACAGATATGAATCTTACAGATATGAATCTGCTATTCTACCAGAGCTTAGAAAAATCATTTTTCATTTACAAGTCCCACAAATTCCAGGCCCCAAAGGCAAGTTCCCTTACCCTGTCTGGGGGATTCTGGGAGCTGTATTCAAAAATTTAACTCTTCAAAGCCACACATTTGACAACCAGATGCTAGCAACTGAAATGCACAAATTGTAAATATGCACACACAAAACATACCCTGATGAACAGCTCTTCAAGAAAGGCTGAAGTCATTGCATTTCTATTTCCTAACATGTACCCTGTCCAGCAGGTGTGGATCACTTCAGGTCATTTCAGAATTTGCAAAAATCCAATTCTTCAAGCCTCCCCAGTGTCTGGCTGTCAGTCATAAAGTGTTACATGACCACATGGGGACTCATAACAGAGCCTTTCTGCTGCCTTTCATTCCTTCCTCTATGTTTGATAGTTGTCACACTTTCCTAGCTGGGGAATGTATTATTTCTTGGTGTAGTTTTTTTTTAAAAAAGAAAAGTTATTTGCCTTTGAATAAAATCAATTTTGGTTGTGATTATTTCAGCCTGGTGTTGATGTACCCCAGGAAACTCATCAGCTTTCCATGTGAAATGAACTGTGACGAGCAGTCTCCTCTTGGTAAGGCTACTGAAACATACTGTTCATCGAAATGGATTACTATTCAGACAACCTCAATTTCATTATCCCCCAATCGATTCCCAGAACCAAGGGGGGGGGGGGAGGGAGAGAACCACAGACACAAACCCTCTCTCCTTAATGGCCTTCCTTCTTGTCACTCCTGTTATGAGCTTGGCATGAAAAATAGTTCAATTCACTACAACAGATTGCAGCTAGTTACTCTCTGCAGGGTTGGCAGCAATCTAGCCTGTCTTATTAACAAACTTCAGGCCTGACTACTGAGAGCTGAGATGTACTATATAGTCCCACTAGATACAGCTAAAGAAAGAATAATCTCCCTAGAGGCTTTTGTAATCGTAGGAGCAACATGGGGGAGAGGTAAACTGATTTGTTTACACAGAGCAAGCAAAAATTTTGCTAATTGTTGGAATGCAAAAGTGGATGCTTTTCACAAAGTTATGCATCAAAACAAACCTACTTTTTAATATTTAGATTTTTTTTAAAAAAAAATTACCGTATATACTCGACTATAAGTCAACCTCATGTATAAGTTGAAGGCAAGTTTTGGGACCGAAATTATAGATTTTGAAATGACTTGTGGATAAGTCGAAGGTAAAACCTAGGAGTGTGTAACAAAATTTCTAAAGGATGAAGCAAAGGAAAACAATGTCAAAGAATTTACAAAATTCCAGCAGACACAATTATTTGTGCTCATACTAAAGGGTGGATGGATGAGAGAGTAGAGGGGGTCAGTGCTTCCAGGACAGATTATACTCTTTACTTTCACCAGGGGATGGTTCCTTTTTTAAATTAATGTTAAAGTACAGGACTTACATTGACCCATGGATAAGGTGACTCAGGTTGTTTGGGTCAATTTTTTGACCTAAATTTATAGATTTATACATGAGTATATACAGTATTATTTTTAAATTAGCATTTTTAGAGGAGGAATTTCAGATATAATGACAACAATTTTTATTTGTATCTGTCTTGGAGTTGCCTGTCAATTTATGGCAACTCTATGAATTTAATAAGCTTTTCTAAGGCAAAAAATACTCAAAGATAATTTTACCAGTCCCTTTTTATGAAATATAGCCAACATCACTTGCTATTCATTGGTGGTCACTCATCCAAGTACTACAACAATATCTATGCATAAAACATATTTGCTAGTTCCAATCAGAGAAAACCCAATGAATCAATTGCTGAATGCTAATATATATGCTTGTGTAAGTTGCTTGGATTCAGTGGGTCTGCTTAGATCTAGACCAAGAACTGGAGCTTCCACATTACTGAATTTGTTAGATACTAGACATGCCACCCAATGGTCATCTGGATCATAACTTGGCCTGGATATTATCATTATTATTAGGTGTCTAGCTATTGTCCAAGCTGTGATAAGGAGCAAAATGTGCAGTCACTATACTGTCCTGTTCTTTGGATAGAAACAAGTCTGCCTTTCAATTTGTTTAAGCAATAAGTGGAGTCTCATACCTTTGCCATTTTTAATAGATTTATCATTGTAAAGTTAAACTATCCTTGCTCAGTTTTCAAGGCCACAATCTTGCAGGAAAGTCTAGCTTTTGGGTGAAGTCTAGCAAGTCTTGCAAACCAAGTGCCATTTTACGATGGGTAGCTATGGCTCTCCCACTATCTGATGGGGAGAAAGAGAGTCACCCCATTATTAGTACTTTCCACTCCACATTACCTCTCCCCCATGTTGCTCCTACTATTAGCTCTTCCCATCTTGCTTTGCCTCTTTTTAACCTTACTGTTTAACTTGCAGCAGTGGTAGCACCACTATCTTTGTCTGTTTGCTTGATTTCTTACCCTCTATTTAAAGTCTTTTGAGCAGCCATTGCTTCTTTAGGAGGTGGGTGGTTTGAGTGTTGGACTGGGGCTCTGGAGATCATGGGGTCCTGTCACAACTTCTTATCATGCTACCACTCAGTGTTGGGAGAAAACTGGACATGTCTTCCTTCTATGTCCCACTTGCTAGCATCACCATTCCTCCTGGACTTTAAGGTGGATTTTGATGGTTGGATCAAAAGACAGATTGTAGCCACAACATTGTAGTTTTGTGCCTGAAGCAGGATCTTGGCCCACACATTTAATTCTGATGGATTGGAATATACAAGCAACCTCACCAGAAATTAGATTTAAGCCACTATAAAAGTTCAACACTGAATCTGCATTGAAATGTCTCTCAAATGGAAATTTAGCATATTCAATCTTAAGCCCTATACCACAGCAGCATTCTTTACCAAACAGGGCTTTCTTAACTAAATGTCTAAAAATATTAGTAACCTTGCCATTTTTCAAAACTGAGAGGCCATCATAAGGTCAATGGAAGAACTGTGCCACCCCTCAAAAGGTCATAGAATGGAAGCCAAGACACTTAATTCACCAGCAGCAAAACTTTAAAGATTGCTACGGCAATTACCAGGGTCTCTTAATTAAATTACAGAAGGTTTTCGTTGTGAAAGCTGTGCTCCAAAACTTCCCAAAGGGTGTCCGAGGGATTCCTAAACACAATTGCTGATTTTCTAAGAATTGAGAATCACAGGAAGGGGAACAGAACAAAAGATGATACCTTATTTTATGTGAGAACAACTGAAGTTCAGAATACTTCTGCACAGTCTGACATTACACAAAACAGTTCCTTGGGCATTGATTGGAAGGTAAAGATGAAAAAGAATTAAAATTGTTTGTAAAATGAAAGCATGTGAAAGGCTATGTTGTCCAAATTTTAACATGGGGTTGAGATCTTGCTGAGAAGTGAAGCTTTACAATAAATGAGGTACATCACTAATATGAAACACAACCAAGTTAGAGATTTGTGACAAAATGCAATAGACACCACACAAGATGTCCCATTGAGCAGTGTGGGCTCCTACTACACAATGGGAAATCACAAAAGATGGGAGAGATTTTTCCACCTTGGTGCAGGGCATCCATGATTTACCCTGACTTCTGTTCTGGATTACCATTACCTTGTGGCTTTTTTAGAGGGCACTGACCTCCTTCTTCCTGTGCTTTTATTTCACAAGGGCAATATGTCCTGCAAAGTGTCATAGTGTTGTGTGTCATGTCCATTGTGCAACAGCTACATTGACCGCTAACTCCACTTATGCAATGGTCCCAATGGTGCAGCTACAATAACACTCCCCTCCTGGGAATGCAACAGGTGGGCAAATCCACAGTTCTATAATGCATAGTCCTATTTTGGCTTACAACATTATAAAGCCTCAAGAGGTTGCCAGCCACAATCAACAAGAGCAGGGACTTAAACTGCAGCTACCCATGTCTTGAATCTGGTTGTTAAATTAATGAATGCAAGTAGATAGGGTAATAATTATGTCCCTTCAAATCATCTGTTGACTTATGGTGATGCCATGAATTTCACAGTGGTTTCTTAGGCAAAGAATGCACAGAGGTGGTTTACCATTGCTTTCCTCTGAATATGACCTATACCACTTTGTATTCCCTGGTGGTCTCCTTTCCAGATATTACTAACTCGGTAGATTCTGTTTATCTTCCAAGATAAGCCAGGGTTTGGTGCCTTGTCAATGTGTCTGCTCTTGTTGACATGGATGATTGGGTTTACACAAGAAGTGCTTCCCTAGAAACATAAATAACAGTTCACAGAAGAAAGTTTTGTCAAGAATCAGGCAGAGGGGGAAAAAATATTTCCACTTCCTCCCCCCCCCCCAAGTTGTAGAAATTTCTGCACAGCTATTGTGTACATGAGATAAAATTTCCACGGATGCAAGTGATTACTATCCTGTTTCTGAAGAATGAGGAGACACAAGAGACTGCAGCAATTATAGAACCATGGCACTGTTTCTGAGGACAAAGGCAGATAATAAGTAGATAGAGAAGATTAAACAGGTAGGTAGGTAGTCCTCCCAGACTGCAATATTTTATTTATTTTTTATTTATTTTATTTCTATGCCACCTTTCTCCCAAAAAGGGACCCAAGGTGGCTCACAATATAAAAAAAACATTAAAACAATTTTTAAAACACACAATTAAAATAACTCAATTAAAACACTACAAAGTTAAAATTTATATTATAATACATAAAAGTTAAAAACTAATCTAAAACAACAATCCCCCAGAATAAAACATGGTTTGCATGATTTTAAAAAGTCTGCCTGCATAGAAATGCTTTTACCTGCCAGTGAAAGACCAGCAGGAGGGGGCCAGTCTAGCCTTCCATGGAAGGGAGTTCCATGAGGTGGGAACAGCCACTGAGAAGGCATAACCTTTAAAATCTTTGTAGCTGCCACCACTAGTAATAAATATTCATGTAACAGTACTTGTGTTGCACGAGGGAGGTTTAGGTTCAGGATTTGATATTTGGCTTTAAGTCTAGGATTTGATTTCTGAAGACAAACTATGCATCTGCACTGCAGAAATAATCCAGGTTGACACCACTGTAATCAGCATGACTCAGTGCTACAGGATTCTGGGATTGGGCTCCTCTGTCAGAGAGCACTGGTGCCACAACAAACTACAATTCACAGAATTCTATAACTTTAAGCCATGGCAGTTAAAGTGGTGTCAACTTGGATTATTTCTGCAGTGCAGATGCAGCCTTAGTTAGCTGATACTACACTACAGAGGTTTAAGTCTCCACTAGGTTGAATTATTCAGGGCTTGTCACTCATAGGAAGTATATATATATATATATATATATATCCCTCTCAATCAATAAATGTTTATTGTGCTAGCCAAAGGCCATGACAAACAGCTTATCAAAATGCATAAATCATTTAAAAACAAATAGCACAGGGTACAAAGAATGAAAAACATCCCATCGATTTAACGTGCCATTAAAAATTATTTCTAATATATGAAAAAAAGAAAAACTCTTCTAAATATTGGTACATTTGTACATTGTGGCATTGCGTCAATCTCTACCCATGGTGACCCTATAGGTGAGACATCTCCAGGCCCTCCTGTCCTCTACTGCTCTGCCCCAGCTCCTACAAACTCATGTTCATGGTCTCTTTAATAAAGTCTATCAATCTAGCATGTGGCTTTCCTCTCTTTCTATTTCCCTCCACCTTTCCTAACATTATTATCTTTTCCAACAATTCATGCCTTATCATGAGGTGTCCAAAGTATGACAGTCTAAGTCTCGTCATCTTGGCTTCTAGGGATATCTCTGGCTTGATCTGTTCTATGACCCATTTGTTTGTCCTTTTGGCTGTCCATGAAATCCTTAGCACTTTTCTCCAGCACCACATCTCAAATGCATTGATTTTCCTCCTATCTACTTTCTTGACTGTCCAGCTCTCACATCCATACATGGTTATAGGGAATATAATGGCTTGTATGATTCTGACTTTTGTGCTGAGTTGTATGTCTTTGAACTGGGAAGAACAAAAGACCTATTCCACAAAATTTGAGAAATCACGGGAAAGTTCAAACCAAGGACTGGCACACTCTATGACAATAAAAATAACATAATTCATGACCAGGAAGGATGCATTGGATGCAACACACAGAGGAACTATACAAAAGGGATGATAAAGTGAAGGACACATGGAGCGAAGAGCCATATAAAGATGAACCCCAAATTCTAAAAACTGAAGGGGAAGCTGTAATAAAAGAAATGGCAAAAAACAAGACTCCAGGAACAGATGCTATGCCAATAGAACTGTTGCGAGTGCTAACCAAAATATACAACAAATATGTAAAACAAAACAATGACCAACAGATTGGAAGCGATAAATATATATCCCCATCAACAAAAAAGGAGACACAAAAGACTGCAGCAATTATAGAACCATAGCACTAATCTCCCACGCAAGCAAAATCTTCCTCAAAATACTGCAACATAGACTCCAACCAGACATGGAGAGAGAAATCCCAGAGGCTGGATGGCCATCTGTCAGGGATGCTTTGATTTTGAGTTCTTGCATGGCAGGGGGTTGGACTGGATGGCTCTTGTGGTCTCTTCCAACACTACGATTCTATGATTCTATGATTCTAGGTCCAAGCAGGGTTCAGGAAAGGAAGAGGCACTAAGGATCACATTGCAAATATACGATGGCTAATGGAGTGTAGCAGGGAGTTCCAAAAGAAAAACAACTTGTGCTTTATAGACTATAGCAAAGCCTTTGACTGCATAAATCATGAAAAGCTATGGAATGCCCTTAATGACATGGGAATGCCAACACATCTGATAGTCCTAATGAGGAATCTGTACTCAGAGAAAGAGGCTACTGTCAGAACAGAACATGGAGAAACAGAATGGTTCCCAATTGGCAAAGGAATCAGACAAAGCTGCATCCTATCACCCTACCTATTCAACCTATGCAGAGCATATTTTAAGGAAAGCAGGCTTGGACATGGAAGAGGGAGGAGTGAAAATAGGAGGAAGAAATATCAACAATCTGAGATATGTTGACGACATTATAGTACTAGCAGAGAACCTCACAGACCTGAAATAACTACTAAGGAATATCAAAGAAGTGCAAAGGCATACTTACTGTTGAACATAAAGAAAACAAAAATAATGGCCACAGAGAACTTACAAATATTCAAACTAGACAATAAGGAAATAGAAATAGTAAAAGAGTTCTCATATGTGGGATCAAACATTGATCAGAATGGGGACTGCAGCCAAGAAATCAGAAGAAGATTAAAAATGGGGAGGACAGCTATGAAAGAACTAGAAATATATCATGCAGTCTCATAGCAATGAGATTGTTTTCTCTCTTGGTGAGTTTTTAAGTTGAAATGACATGTGCTTTTCCCTTGTGGATTTCAATTATTATTTTTTTGGCAGAAGAAATTTTAAGGAGCATTTACACACAGGCACAGTTATTGCTGCCCTACATTAACTACAAGCAACCACTACAGATCTTACAGTGCCTAAATAAAGGGCACTGAGAAATGATGCCATCTTTATTGATTGGTGATATTCCGAACATGATGTGCTATTCCAGGTAGCTGTTGTTGAGGCTTCTCTCCTTAATTCTGGATCAATAGCTTTATGTTATCACATATTTAAGAAACCTCCTGGGCTGCAATGTACACTGTTTAATGAAGTGTTTTATAATCCAAAAAAGGTGTATTATGTTTCTTAAGCAGTGGATTCCTGCATTGGATGGATGGGTGTGTGTGTCAACTAGATAGCATTTGATTACCTCACATTGCCTCCTAGTTCCATGATTCTATAAACTCTTTATATAAAGTATATAGGTAAAAGAATTACCAGACACACACACACACAAAGCTCTTTGATGCTTAAAAAAATCTTTGATATGAAAAATAGTGAGCCAGGAGAAAGTAAATCCACTGCATTACTATACTGCATGAATTAGACCTTTAACAGTGTCTGGTAGTTTGGAATATAGGGATATGTGAGAAATTTGCTTCAATAGTGTGTGTGTCAGCTAGGGATGTACTTCTTCACTAATTTCATTACTGAAGGAAGCTATCAATATTTTTAAGCCTTCAAAAACTGCAGAATTTTCAAAGACTATTTGCAGTTTGGGCCTTCCTTTGTGTCTTACTAGTGTTTGTGATATGCTAAACACATGGAGACATGGGAGAAGACCTTCTCTGTTGTTGAACCCCAGCTGTGGAATATCCTGCTCATGGAAACTTGATTTGCTCCTCATTCTGTACCAAAGTAAAACATGGCTCTTTGTCAAAGCATTGGGTGCTAATGATCTTGCCCAAATCTGTAGAGGTACATGGCTTTAAATGGGTTGAAACTGTTAGCAATGTTGTTTGAATTGCTTTATGTTTCCAGACTCTTTAAATTATTAAAGTTTAAATGATTAAAGCCCTAGTTACTTGAAGGAATGCCTCCCCCCACATATTCCACCCTGCACTCTCAGAACATCTAGGAAGTATTTATTAGATCACCACAAAATCAGATTGAACTCTACTTCCCATAGTTCATTCATGGCCACAGTCCCCAGATTGTGGAACAGCCTGCCAGAGGAGATCCATCTTATCACTACGCTAGATGCCTTTAAGAAGGCGCTTAAGACGGAGCTCTTCTGGTGGGCCTATCCATCTGATCTTCTGGATTTCTAGACTCTGATGATGATTGACTATTATATTATATTATATTATATTATATTATATTATAATTTATGATTGTTGTTTTGACTTTACTATTTTATTGCTTGTATTTTATCCCACCTCAATCTATAGGGAGAGACGGGAAATATAAATAACAATTATTATTATTATTATTATTATTATTATTATTATTATTAAATTATTCTGTAATGATTTAGATTGTGTTGAATTGACTTGATTTGCAAGACAACCCTTGAGACTTTGTCATATTTTAATAAAATAAAAACCATGCACATACATGCGCATGCATGCACATGCATATATACACACACTCACTTCTAGGCAACCAATGCAACTGACTTTCTATATAATAGCCATTAGTGCAACAGAGTACCTCATTGCTTGGCATGATGTGGGATTTCTACCACACCTGCCAACCTTGTGCAAGCATTATTTTACTTTGCATAACATTGAACATCTTTATTTGGATTCAGATACCATTTTGTCATACAGGTAAATTTAATGTGTGGGAAATTTGTCCTCACTACAGGTGCTGGAAGAGGAAGAAAACTTAAGGAAACCACATCCTCCCAAAACATCCAGGTGTTGGCATGAGGATATTCTGTGACCACAGAATCCTTCCTCTGTGTTGGCAGTTGGAATGGAAAACAGGAAAGGAAGGTAGAGTAGAAAGGTATATACTGGAAGCAGTGGCATAATGGCACAGAGGTATACCAGAACTATAAAAAGAAACATGCTTTATTGTAATAATTTGTTGCAAGTTCTACTTGTCAGTTTCTAACATAATTTCCCCACAGTTGCAGGATATCAGTGACCAAAAGGTTAAGCAAATTCATACAAGTAAGTAGAACATCTGCCCCTCCTACTGCCTCCATATTATTCACTGTGGCATCTGTAATACTGGGTAGGAAAAAATCTAGTGCTAATAAGAATAAAATTTGTTCATTTGTTTTTTGGGTCTTTCAGGCACTTGTGATGTTTTCCAATCTTTCTGTCTCAAAGCCTGCCTCACTCTACTATCTAAATTATACTATTCTGGGGTAAGTCTTTTTCAGGATATCATTTCTGGATGGAAGGAGGAGTGGCCTGAAATACACAGAAGCAATAAACCTTATCTATGTGTTCACTCTAGTTAGCAAGGTTAATGTGAGCCAGTAATTACAGAAAGAGTACAAAGCTGCTGCAGTGTTTTAGGAGAATTGCAGTTTGATACATAGAAATGTCAGGACAATGCTTCATTGTCTATGTATTGCAGAACCAGTAGTGTGAGTTGTAAGGGAGAAG
This sequence comes from Phrynosoma platyrhinos, assembly GCA_020142125.1. Taxonomy (NCBI): domain Eukaryota; kingdom Metazoa; phylum Chordata; class Lepidosauria; order Squamata; family Phrynosomatidae; genus Phrynosoma; species Phrynosoma platyrhinos. The sequence continues at coordinate 107,908,728 of JAIPUX010001880.1, read as the reverse complement.
AGGACTTGAGAGGGGGCAAGATTTAGAGCAAGGTTTAAAGATACTTTTGAGCTAGCTAGACAGACAGATGCACACAGAGACACATACCAGAAAAAGTGCATCTGAAGAGTACTTGTTGTTGCAACTTTTAAATCACTAATACAAACTATACAAATATTCTTTCCACAGTCAATCACTCTTTAAAATGAAGGAATCAACTGTCTCCATACAATCTGCCCCGTGTCCTCAGGTCCTCTGGGAGAAAGCTGCTCCAACCAATAAGAATTAGGTTGGCGGCAACCTCCCAGAGGACTTTTTCCTCCACCGCCCCTAGATTGTGGAATGGTCTGCCAGAGGAGATCCGTCAGATAACCAACTTAGATGGCTTTAAAAAAGCCATCAAGATGGATCTCTTCCAGCAGGCATTCCCAGAATGTCATTCTTATAATCTCCCCTGCCATCAGATATACTGTCAGATATATCATCAGATATCTTATTAGATACTCCATTATATTATTCTATCAGATAGTTCTTTGTATACTCAGAGTGCCTTTGTTTTATTGTATTAATTTGTTTAGTGTTCTTAAGTTAATTTTAATCTGTCATTGATTTAATATATATTTTTAAGGGGGGGTGATATGCTTATTTGTATGGGATTGTATTTTAAATTGTAAGCCGCCTGGATAGCCTTGGCTAAAGGCGGGATATAAATAAAATTATTATTATTATTATTATTATTATTATTATTATTATTATTAAAAAGAAAGTACATAGGTTTGGCACATGCAACTGATACATTTGTTATTCGGTGCCTTCAAGTCATTTCTAATTTATGGTGATCCTTGGAAAGTTTTGTTCAGAGGAGATTTGCCTTTGCCTTCCTCTGAACCTGTTTGACTTGTCCAAGGTCACCCAATGGATTTCCATGGCTGAACAGAGATTTGAACTCTCATCTCCAAGTATACTAGTCTAAAACTCAAACCACTACACCACACTGGCTCCTACATATAGATCCATTTATTGTTACTTTAGTTATAGCTACTCTATTTATAGATGAGTCAGCAAGGAAATAAATAACAGTGATCCTGGTAAAATAATCAGACATGATATGAAGGAGGAAAGAAGTTTACAATAGCACGCCCACTTCCAGGGTCTGAATAACTTGTCGTAGTCAAGTATAGCATTTGGAGCCCACAGAAGGAATTAGAGCTAAACATTTCAGTCTAAAACAGAGCCTCAGGTATTAGAGAATTGAGGAAGGATGCCTGTATAAGTGAACAAAGAATTCAGTTTCTGAACATGAGGATATGATTCATACTGAGGGGGCAGTAGCTTTAATCTGAACACTAAAATTCTAGAAATTTGAGTTCTTAATATGTATGTTCTTGTGGATGAATATTTTCATGTTCCTGCATAACAGATCCTGTCTTTTTCTCTTTTTTCATTCTTTTTTTCCCATTTTTCTTTTTGCTAAAGATAAATGTAGCATTTCCACTTTCCTTCTGGAGAAGACACTTTCAATCTAGAGTACATGAATTATATTAAAAAGTGTGAAAATATTAATAACCAAACATGCATAATGTAGGCTGGCAAGATACCAGACCAAGTCTGCAGACTTGGCATACACATTAATAAATTTAAGATTCAGGCCACACTATACACCAGGGGTCGGCAACCTTTGTTACTGGGGAGCCAGGAGAGGGAGAAATGGAGTGGGGGCCAGGCAGGGGGCACACATGCTTGTGCATGTGCGCTTGGTCCTGCGTGCATGCATGCGCACAACACTCGCCATCGTATGCATGTGTGCACATGTGTGGGGTGCCATTTTGGAAGGCCCAACGGCACCGTGCACATGCATACAGTGTCAATGAGCATTCCAAAATGGCGGCCTGCATCGCACATGCATGCACGCATGACATGGTGTCATTTTGGAAGGCCCCACCGCACCTGCGCCGTGCGAATTCACATAGCTCAGGCGCAGTGGGGCCTTCTCAAGGCCCAACGGCAGCTGTGCAGCCACCGTTGGGCCTTGGGAGGGCCCCACCATGCCTGCACCACCTCTGTGGGGCCTTCCAAAATGGTGCCCACCGCTGTGCACATGCGTGTGCGAGCACGGGCAGCATTTTGGATGCCAAAATGGCACCTGCACTCATGCGCAGCACACCGGCATGCGCAGGGTGGTGGCGGGACCAGCCACGCGCTAGTTCCAAGGCCTGAGAGGGCTGGGGCCAGCCCGCAGGCTGTAGGTTGTCAACCCTTGCTATACACTAACAAAGTCAAGTGGCAAGGTTTTTCTTGTTCTTCAAGTTAAATGAGAAATCATGTTTGGATACCATATCACCAGAGACAGAAATAGGCACCAAAATGAGGAAAAATGAAGCTGGCATTGTGAAAAACTAACTGTGGAGTAATTTATGTTTAGAGAATCCATTAGATTTAATAAGTTCATGGAACTTCTGAGAACAAAACATCTGAGAGCAAATTTGGTGCTGTTGAATCTTTCTCTTTTTCTCTTAATTTCTCGATATTTCAAACATAACCACACTTTTGCCCTAGTCTTAGACCAGACTGGACAGATATTCTTCTTACAAATAGCAAATGTGAATATGAATGTCATATATCATTGGCATATCCAGTAACTAAAATGCAAATGAGATGGCTCGGGATCCATCACTCTCTATCCATGTATCTGAGGAAATGGTATGAAATCTATGAAACCTTATGCAGAAATAATTTCACTGAACTTAAAGCTACTAGGTTTCTTCTCTCCTACCATTTTTTTCCCCGTACAGTATAAAACATCTTAGTGGTCTTTTATGCCAGCTTGTTCAAGTGATCCTGCTATCCATCCACTGTCTGTTTTGAAAGAAATGTGGAAAATTGTCATTTATGCCAACACAAGAATTCTAATTGACAAAGAAAATTATTTTTTAACAATAAAAGTGATAGAAGAATTACATGACTGCATTGCTTATGCTAATCATTATTGATGCATTAATGCATTTGTGTTTTAAAACACTAATTAAAATTACCAGAAATAGCCAAAGGATTGCCCTATATACTGGACTATTTCCCAAAAGTAAAAAAAAAAAAATAACATACCTAAATAATGCAAAATATTAACCAGTATTCAAGAATTTAATATTATAGTTGGCCTTCTGTATCTTTAGCCATCCACAGCTTGAAAATATTTAAAAAAATACATAAATTCCAAACCACAAACCTCAATTTTGCTATTTTATGTAATGGACACTATTTTATTATGTCATCGTTTTTAATGGGACTTTAGTATCCATAAATTTGATATCCGTGCGGGGTCCTGGAACCAAACTCAAACACATACTAAGGACCTACTTTATTGGCACTTAACCATTGAAATAATGGATTTTGAAATCACTATTGAAAAAAATAATACATTAAGAACATATTAATTTTGAATCAATTATTTCTAAGTTCTGTCTTAAAAATATCAATGTTGTTGTCTCCCCAGAAGAGACAATGAAAAGGTGTTGGGACATGATGGAGATATCATTCAGACAAGGAAGTAGACTATTATATGTTATGATCATATATCCCTTCTTGATTACTATTGAATTCCAATACTGTATATAACACAACTTGCCAAAACCAATTAATTAAAAGAAATAAAAATACATACCTGAAAATCTGTGCAATGTCTTCTGCTTTGATTTCTTTAATAATCTCTTGGCTGAGGCGAGGACCACTTGGTTCTGGTGATGCAGGGGAAGGAGGGTGCTGTGTACGTCCATAGTAGCCTATCAAAATCCCGAAAATAAATAAACTTATTGCAGTGCAAAATGGCTTAAATATCCGGCAAAAGCTGCAGCGATTGCTCTTTGGTGGAGGCCTTGAATAATGGGAGATATAATCTGGGTCCTCCTGAAGTCTTTGGAATCTTCCTTTTGGAGATGCTGATGGCTGAATAGGGTCCAGGTCAATGTCAGTGTTTTGAGTACCTTCTGATGGTTCTTGGACCCTCCCCTCCATCTGGAAGCGGTTAAAGCCAGGCTCTTCCAGTTCTTTCTCCATGTCCCATTCTAGCTCGAGGGAAGTGGCTTGTAGGTCATCATTATCAAGGTACTGTGATCTCTGGTCTGCACTAACTTTGTGATAGGCCATTTTTTTACCTGTGGAGGAAAACAAAGAAATTAATAAAAAGGCAAGCACTACTTTGGTGAGAGCTCACCTGAAATATTGTGCACCAGAATTCAAGACAGATGTTGACAAGCTGTAGCATATCCAGAGGAAGGTGACCAAAATGATAAAAGATTTGGAAACCATGCTCTATGATGTCTGGTTTAAGGATCCAGGTATGTTTAGCCTGGATAAGATATGTTTAAGAGGGAACATGATAGCCATGTTTAAATATTTGAAGGGATGTCACATTCAGGAGTGATCAAGCTTTTTTTCTGCTGTTCCAGAGACAAGAAATGGAGCAATGGATTCAAATTACAAGAAAAAAGATCCTGCCTAAATGTTAGGAAGAACTTCATGATGAATGCAGTTGTTCAACACTGGAATATGCAGCCTTGGATTGTGGTGGAATCTCCTTCTTTGGAGATTTTTAAACAGAGACTGCATGGCCACCTGTCAGAGGTGCCTTAATTGTGTGTTCCTGCATTGCAGGGAATTGGACTGGATGGTCTTTGTGGTCTCTTCCAACTATGATTCTACAATTCTACTGTATTATCTGCACAATTAATTTAAACATAGCTGGGGCCAAATATGTTAAACTTCAATTCCCATATTCTTCAGATACTATGACAAAGGGTATGGGTTAATGGGATTGCAGTCCAACATATATAGAGGTTGGATGTTCTATATCTGTTCTAAGTCATTCTTTAAAATACTGGTGGGATGGAAATCTGCAATGTTATCTTGTCCCTTTCATCAATAATTTACAAAGTTATATCTGGAAAACACCCCTGTCGTCATTCTGTCCAACTTTTATCACTGAAAAAAAAAATGTTCCTGGGTATGACATTATATCACTATGTAGCTTTATTCCCAGGAAGATCAATTTTGAAATTAAATTTGGCTGAATCTGTGCTTGTACCAAACCTAGGAAGTCTGTGATTTCCTCAATAGTTATTGCAAGACAGTGTGGAGATCCATAGTTTTTTTGTGGGTTTTTCGGGCTGTGTGGCCATGTTCTAGAAGAGTTTCTTTCTGACATTTTGCCGGCATCTGTGGCTAGCATCTTCAGAGAAAAAAATTTCTCTGAAGATGCTAGTCACAGATGCTGGCGAAACGTCAGAAAGAAACTCTTCTAGAACATGGCCACACAGCCCGAAAAACCCACAAAAACTATGGATGCTGGCCATGAAAGCCTACAACTTCACAGTGTGGAGATCCTCCAGGAGATGAATTGGACAACACCTGTGAGAGTTGCCCATTCAGTATGCATCTCTCTCTGCCATAGGAAGCTGTTTGAAGAGGGGTTTTAAAGCCTGGTCATGGTACAGACAGTCTTGGCTTGCAGCCCTTTATGCTTTCCATGGAATACAGTTTCTGGTTTGCAATCAGGGAAGACTGCATGCAATGGGGGTTGGTCCTGGTTTGCAGCCATGGAAAATTTTTCATCAAATAGTAAATGTGCCATATAGTGAGAGATTTACAGTTGTTAATTTCTATGTAGAAATGCCTTTTATTTTTCTTCATAAAAATAGTTCTTTTAGTTCTATTTTTTAAACAAAAACACAGAGTAAGGAAACCATTTTATCAAGCCATCTACCAAAGGAAAGTAATGCTGAGTAACAGCAGAAATTTCAAGGTGACATTGCATGTCCTTTAAAACTTCAATAAAAGGCTTTCATCTGGATATAATGTTTTATTCTTCACCAGTAGATAAATGCACAGTTTTTCAATGACTGATTAACTGACTTTGAATTTATTCTGCCAATCTGATTTGATGTGTTTTGTATGTACCCCCCTTCTTCCCTATTCCTTTTCATCTCTCTCCTATTTTAAATGAATCAAAATCACTGCCTGGTTGGTATTCTTAGCAAAATGGTTTTCTTAATGGCAAAGTATAATGGTGGCAGTTTCAGGCATATTTCTATCTCAACATGCTTGCCCTCAAAGTAGAACTCTGACCTCTAATCTAAACATTCAAAGTCAATTTGCTACAAATCATTTCTAAACAGACTGCAGGGACAAGACTTCGTTTTCATTCATACTTCGACAATAGACGACATTCCATCACATAAGCAGTGGCAATTTAACGCTTTTCAAACAGCTGACAGAACCATCAATTAGAATGAAATGCAGATACAGATATTAAGTTCTCAATGTGATGAGTATGTGACTGACACTCACATCCTAGCTCCCTCCCTTACCTTGTTACACATTAATAAATTTTCTTTATCTGAGATCTTTCATCCAGATGGTGTTTTCTGGGTCACATATTAGATGGATCTACTTATATATAGCAGCACAGAGAGGGAGGTGAGCAATCATATTTGAAAAGTGGGGAAAACCCACCAACATACAGATAGAGCCCACAGCATGTTAACAAAATATGAAAAGTGCCTCATTCTGTACTGCATCTAATTTGCATATCCCATCTCTTTACAAAGGTTCAATCATTTGGAGGTCCTCACCTACTGATACTGCCCTCAGAAAGCATCATTTGCTCTCCTATCCCACTGTCACAGCTAATATAATGGTTCTATAAATATTTTGAACATAGGGATACAGTGGCTAAAGTGGTTAAGATACTGACTCTGTTGATTGCAAGATCAGCAGGTTGATAGAGGCCTGGGTGCTGAATGATGGAGTGAGCTCACTAGTCCCAGCTTCTGCCAACCTAGCAGTTTGAAAGCTTGCAAATGCAAGTAGATAAATAGGTACCACTTTGGGGGGAAGGTAAACAGTGTTTGGTGCAATCATACTGGCCATATGATCACAGAGTAGTCTCTGACAACACTGGCTCTTCAGCTTAGTAATGGAGATGAGCACCGCCCCCTATGCACTGGCTCTTCAGCTTAATAATGGACATGAGCTCCTCCACTTGTGATGCAGCAGTTAAAAAGGCCAATGCAATTTTAGGCTGCATCAGTAGAAGTATAGTGTCTAGATCAAGAGAAGTAATAGTGCCACTCTATTCTACTTTGGTCAGGCCTCACCTGAATATTGTGTCCAGTTTTGGGCACCACAATTCAAAAAGGATGTGGAGAAACTGGAGCATGTCCAAAAGAGGGCAACTAAAATGGTGAAGGGTCTGGAAACCATGCACTATGAGGAATGACTTCAGGAGCTGGGGATGTTTAGCCTGGAGAAGAGAAGGTTAAGAGGTGATATGATAGCCTTGTTTAAAAATTCAAAGAGATGTCATATTGAGGAGGGAACAAGCTTGTTTTCTGCTGCTCCAGAACATAGGACCCAGTACAATGGATGCAAGCTCCAGGAAAAGAGATTCCATCACAGCATTAGGAGGAACTTCCTGACAGTAAGGGCTGTTCAACAGTAGAACACACTTCCTTGGAGTGTAGTGGAGTCTCCTTCTTTAGAGGTCTTTAAGCAGAGGCTGGATGGCCATCTGTCAGGGATGTGTTAAGTCAGGAGTTCTTGCATGGCAGGGGGTTGGACTGGATGGCCTTTGTGGTCTCTTCCAACTCAATAATTCTACGTTTCTATGCTTCTATGATTCCATGGTCAGACACAACTTGACAACCTTGTCAATGGGGAATACCTTTACCTTTACCCACTAATACTGCCCTCAGGAAGCATCATTTGTTCACCTATTCCACTGGCACAGCTAATATAATGGTCCTAGAAATATTTCGAAGATTTGGGACCAGCTAGAGTTAAAAGAAAATCCTCCTTATATCATTCACTATTACTGTGATCAATATTTATTTCACTTTTTTTTCAAATTCAGAGGGATATTTTTTCTCACCAAGACCTTGCACAATTTAGGTACATCTACACTGTAGAAATAATGCAGTTTGACACCACTATAAATGTAGCTCCATCCTATGGAATCCTAGTATTTGTAGTTTTACAAGGTTTTTAGCCTTCTCTGCCAAAGCGTACTGGTGCCTCATAGGACTACAGATCTCAGGATTCTGTAGGATAGAGCAATGACAGTTAACGAAGTGTCAAACTGCATTATTTCTACAGTGTGGATGTCCAGTCTCTAGCTTTGCTTTTGTTGACTTTTAGTGATGATGGCTTCGAAAGTTTTGGGATCTTGATGACTTTATTTTACTTCCTTCCACACTACTACTAGTATATTAACTGGGCAGTACCCATCCATTTCACCTGGCACTCAATTTTAGCAAAATACAGTAGCACTTTTATACACAATTACACTTTTGTACACATTGGTTATGTTGGGAATGGGCTACTGGAAGGAGTTCTACCAGAAGGTGTAGCTGTGGAATGAAAACTGAAAAATGCAACTGCATAGCTGCTGACAAAAGCCTAGTCCTATGGCCATATATTTATTCATTTTTGAAGATGGTTTTATTTTCTACACTGGGTTCCAGCATACTTCCAAGTACGGTTCAGAGTACCAGTTTTAAAAACCAGAGTTCTGTGAGTGATGGTCACTAGACCCAGAACAGGCCAGACTGGCTTGCAGAGCCTTCTGATTCAGCCTGTATTCTTCCCTCAGTCTACACCACTATATGCTTCTCCGTCCTGCTACTCCTTCTCCTCTGGCGCTGTTGTTTTGATTCCACCCTTTTGCTACTCTTGTGGTGTCTTTCTTCCATAGGCATGCTTTATTTTATTTTCTCATACCTATGCTGCTCTGTTCCCCTCATCTTTTTCTGTACAATGGTTTCCTCTTGTATTTTGTGTTCCATTGCTAAGAAGGATGAGAAGTCTATCAAAATGACAAGCTGAGAAGCTTGGATAGAGAAGTGTTTGGTATATAGGGTGGGTAGGTGGAATCGTCAAGTTATCAGTCCTCTTTCCTTTCTTTTCAGAGGCTGCAAAATTTCTAAGGGAGGAAGTGTGTTTGTGTGTGTGCATTGTGTGCATGCACACACTAGCATATACATACATATATGTTAATGAACTTGTGATCATTAACAGACCACATACTTTCCCTCTACTTCTTCCCTCTACTTCCCTCTACTTCTTATATGCCCAAAGTCAGAATCACTACCATCTTTGCTCATAGTTACATACATATGCACATATGTATGTAACTATGAGCAAAGATGGTAGTGATTCTGACTTTGGGCATATAAGAAGTAGAGGGAAGTAGAGGGAAGAAGTAGAGGGAAAGTATGTGGTCTGTTAATGATCACAAGTTCATTACCATGACATTACTTTGTTGTTGTTGTGCACCTTCAAGTCATTTCTGACTTATGGTGACCGTGAGGTGAACCTATCATGGGGTTTTCTTGGCAAGATTTGTTCAGAGGTTTGCCATTGCCTTTACCTGAGGCTGAGAGGGTGTGACTTGCCAAAGGTCACCCAGTGAGTTTCATAGCTGATCTGGAAATCAAACCCTGGTCTCCAGGGTCATAGACCAACACTCAAACCACTATGCCATGCACAGTGTGTACAAACCATTTTAGCCTGAGGAAACACACCTTGTGTTTGCAGTGGCCAACCATGTTTACACACCTGTATGCATGTACACAAAGACATATGAGTTACTGATGGAGAGGTAAGCTGAGATTTTTCTCTCCCCGTGATCCTGATGGATGCCATGAATATAAATAGTACTACCATAAAAGATTGGTCAGTAGTAAATAGTACCACCCTTAGAACCATGGATGCAATGATGGCAATGGCTCCAGAGTCACAGGGAAGGGTGAGGAGACACTTTGACTTCTTTCCCCTTCCAGCATCCCAAGGGACTCAATGCCATTAGTAACATAGAAGAAGTGTGCCAGCTGGTTTTGAATATCCAGGTGTGGGAAAATGTAAAGCTCTCCAACCTGCCACTATTCCTTTGCTATAGATACTACATTTTACTGCCATCAGCAGCACTTTAGTGTTGCATCTAATAGCGATAGAGGGAAGTATTCTGGCACTATTGTTAGTGGCAACTGTAGCAACAGGCTCCAGGCAATCCCCCAGAGTAATTCACTTTCTTCCCAATGACATTCCCATTACTCACTTGATGAACAAATCTGTAACAAGGAGGCATACAACTGGGGGAGAACCAGAAGTGATGAGGCATTGATGGAGGGAGTAGTGGCAGCATTAAGCACACTCTGGCTTAAGTCCAGACTATCTGAAAGACCATATCTCCCTATATGAACCTGTCAGAGTTCTATGATCTAGAGGGGAAGGCTTTCTCTGGACTTGCCACCACCACAGGATAACTTGATGAGGACACGTGAGGCTGTCTCCCTTCCTGCTTTTGCCAGCAGACAAGACGTTTTGGTTTAAGAAGGGTTTTAATATGTAAGCAAGGGAACCTCTTATTGGGATGTCTTAAATTATTTTATACATTTTATGTGGTAGTTTTATTTTTTAATTATTGTGAAGGTTTTTTAATTGACACTCTCTAGGAGCAGTGTTGGGTTCCACTTTGGGAGAAAGGCAGCATACAAATGAAATAAATAAATAAATAAATAAGATGGTGGAGCCAAGAAAGCTTTGTTAGGTACCATACCAAAGGCCAACTAAAGTCTGCTGCCTAGATTTGAATGCTTCTGCCAGTACTTATTAGCACTTGGTAATGTTTGATAAAGTTCATTGTAGTGCTTGCTAAGCATAAGGTTGTGTGTGTGTGTTTTTTTTAAGCCCCCTGTGCCAGGAACTGACTATATTTGTGTCCCATGGCTACCAGTGTTTCCATCTTTCCTGGAAACCTGCTGTGGACCAGCAGCTAATAAATAAAGGCCAGCACCACCAGTTTGAATAATACTGATTTAGAGTACATATTCAGGGATAAATGTCTTAGCCATGCAGCAAAATACAACAAAATCCAAAATCTACAAAACAGTGATGCCTTTATTGGGACAACTAAAAGCACAAAAAGGCATCATGCAAACTTTAGAAGCTTCACTGACTTCTTCAGGCAAAGTATTAAAAAATCATATGAGAGAAGAAAAGTGATAAGTCACAAGCCTACATTTTGTCTCAGATGTTACTTCTGTTGTCTGTTAAGATGGTCTAAATCAGGGGTAGGCAACCTTTTTGAGCCGGGGGCCAGGTTTCTGTCCCTCAGACAATTGGGCGGCCAAAGCATCAAAAATAAATAAATAAATAAATATAAAATTTTAAAAATTAAAAAAATATGCATGCACACTCTCTCAGCCCTGGAAAAGCCATGGCAAAACCCCTGTGGAGATTTTGCCAAGAAAACCCCAAGAACAAGTAATAACAGCAATAATATCATTATGGCGGCAGTGGCAGCAGCAGCGGCAGGACCAGCCTGGGGCCGGTCCAAAGGCCTCGGGGGGCTGCATCCAGCCCCCGGGCCTTAGGTTGCCTACCCCTGGTCTAAATGGATATCAATGCAAGCAGAGGCCACAACCTCTCTTGGGCATAACAGCTTTGTGGGGAGCAGGAACAAAAGACACACAATAAAATTACAAATCCATTAGCAGCAGCAAAGTAAATTGCTTTTAGATCCAGGCAAACTGCCCTAGGTAGGCTAACCTCTCCTTTCTTAAGCAGAGAACATTGAATTTCTCAAGAAGTCTCTGCACTGTTACATCTGGGGGAAAAACCTTTTGGTGCTGCATAAGTAAAACTTGCCAATTTTAGTCCAAATGAAAGTTTTACCTTTGAGGTACAAACCTCTAAGAGTTAAGCTCCCTCCTATTAAAGTTTCCCTTCTTGTGGCAAAATTCTGTATCTTTATATCCAAGAAACACATTCAGAAGTAGCTATGTTGGCCATGCAGCAAAATACAACAAAATACAAAATACAAAATCCACAAAACAGTGATTCCTTTATTGGGCCAACTAAAAACAACAAAATACATCATGCAAGCTTTTGAAGTTTCACTGGCTCTTTCATCAGGAAAAGATGTTACAAATCATACAGACAAAGAAAAGTTACAATGGCTGACATTCCCCTTCTTGGCAATGTGGAAACAAGGCAATAAAAGAAAGAAAAATGTACTATATTTTCCAGTGTATAAGATGACTTTTAAACCCAGAAAAATCTGGGTTAAAGTTGAGGGTTGTCTTATACGCCAGGTATAAGGAGGAGGAGGGGGGGAGGTCCAACTCCGAGCCATGGAGACCCACTGGGTTATCTTGGGCAAGTCCCACTCACTTAGCCTCAGAGGATGGCCAGGAAGCGGGCACCTCGGCTCTGGGTTCAAGTTCTGGCTGCTCCTGCGGCTCTAGCCTGCTGCCCCTCACAAGCAGCTGGTGCTGGTGCAGAGCTGCTGGGCATCCCTCCTGGTCCTTGGCTTGGCCCAGGATCATGTCCACCTGGAGACCATCGAGGCTGCCAAGCCCAGCATGCTCCACTGGCTCCTCATCACCAAGGCACCCTGCCACCACAAGAGCACCCCAGAGGAGGACAGGAGGAGGAGGAAGGAGAAGTGCTGCTGTCCTGAAGGGCCCTGCTCCTCTAGCCCGGGGCCACCAAGCAGAGCCGCCCAACAGCACCAGCCACCCGAGGCTCCCCTCAGAGTGGAGAACTGAGCCATTCAGGGCTTCCTGGCCAAGTGCTGAAGCCTCGGGAGTACACCTTCCTCAAGGGGACAGTGCTCTTCAACCCAGGTAAGAAGGGCTGGAGGAAAGGGGACACTCACACACAACCTCCGCCCTGACCAGGGGTCCTCCTTTTTTCCAGGGTGCATCCTTCATTTCAGCCTTTTGTCCAGGAGGAATCCCCCCAAAGCCCCCCTCCTCCTGAAAAGCTTAAGGAAAAAGTAAGGAGAACCAGGGTCCGACTCGCAGCTATGGAGACCCACTGGGAAAAGAGATTCCACCTCAACATTAGGAGGAACTTCCTGACAGTAAGGGCGGTTCGACAGTGGAACACACTCCCTCAGAGAGTAGTGGAGTCTCCTTCCTTGGAGGTCTTTAAGCAGAGGCTGGATGGTCATCTGTTGGGGATGCTTTGATTGGGAGTTCCTGCATGGCAGGGGGTTGGACTGGATGGCCCTTGTGGTTTCTTCCAACTCTATGATTCCATTATTCTAAGATCCTAAGGATTGATCTTGATGGGAGTATTTTGAGTTTTTCTTTGGGCATTTCCTCCATTTCAAAGGTCCCCCCCTCTTCCTCCTGAAAAGCTTGAGGAAAAAGTAAGGATTGATCTTGATGGGAGTGTTTTGAGCTTTTCTTTGGGCATGTCCTCCATTTCATAGAATCACAGATTTGGAAGAGACCACAGTGTTTCAGCCTTCTCTCCAGGAGGAATCCCTCAAAGCTTAAAGAGCATGTGTTGATCTTGACAGGAGTATTTTGAGCTTTTTGTTTTCAGCCAGGAGGATTTCCCAAATGTTCTCCAGATTGAGCATGATGAAGAAACATGGGTTTATAATCATCTCAGTATTTTTAGCTTTTGTTTTATGCCCAGGAAGAATTCCCAAATGTCCTCCATGATGAGCATGATGAAGAAGCATGCATTTACATTGATATGAGCATCTTTAGCTTTTATTTTCTACTCAAGAGGAATCCCCAAATGTCCTCCATGTTGAGTATGAAGCATGAATTGATACTGATATGAGTGTTTTGAGCTTTTGTTTGGATATGTCTTACATTTTTCTGGAAGATCCTTCATTTTGTGGTGCCTGTCCTCCTTGGCAGTGAGAATATCTGGTTACCCTGGGCTAGTAGCATCCCTTGGAGCTTTCTTAGGTGAGTCCACACTACAGAAATAATCCAGGTCAACCCCATTTTAATTGCCATGGCTCAGCACTTTGGGATGTCAGGACCTTGTAGTTTGTTGTGGCACCATTGTTCTCTCTAAATGGCTCAGGAAAGTACATATCCCATCATTTCAGAGCATTGAGCCATGGCAGTTAAAGTGGGCTCCACCTGAATTATTCCTGCAGGTTTTTTTGAAGTGTACTCTGCAGTTATTGGAAATATAGCTTCCAGCAGTGCATATTTTTATCTGGAAGGTCAAGTCCAAAACACTTGGATAACCAAATTTTGAGAGCCACAGGCAGAGGCAGTGGATTTCATTCATAATAATAGGGTTTCAGTCTCTGAAATGAATGGCAAAAATTCAGTTTATTTCATTGGAGGTAACCACATGTTTTGAGATGCGTTTTAAGTGTGTATGTATTAATCCACTTGCACTGTTTTACTTTTACATGTTTGATGACAAACAGTCTTATGTTTATAGTTGACAGTTTTCCTGCTAAGTACCTGCATGCCATATGCATTTGAATAAAAATTACCATATTGAAATCAAATCTGATTTTTTAAAATTGTTATTTGGTTTGTGTTGGAAGAGGGGTCGTCTTATATGACGAGTATAACTGGTTTGGGGGTCTTATACACCTAGTCATTCTAAATGCTGAAAAATACAGTAAAGGTAAAGGTATTCCCCACTGACAAGGTTGTCAAGTCATTTACAACCCATAGGGGACAGTGCTCATCTTCGTTACCAAGCCGAAGAGCCATCAGGTTGTCAGAGACTACTCTGTGATCATGTGGCCAGCATGAGTGCACAGAACACTGTTTACCTTCCCACCAAAGTGATACTTATTTATCTACTTGCATTTGCATGCTAGGTTGGCAGAAGCTGGGACTAGTGACAGGAGCTCACCCCATCATGCAGCTCACCCCATCATGAGGTGAGGTACAGCAGTATTGATTGATTTAAAATGTGTATGGATCAGAGTTCTTGAAAACAATAACATGCAACTAATTTGTAATCAGAGGATATCCTGGTTACAGGAAACACTTCATTAATTCTTCACTTTCTAGATGGCCATGTTTGTATGGGGTACTTCAGTTTGCCAACACTTTTCCCATTAGTATTAAAGAAGGATTAGATGCTCTTCTTATAACATCATGAATCCAGGTAGCAGTGACTATTTGCATATGTTATTTTCAAGAGGGGGGGTAGGGGTGGATTTGCTTCACTGTAGAACAGAAATTTTGTTGATTCTTCTTCCGACCATCAAAGCTAATTTTGTGTGTGTACATGCTACTGTAAAAGCAAGCCAAACAGGGAAGGCTCTAAAAATGCATATTTTTAGAGCACTTGAAGTAAAAAGTCAGCATTCCCTCACAGCTGCTTTCATACTACTCTGCATATAAAACAGGATTCAATGGCAGCATGTCAAATCAAATGGTTGTAAGTGCTGACTCTTAGCAAAAGAAAGAGAGCATGCAGTACAGAAGGGGTGGGTGTTGTAGGGAGAGAAGTGTAAGATTGGACAGGGGAAAACCAACCTATACCAGCAGTCTCCAAGCATTCTGCATTTATGGCTGTTTTAAAGGAATACTTTGGTCAGTTGCAAGCATGCTAATCAAGTATCTGTCTATGTAAGCAGATAATAAAAATGTTACAAAATTCCATAAATGGTTGCTACCCTGAATAAACAATAATCATTTTCTGTGCTACATATCATGGCTGTTTCCCAGTGAAATGAAGTCCTCAGAGGAGTTCTTTCCTCCCTTAAGTGAAATAGGTTTCTTAAATAAGATTGAGACTTCCTATGGAACATTTATTACCATAAAGGAAATTTGTGTGCTAACAAAGGGGCTGTACAGATGGCTCTGTGCCACCCCTGGGAGGACCAGATTGGGACCATGGCAACTGCATGCCACGGCCCCAATCCTGCACTTTGCCACACCAAAAAAAGCGGGTAAATGCTGCTCCTTATGGGAGCAGCCAAAAACCACCCTTGCCACCTCAGCGGTGGCTCTTCTGTGTTCCTTTGACATAGAGTGTCTAAACAGTGAGCCAAGGGAGCACCCTGATGGCTCCCACCATCTCAACAGGCAGCATGAGGACAATGTTGGGGTGGAGTCAGGGCAGCTAGCGTGCCATCCTTCTACAGCCCATTCCCTCGGGACTGGGACTGCTACCCTGATCATTCTACTTGTGGCAGTTGAAGCCTCTGGAGTGCAACTACATAGTCTGAGAGAGGGAGTTACTGGCCATAAAAGCAGCTGGAACCCAGAGTACCTTCAAATCATGAGGAAGCTGACTCAGAGACAGAAGCAGTGATCCTTTTTCTTCACCCATTTCAACTTCTTCCTGACCTACATCCCTCAAGCTCAGAACCGACAGGTCGACACTCTCTCCCAAAAACTCGAATATGCAGCAGACCTCCCCTCTACAATTTTACGGCCAGAGAATTTTGCTGCTTTGAGAGGAACTCAGATCCTATGAGACTGGATTCAGTAAGGACAAAGTCAGGACTCCTTGTTGAGGGTCCATCAGAAAGATGACCCCATGTCATGTGAGAGGGACTTCTTTACCATTTTAATTGACTCTATGTCCCAGCGGGAGCCTGCTGGGAGGAAGTATTATGCCTATGCCATGACAGCTGTCCTGTGACCTCACTTTTTAATGTTCAAAAGACTCTACACATCCTGACCAGATAATTCTGGTGGCCTCACATCTGAGCTGAGGTGTCTCACTATATCAGATTGTGTCCTGTCTGTCACTGGGCCAAGGACCAGCCTGGGAAAACTGCTGGTCTTTTGCAACCACTGCACCCTCCATCAGGGGCCTGGAAATGTAACTCCATGGACTTCATCATGGACTTGCCCTCTTGGCAGATACTAGCACCATCCTGGTCATGGTGGACATATTTTCTAAGATGGCACACTTCATCCCATGCATGGGCATGCCTTCTGCCAAGGACACCGCCCACTGTTCCTGTACCATATATTCTGACTCCATGGCCTACCAGAAGGGATCATCTCATATTGTGGACCACAGTTCACAGTGCAATTCTGGCACAGTTTGTTACACCAGTTGGGGAGCCAGGCCCAGTTGTCCCCTGTGTATCACCCTGAAACTGATGAACAGATGGAGAGAACAAATGCTATTCTAGAACAATATCTTCAGTGCTACACTAATTACCAGCAAGGCAACTGGGTGGAGTTACTCTCCCTCGTGGATTTCACCTGTAATAATGCCCTGCACTCCTCCACTTAGCAGTTGCCGTTCTTTGCAAACTATGGCTTCCACCCCTGCCTGTTTTCTGCAGTGACCTCCCCATCTCTGGTCCCCACACCTGATCAATGGGTGCAAGAATTGCATGCACTGCAGGAACTACTCAAGGAACAGCTGGAACAGGCAAAGCAGGCCTACAAACAGCGTGCAGATTGGAAACATCAGAAAGGCACCCCTCTGAGAGTCGGTGATTCAGTTTGGCTCTCTACATGTCATCTGCTGCTCCAGCATTCCTGCTGGAAGCTAGATACCTGCTTTGTATGTCCATTCCTGGTTATGGCACAGATCAATCTGGTGGTATTCAGACTGCAACTTCCTCAGTCCCTTCAGATCCATTCAGTGTTCCATCATTCCCTCCTGGTTCCTGCCACAGATGTCCACCCTGATGCCTCCATGCCTCCTCTGCCTCCAGTCAGATTGATGTGGAGGAGGAGTTTGAAGCTGTCCAGGTCTTGGACTCTTGGAGACAGCATGGTCGGCTACCATACCTGATTGACAGGGCAGGGTATGGGCCAGAAGAACACTTCTTGGAAGATGCCTCTGCAGTCCATGCTCCTGACTTGGTTCAAGCCTTCCACCATTATTGTCCTGATAAATAGGGTCCCCTGTTGGCTGAGGGGGAAGAAGATGATAGGAGGGGGAGTGGTGTCATAGGCTGCCCTGGGTCTGACTACTTTAGAGGCAGAGTCATACTCTGAGCCTGAGGAGGAGACAGATCTGGGGTTACCTGGAGGTTCTGTAGTCTCAGAGGAGACGCAGGAGGCTGCAGAGGACTCTATGCTACTGGTACTAGGACCTGTGGAGCAAAGACAACCCAAGGAATCCTTGAAGCATTCATCTAGGTTAGAAGCCAAAAGGAGAGCTAATCACAATCAGCTGAGGCTCCCTGAGGCTTAGCTAACTGCAATCAGCTGAAGCTTTTAAAAAGGTTCCAGCTGATATGATTCTCTGCTGCTGATAATCAGTCTTTTAGCCTCCCTAGTTGCTGTGTATCCTGTTCTCTGCTATCGGACTCCTGTTTTCTGACCTCTGGAACTAACTTGTGACTATGCTTCTGCTTCTTCCTTTGCTGTTAAGTACTGGACTTTTGTTGTTTGACTTTTAGAATGGACTCTTGACTTCTCCTTCATTTAATCCTCTGTGGTGCTGTCCTTGGAAGAGGTAAACAGGACATTAGCTGTATGGTGAACACCTTGGCACTCTCTTGGGTGAAGGCTAAGCCTCTTAAACTTTCTCCTTAGATCATGTGAATAAGGAGGTAGGGAAAGAGACCTTCCTTAGGGCTGATCTGAGATATAATCCTCACTGATGTCCTGTGAGTTGAGGGAGGGAAACTCAGATTGGCATTCCAGATGAGGCCTGGCCAAGGAATAACCCAATTATGGGGATTTTTCCTCAGAGCTCAGGTGTTTGCTCAGAGGAAGCTGAGGAGGCAGTCCTGCACCAGGTTAATTCCTCCAAGTTTTGCAGATTTCAAAAACAGTTAAATAGGTTAATTGAAATAAAGTGGCCAGTTTCACAACCCATGTCATGTGTCTGGTCTCATTACTTCAAGTTGGCCAACAAATACTTGTGTGCATCTATATAATTAAAATGTCCCACATTTGGTCATCATTATACAATATATTTCTGAGAGAATACTAGAATGTGAAACCTCAAGTAGATATAGGAGGTTGCTATGACACCTGATGCTTATGGGAACTAAAGGAAGTGTTTTCACAATGTATGTATATATACATATATAGACACCTAAATGTATCACTGTGTCCCCTTAGTATGTGCATGGTGATTTGGACATTGTTCGAATACTAACCAGTGAAAATAGAAAATCATATTTGGAGGATCTCGTTCAGACAATTATAGGGACCTAGCAATGCATGGTTGTGAAAGCTAGAAAGTGAAGAAAGCAGATACAAAGATGATCAACTCATACAAAGATGATCAATGTGGTGCTGGAGGAGAGTTCTCCAGATAACATGGATGGCTAAAAAGACAAATAAATCAGTCCCAGATCAAACAAAGTGTAAACTCTCATTGGAAATCAAAATTACTAAACTGAGACTATTGTTGAGATATACCATGATACAACAGGAAGACCACATTACTGCTGGATTGAGCCAATAAAGCCATGGCCCTGAATTTTAAAGACCCGAAGAGATAGAGATGACTGTCTCTCAGATGTCTCTTATTTTCTCTTTTGTATTCTCGAAACTGAACCCAACTTGACAGCAAATAATAGTAACAACTAAGCTGTATGTAACCCTATCATGGTTGATTTTTTACTTCCACCTCTTCCATCTGTCTATGTTTTCTTCTCAGCTCTTTAGTTCAATGGCCTTAATTCATTCTGATACTTAAGCTGATCCTAAAGTTTGGCTTTGGAAAGCCATATGGAGCCCAGGAAAAAGAGGATCAGATAATCAGGAAGCATGGGCTTAAGACCCTGGGCTAAATCCACCATCCTACTGGCACTCAAAATAAAACTTTTGTTTCTTTTCTTCACTTCCACACTCCAGTCCTCTCTGTTGGACCTGGGGGATTTCACAGGTCTATTTTGAGAATGTATAGGGTGCTGCAGTAAGAGGAGGGACCAGACCTTCTCAGTTCCACTGTTCCACTACCACTGGATTCTTATTTTAGGCATGAATAACACAGTTATAGAACTTTGATAATAAAACTCACGTGTTACCTCCTTTATGTCTGTTTGAACAATTCTTTGTCAGTTCATTTCATTTGTAGAAACTGTCTTGATTTCCAAAACCCTCAACTACCAAAATGCACCCTTGCTGTAAGTCAATGAAAGTTCTCATAACAGCACAAAATATAATGCAGTGAAAGAAGTGATGCTTAAGTGATGTTGCACTGATTAAGGAGGTCCTGGGCAAATCCTTTCACCTTTCTGTTAACTCTGCTTGCCAGCAGTATGGGGATAATAGAGTTATTGGAAATGCAGACTGCCAGAAATAGTGCAAATTGAGTCCACTTTAACTGTCCTGACTAGGTGCTAGGGAATCATGAGAACTATAGTTTATTGTGGCACCAGAGCTCTCTGACAGAGAAGGCTCAATGTCTGAGAAAAAAAAATACAATTCCCTGTGGCTAAGCCGATCTGCTGTGGGTTCGTGGCTTGCTCTTGAGTCCGTCTGACTCTACTTCATGCCGGGCGATTGTAGTTCTTAAACTCACCCGATCCTCCAAAGCCGAGTCAGGGTGGACCTCCTCCGAGCCCCCTCTGAGCTCCCTATTCCAAGGGGGCAATTTCTGGACCCCAAAATCAGCGATCAGGGATCCAAGGAACTCCACAGCATAGGA
>JAIPUX010001880.1:107849683-107863984 GCA_020142125.1 Phrynosoma platyrhinos | reverse complement strand
AAAAAATAATAATGTTCATCTATCCTTTTTAATGTCTTTTCCCCAGAGGTTGTAGATTGATTGCGTAAATAAATACCTTACTAACATCATTTGAGAGAGAATAATTAAATCCACTAAAAAAAAGTTAGATGCAACTATACTCAAAACAATCAAGAAAGGCTGCTTAGAGGACCTTCTTGCCCAGTCCATCTGCTGAGAGTCTCTCCTCTTTTTTTCTTTCTTCACATTTTCCAGACCCACATCATCATTATTTTTTTTTGGGGGGGGGGTGAGGAGTTACAAATTATATATCTAAAGCATATAAACAGATGGTGTACAGCAGGTTTTTTGTTTTGTTTTTTGGAAAAAGAATCCAGCATGCACAGTATACTCAAAAGAAAAATTAACATTATGTATCCAGGGAGTTTCCATTGTTGTGTAAAATAGACCACAACTTGGGATGGAGGAATGGGGATTGTCAGTGTGCTGAAGCAGCTGAGTTGTAAAACATAATGTGTGCACCAAGTAACAATAAAAGTTTAGATTAAAAGATTATGTTTAAGGAGAAGTGGGATTTAAACAATATACACAGATATCAGAAACTGCTAGTATTTGCTTTTACTCATATCCTTACTGGTCTAGATATTATAATTCCCATGAAGATACATATTCCTATGATGGGATCAACCTATCACTATATAATTTAAAATAATCCACTGTGTTACATGAGATCATTAGTCTCAATGAGCCTGATACTGAGTAACATTTGTATATAAACACAGGAAGTTGCTTTACATCAGGTCCACTTGCTGGTCCATTCATTTCAGCATCACCTATAGTAAAAGTAGATGAATGTATGGAGGCCATTAACCAATTTCCTCCCTTGTAATACACCAATAGAGTACAACACTTTCCCAAAAATGTTCCCAAAAAACTCACTTTCTGGTATATCTTCACATAAGTCATTCTAAAAATGAAGACTGGAAATGATGTTGTTCAACATTTTGAAAAGGACTCTGTCAAAAGTAGAGGTATTTGGGGGTTTTGGGGAGCTTTCTGGTGACACTGGAGATGTTTTTCCATGTTTTAAGGGCTCTCCATTTGGGTTTTGGAAGAACATCTACAAATCATAACATTTTTTTTAAATGGCATTGGGGTATTTCACAGAATGTACAATGTGGGGTCCAGAGGTTGAATGTGGCGCACAGGTCACCCTTTGTCCATCCTTGAGGTTCTCAAAAGAACCCCTGGAAAAGCCAACTCCCTACCTCACCCCAAAAAGCATGCCTTCAAAGTCACAGCTTAAGGAGGCACAATTTTTATATCTGATACTATTTGTGTTGGGAGGGGACTGCACCTTTAGGACAGGGGTTGGCAAAGCCTGCAGGGGTGCAAGTAGGTAGAAAATGAAGTGTTAGAACCATTGGGTCACTTCAGTTGCCCACCCCTGGCCTACATAGAGTGGCAGTAGATCTCCACAGTTTCAGAGCAGCCTTTCTCAGCCCTACCTGGAAATCCCAATTACTGAAGATGATATTTTTCTATTCTTAAAACATGTTCCTTTCCCAGTAAGTTACAATCCCATCCACAATTTTCAAGGAAGTGAATAATGTCAGTTTTCTATAGCAAGACAGGAAGAAGCTATGCAATGTACAAATTAGCAATGCACAAATTTGCTTTTTCACAATCAATAAATTAATCACTCAATCAAGAAAATATCCAGAATGATTAATACCCAAGTTGTAAGATGTCAACATACAGTGAATTATGCAAATTCAGTGTGAGGTTTGTATAATTATATAAATTATTTATTTATTTATTTATTATATTTATTTATATCCTGGCCTTCTCCCAAGACCAGGACTTAAATTAAACATTGGTATCTAATATAGGAATCCCTCTTGGTGATCTTGGATAAGTCACACTCTCTCAGCCTCTGAGAGAAGCTCAACCCGCTCTGAAGAAATTTGCCAAGAAAACTCCATGATAGTTTTACTTTTGTTGTTGTTGTTATCTGCCCTCAAGTCAACTTTGACTCAGGACAACCCTGTGGACAAGACATCTCCAAGAACCCCTATCTTCCTGTAAGCCCATGGCTGTGTCCACCCTGACTGAGTCTATCCATCTGGCATGTGGTATTCCTTTCCTTCTTCTGCAGGATACCTGTCAGAGTATTATTGTCTTTTCCAGTGATTGATGTTTTCTCATTATATGGCCAAAGAAGTCAGCCTCAGTTTAATCATCTTGGCTTCTAAAGAGATCTCTGGCTTGATTTGTTCCAAGATCCACCTATTTGGTCTTTTTTGCTGTCTACAGTATCCTTGGCACTCTTCTCCAGCACTACATCTCAAATGAGTTGATTTTATTTCTGTTGGTTTCTTCACTGTCCAACTCTTCAATCCATACATGGAGTTGAGAAATAGATGTCTTGGACAATTCCAGCGTTTGTACTCAGCTGTATATCTTTACTCTTCAGGAGCCCTCTAGTTCTTTCATAGCTGCCCACCCCATTCCTAATCTTATTTCTTGACTGCAGTCACTGCTCCAATCTGTATTAGATCCTAGTTATAGGAATTATTTAACTATTTCAGTTTCCTTGTTGTCTAGATTGAGTTTCACCTTAGGGTTGCCAAAAGTTGGAAACAACTTTAGGGCACACAAAAAACAACAACAAATCTAGACTAGGTATTGTTTCTTAAGCAAGTTAGTGGTTATCTGTCATAAGTGAGCACTGTGTGATTACTTAGTCCTTTTTTTTATCTGGAGTGAGGATTCTTCCATATTTGTGTTTTTGAGATTGTCTGAGGCCTGAGGACCTGTTGACTGTTCTGTCACCTTCATAAGTACATTTGATGGGAACATGGGAGAGGGCCTTCTCAGTGACTGTTTCCAGGTTTTAGGAGAGAAAAGTTAAACTAGCATCCTCCTTACAGTCTTTCCACAGACAGATAAGGACCTATTTATTCTGGCAAGTCTTTGAGAATTAATTTTTGAAGGGAAACAGGCCTTGTGCTGAACTTTGTTGCTGTTGTCTTAGTCTAATGATTTATGTTTTCAACTTTTTAAAATTTATAAGCCTAAGGACAAGGAACAGTCAAATTAGAAATCTGTAAAACCACTCTGAGAGCCTTTGCAGCTGAAGAGCAGGGTATAAATACTCTAAATATTAAATGGTCTTAATATTTTTCATAGTTTAATAGCTTTTGAACTTTGTAAGTGGTGAATTTTAACTCGCCCCTCACTCTTGCAACTCACTTTGAGCCCTAAACGTGTGTGTGTGTGGGGGGGGGGGTTATAAATAAATATAGCACCAACAACAATTAAACTATCTGCCAGTTAACTTTGCTCTTGAAATGGCTTTATGATGCTTTTTGTGCTTGCTATTAGGTTCTCCCAGACTGGTCTAATAAAGGGGGAAGCAGAGAGTAAGAAACATTATTGTCCTCAATCCCAGGAAGGGGAGGGGCAGTCGGATGCTGGGTGCCCCATCTACTTACTGAGGATGTCATCAGAGCGACGGCCCGTCCACATGACGGGCGCTCTGATAACATCCTTCAGGCTCAGCATCTGGACATGCTGAGTCGGAAAAGATACCAAAGAGTTGCACCATGCCTTTTGCAGTGCCCCTTTCACAGCTTGGGGAAGGAGTGCTATTTTAGCGCTTCTTTTGCAGGCAGCGAAAGGGAGGATTCAGGCCGAAGTGTCCAGCAGCCTCGGCCTCTATCCTCCACTTTCAGGGGTGGCCCAGGGCCGCCAGTCTGCTTATCTCTATAGTGTGAGTGCTTAGATGTACACGGTAGAAATAATGCAGTTTGACACCACTTTTAATTGTTGTAGCTCCATCCAATGGAATCCTAGGATTTCTAGTTTTACAAGGTTTTACAAATATTTTAGTGAGCTATTTTGTGTGGTGTAGTGGTTTGCGTGTGGACTATGACTCTGGAGACCAGGGTTTAATTTCCAATTCAACCATGAAACCCATGGGATGATCTTTGACAAGTCACAGTCTCTCAGCCTCAGGGAAAGACAATGGCAAACCTCAGCTGAACAAATCTAGTCAAGAAAAACCCATGATAGTTTCACCTTAGGATTGCCATAAGTCGGAAATGACTTGAAGGCACACAATACAACCACCAACAACAATAGCAGCAGCAGCAAGCCAAAAGAATGCTGGTGCCTAACAGAACTACAAATCTCAGGATTATGGAGGAAGGATCCATGGCAGTTATAGTGGTGTACACTGAGGCTCTTCCAAAAAACTTTTTAACAAACATTAGGGGCATAGTTTGCTGGTGTGACTTATGGTTTGAAGAGGTTTTTCTTTCTTTCTTCCCTTCTCATAGAATTACAGTTTTATAATGCAAAACTGCCATTTCTCTGACACACTAGAGCATATAACTCTAAGATTTCAAAAAAAAAAAAAAAAAAGAAAGAAAGAAAGAGAAGAAAAGGATGCTTTTTTGAAATTCTGATCTGTCTCTGAATTAGAGGGGAAAACATTCAAGGTTGAGAATAAGGTTGGTGCTGGGATTTTCCAGGAAATAGTTTGGGACAATAGAAACATAGGGCCTTTGCAGACTACTAGAAATAGTGCAAATTGAGTCCATTTTAAATGCCCTGGCTCAGTGCTAGGGAATCATGGGAATTGCATTTTTTTCTGAGACATTGCTCCTTCTCTGTCAGAGAGCTCTGGTGCCACAATAAACTACAGTTCCCATGATTCCCTAGCACTGAATCAAGGCAGTGGTTTCTTTTCTTTACTATTCTAAGTACAACAAGTAATCCTGCAGCCTCCTGACACATTTGACCTATCTGGAGAAGTCCATCTTTAAAGTATTTTGTCTGAGTAATAATTTATTGATAAATGATATTTTTAAAAAAAAGCCATATGTAGTATAATAAAAGTTATTTTAAATAAAATTCATTATATGATCTTCACATCTATCATTACAGGTTGGAAAGAAACATGCTGTTCAAATCATTTTATTTATTTATTTATTTATTTATTTATTTGAAAACAACTACAACCACAAACAGTAAGTCCAAAACATTGGAATGATTCTCTATTGGATACTCATGGATTCAGTGGATTCAGTGGCACACATGTAGGGTTCAGTCAGCTTTGTTATTTATTTATTTTTAACATTGATAATCTCTATATCACTGCTAGCGTTTTTTTGCAAATAACCTTGAATGTCTCTGTGATGTGTATCTATTTTTCTTCAGCTATCTTCCTTGGATGGCAGCATCATGGGTCTTCCAATCCCACCTCTGCCACCTTACAGTAATGGTGACACCCTCAGCCACCTTATTTAGTACCACTGACTGGCATCTCTGGGTGAACTAGACACACCACTTTAACTTTCCCCCAAGGACTTAACTCCAGACTATAGTTTTAAATGTTAGTAGCACGTTTCTTTATTAAATGTTCAGATGAGCCTTTATTGAACCAATGTTAAAAGTTAATTTGAAAACTAAGTTGAACAGTGTATCCCTAGTGTGAGATGATTAATATATTTGATACATCTTAGTCTTGCGTCACTTCTTACAATTGGTTACAGTTACAAGTTCTTATATTTATACTTGTAAATTGCATTAACTTCCCAACAGTCAGCTCCTTAGGATCATATGGTTTCATGCACTTGCTTATGGATTATATTTCACTCTTTACTTAAAACACTTCTTTTCTTAGAACACTTTTCAATTGCACCCAGGACACTCTCAGTCCTTCTTGTTAGGATTTTAATGGGATATAGAGTCAATGTTAAAATGTTGAAATGTAAAGATGTGTGTGTCTGTATTATTTTTCCTTGCTGAGAAAAGCTGTTTTTCTGAGCCAGATTCACAATTATCAGCCCAGGTGTGTTTTAGCCCAAACAAGTCTTCAGTTCTGTGAGAAAGAGCTTTGTTTACAAGAAGGTTTTATAAACATGAAAAATGTTATGGGAATTATAGTCACATGATTTAGTATGGTAATTAAAGGTTGGGCTAACAAACGTCATGCATCATCAACCAATCAGTCTGTAAAGGCTACACCCAAAGGGGTGGGGAATTGGGGGCTGAAAGTTGTGATCCAGAAAAGCCTCTCACTTGTTCTTTAACCTTAGAGCTGTAATGGACTAATTAAAATATTCTCCTGATGCTGCAACTAACCAATTTTGAATCATGTAGCAGTTAGGCTTTGTTCCTGTTTAGCCTTTTGGCTAAAGTGAAGATGATATTATTATTATTATTATTATTATTATTATTATTATTATTATTATTATTATTATTATTATTTGTTTTTGCTTATGCTGTTTTACAATAAAAGAAGCTTGCTGGAGATGCCAGGTTTTGGTGATTGGTTTTAAGGACTGTTTTACAACACATCCATCAACACAAATCGACACTTCTTTGGGTAACTTTCACAACTGTTTCTTAACCAGCCACCAAGGCTCTTTATATCCCTAAGAATAATTTACCAGTGCCTCCCCCTTGGAGTTCTGCTCCTTTTCTTCTGTGTCCCCGACTAACAAACCCTAACTCCAACTGCAACTGCCTCTAACTGCCCTTTTTATCTCTTCCTTCCTTCAATCTGATTGGCTGGTGCCTGCCCCATCCTTATTGGATGTTGCCAAGGATTGTCAATTCTGCCTTCTCTCAACAGTCTCCTCCAATTATACTTGTATCATTATATATTCCTGCCATTAAGCAGTGGAAATAAACCTTTTCCATCTTGTTCATTTTAATGAAATGGTTCCTTAAGGTCCAGATGAATAGATTATCTGTTTGTGGAAGAGTGAGAATGATAAAAACAGCACAGTTTATTAAAGTGTCATCATGTTTATTGGAAGCAGTGGAGGATAAATCCAAATAAAGACTGCAGCATTGAAGACATAAAAAAAGGGGGGGGGGGTTTCCAGCTGTTTGGCACTGATTTAATTGTGTTTGTAGTTTGCCTCCTTTTGAAATAACAGAACACTAGATGGAAGCATAATGAAAGGACACTTCGATGTGGAAACATCAAAAATCCCAAGTGCTTTTCTAAACTGGTTTTATGCACTTGTAGCTTGAAATGCTAAATAAACTGTGAAAGTTTAATAGAAGAATCCTCATAATGAGCCCACATAGAGATAAATATTTGTCACTTGCAGACACAGTACAAATCAAGATCTTAATCAATCTGACAACAGCTTGTAGGCTGCTGGAGTGTTCACTACTCAAGACAAGCTGATTTTTTTTTTTAAACTGAACATCATGTTAATGAAGCTTTAATTTTCCTTTTTATTGAACCTCCCCTGAGACTTGTTGAAAGAAAGAGTATCTCATTAGCTATGTCATCGAATCTGTCAAGGGGTGGATTGCTCCTTGCCTACCACACTAGATAGCCAGATAGAGATACTAATCTGTGAGGGTTGAAGTTATGAGCTTGTTCATATTATTAATCCTCAATGACTATAACCGGAGAGCCAGTGTGGTGTAGTGGTTTGAGTGTTGGACTGGCAAACCAAAGTCTGAATCCCTACTCAGTCATGGTGACCTTGGGCAAGTCACATGCTCTCTGATCTCAGAGGAAGATAATGGCAAACCTCCTCTGTAGAAATGTTTCCAAGAAAACCCTGATATGTTCACCTTAGGGTTGTCATAGGTAAGAAATGACTTGAGAGCATGCAACAGCAACCATTACAGCATTATCCAATGACAGCAATCACCTCAGGTACAAGTTATTCCAAAGAAGCCAATTCACATATTTAAGTGCATAGATACTTATAAGTCACTGTTTGGTTTGTCATAATTCCATTAACTGGGACAATATACATTTTAAAATTAGACTTTCCCTTCTCTCACAAGAAGACATCAGTTAGAAGGCCAGGTTAACTAATATACATTAGACAACAATATACATATAGAAAACAGCATGTTATGCACACAAAACAGCTTTTTTGCACATAAATGTCATTATTATTTTTTGGGGGTCAAAATATTGTTTCCTGTGAAAAGGAACCACATGTGATTTATTTATTTATTTAGTTGCAGAATAAATCGTCGATTGCAAACAGACTTCAAAAACTGTCTGGTTTTTGAAAAATCTCACAGTGGAAGAAAACTGATTAAAATCCTCAGTATTTCAAAAAGAGTTACATCCCTAATTATCATCTTTTATGGAAAAAAGGAATCAAGCATGGATTTCCTATAAATATCTCACTTATTAGCCAAGCACTAACCAAGCCTTCTTGAACTTAGGTTTATCAGGGTTGTTGCCCTGTATGCCCTGAACCCATAACCTTCACTACAAGTCATGATTAAGTCCTCTTTCTAATGAAGTAGCTTATGAAACCATATACTGTGTACACAATAAAGTCATTCTAAACAAAATGGGACATATAACCTTCTATTTGATTGAACATTGGGAGGACTGAATCTTAGAATTAGGCTGAGATTCTATCTCAGGGTTCTGAAACATAAAGTCCTGCAGATATGGTTATGCATTGATTGTATTGTGCAACTGAATGCACAAGCAAACATGCAATTGAAGTGTACCTTGTGCAAGTGTATCCTGGGATGGGAGAACAAGGGAAAACAAATAATATAATCAATTTCTCCCAGCTGCCAGATATCATCAAAAACTTTGCTGTTCTCAAAGAGAGATAGGTGAGGTGGGGTGGGATGGGATGGGATGGGGGAAAGATCTCCTGCAACAGGGGGGTGGGCCTATAGCTTTCAAAACCCTTTCTTAGCATCCCCTTGCCCAATATGACATCAAGAGAGTGGAATAAGCCCAGTGAGGATTAGGAGGTTACAGCTTTAGGATGCTTATTTGGATTCCCCTGCACATCATTAGGAGGGTGGAGGGAACCCAGGCAAGGATTATACCTTTCCAGTATCCCTTACTGGCTCCCAATCCATCCACCAACCATATGACATTGGGAGGGTGATGGTGAAGAAGCCAGGCAGAGATTGGGGAGGCTATAGCTTTGCCACCTGTTCTCATAGCTGGTACATGGTAGGCAACACTGTTTACTGGCTAGCAGAACACAGCCTGAAATAGCCCACTTCTGCAGATAGGAAATAGGGGCATTTGGTGTGGGAGGGGCAAGATCAGTCTTTTGAGTTTATTTGAGGACTGTGGGTGGGCATGGGAACAAGAAAGGTGCTTCAGAAGATTTCTCCTTGTTAAGGGTTGTAAACATTCAAAAAGTAACCTTATGCCCCCCTTAATGCATATGAATATTCTTTCATGATGCATCTACAAATGCAAACATGTGAATCATGTGCCTAACCACCACACCTGCATGTACTGCATGATGTAATCCACTTAGAATTAAATGAATAAGTTTCACATTATACAAAAAAAATGGTCAATTGTTTCTGTAAAAGAACATATGCATACCTAAGACATCAGAAGAATGCTGGCCCAGCATTGCCACTAAAATGTAATCTAACACAAAAGTTTTGAAATGGACACTAATCAAGCACAAGGGATGAGGATGAGGGAGCTAGAAAATGCTATCTTCATCTTTTCAGCTCAATTTTCCAGCTGCAAATATAGGGAAGTACTGCTGTAGAAAGTGGTTGGAAGAGTTTCAAATGCTTCTGTTTTAATCTCCCCCAATTCTTTAAAATAAAAAAAAATACAGTTTTTAGCAGTAGCAGCAATTCCCCTCTATGGTGGAGAATGAGGGGGGTTGCAGACTGCCAGAAATATTGCAAATTGAGTCCACTTTTAGGGTTAGGGTTAGGATTAGGGAACCATGGGAACTGTATTTTATAGTGGCACCAGAGCTCTCTGACAGAGAAGGCTCAATGTCTCAGAAAAAAAAATCCCCATGATTCCCTAGCACTAACCCTAACCCTAAAAGTGGACTCAATTTGCACTATTTCTGGCAGTCTGCAACCATCTAGCAGCTTGCATTTTTCACCAAGGAGCAAAGACACCAATATCTAAAGAAACAAACTAAGGATTTATTGTAAGAACTCGATTAAGGACAGTAAAGTTCTCAGAACTATCTCTGAACTGAGCTAGTTTAACTTCTGTTAGAAGTAACAGAAGAAGAGGATGGGAAGCGAAGGGGCAATCCATAGGAGTATAAACTGATACCTCACCCTAGTGAGTGTAGGATGATAAGAAATAAAATGACTGGGTTCCTTAAAACTGTTGTGTTATGCGTCCAAATGGACTCTGACTTACGAGGACCTTCTTCTAGGGTTTTCATGGTAATGTTTATTCAGAGGAAGTTTGCCATTGTCTTTGTCTTAGATGAGAGTGTGCTTTGGTTATGGTCACTCAGTGGGTTTCCATGGTTGAGTGAGGATTCCAGAAATCTACAAAGTCTTAATCAAACAATTAAATGATTAAATCAGGGTCCGGTAACCTTTTTTGCCGAGGGGCCAGGAGGGGGGGAATGGTGCAGGGACCGGGTGGGCACGTGCGCATGTGTGGGGAGTGTCATTTTGGAATGCCCCCCCCGCGCGTGCGCTGTGCGAATTTGTCTGGTGCACGGGTGGGGGGCCTTCCTTGGGCCTTGGGAACGCCCCCCATGTGTGCGCTGTGCGAATTCGCATGTTGCACGTGTGGGGGGGTGGCGTTCCCTGCCCAGGGAAAGCCCCATGGCAGCTGCACCATGTGAATTCACATGGCGCAGCCACTGTGGGGCCTTCCAAAATGGTGCCCACACTTGTGGGGGCATGTGCACAAGAGCATGGGCACCATTTTTGCATCCAAAATGGCACCCATGCTTCCGTACTGATGCGCATGGCGGTGAACGCCATTTTGGAATGCCCAACGTGCCAGTGCATTGGGCATTCCAAAATGGCATCTGCTGCCATACGCATGCATGCACAAGCACGGGCGCCATTTCGGATGCAAAAATGGCACCTGCACTTTTGGGGTGGTGGCGGCGGCAGCGGCCACAGGTTGGTCCCAAGGCCTCCGCAAGCCACACCCGGCCCACGAGCCATAGGTTGCCAACCCCTGGACTAAACCATGCTGGCACTTAAGTGAAAACTATTTAATCTTATCGCTCCTGCTGCATCTCTAACCCATATTTAACCCTTTATGTACTGAGTCTTATTGCATTTCCAGCATCTCATTCTTCTGAGGGAACATGTTACATGTACATCTTTTCTCTAAAACCTTGTAGTACAAGGAAGAAAGTCTGCCTCCTAGAAAAGGATAGCGTGCCTCCCAAAGTCATTGTAATTTCTCTTTCCCTTACTGCTGTTCCTTCACTACAAAGCTGAAGAGGAAATAAAATTCTGACAACATTGAGTGTAGTCCTCGATTTGCATAACTTCAAGGAAAACTCAGATATTTTATCATGCTAATAACATTTTGCATAACAACTTCCTTGAATCTGTCCATAGTTATCGGAACAATCCTTGAAACAAAGGAATAGTAAACAGAATCCAGAGCCATATCCAGAAGTGTAGCTATGAGCTATTGGGAGGGGAAAATAAAACGAGGTCACTGCCCCTCCAAAGAAAAAGATCTGCTGCCCAGTGAATTTTTCTTTCAGGCTCTAAATTTCTAGCACTTCATATAGAGTGAGACATTGAAAATAATTCATACCTAGAAATCTTATATTTGCTATGGTTACATTCCCTTGGGAACTTGCCTGCCCTACTCTCTGGATGCCTGAACTGTATTTCAAAATGTTCAACAGAAGTTTTAAGTTACTTCAATGCTAGAAATATGGAGACTGAAGAAACTGCATAGGGGACAGAATTCTTATTTGGGGAATAATGGTCTCTTTTTAGACACACACACACACACACACACACACACACACACACACACAGTGTAGCTGCATGCCTGGCTTTACCTTTTGTGAGAGCTAGTGTTTTAGTGAAATACATAGATTGGATTTGAATTTGTCTAATATTATGAGAATCAGATGATGACATTTATAGAATTCAATAAGATTTTTTTTATCCCTGAACATGAGTAGAACTTAGTCATAAAGCCTTAATGGCATTATAGTGATCAGCCCCTGGAACATAGAATCATAGAATCATAGAGTTGGAAGAGACCACAAAGGCCATACAGTCCAACCCCTTGCCATAGAGGAACTCTCAATGAAAGCACACCCAACAGATGGTCATGCAGCCTCTGCTTAAAAGCCTTCAAAGAAGGAGCCTCCACCACTCTCCAGAGGAAAGTGTTCCACAGTCGAATAGCCCTTACTGTCAGGAAGTTCCTCCTAATGCTGAAGTGGAATCTCTTTTCTTGTAGCTTACATCCATTGTTTGGATCCTGTTCTCTGGAGCAGCAGAAAATAAACCTGTTCCCTCTGCAATATGACACCCCTTCAAATACTCATATCACCTCTTAACAATCTCTTCTCCAGACCAAACATACCCAGTTCCTTAAGTTGTTCCTCATAGGGCATAGTTTCAGACCCTTCACCATTTTACTCGCTCTCCTTTGGACAAACTCCACTTTCTCAACATCCTTTTTGAACTATGGTGCCCTGAACTGGACACAGTATTCCAGGTGGGGCCTGATCAGAGCAGAATACAGCGGCACTATTACTTCCCTTGATCTAGATACTATACTAAAATCACATTGGCCTTTTTAGCTGCCACATCACACTGTGACTCATGTTCAACTTGTGGTCTGCTAGGACTCCTATATTCCTTTCACACATAGTTGTCTTAAGCCAGGTGTCCCCCATTCATCCCATATCTATGTATTTCATTTTTCTGCTCTGAATGCAGTGCCTTACATTTTTCTGTGTTGAAATTCATTTTGTTAGCTTTGGCCCAGCATTCTAATCTATTAACGCCAATTTGAACTTTCATCCTGTCCTGTGAGGTATTAGCTAATCCTCCAATTAGGTGTCACCTGCAAATTTGATAAATATGCCCCTATTCTTTCATCCAAGTCATTGATAAAGATGTTGAATAGCCCTGGGCCCAGGACAGAACCCTGTGGCACCTCACTGTTCACTCCTCTCTAGGATGAAAAGAAGCCATTGTTGAGCACCCTTTGGGTTCAGCTGGTCAACCAATTACAAATCCATGTAACAGTCACCTTGTCTAGCTAGCCCATATTTTACTAGCCTGTTTGCCAGAATGTCATGGGGAACCTTGTCAAAGGCATTACTTAAATCAAGATATGCTATGCCTTCCGCATTCCCTTCATCTATCAAGCTGGTAATTTTATCAAAAAAAAAAAAAAAAAAAGAGAGAGAGAGAGAGAGAGAGAGAGAGAGAGAGAGAGAGATCAGATTAGTCTGACATGACTTGTTTTTGAGAGACCCATGTTGACTTTAAGTGATTATGGCAATTATTACTATTATTATTATTATTATTTCTATCCCACTCCTATGCTGAAGCAATCAGGGTGGCTTACAAAATTAAAATGTCACAATATACATTGCCAAAGAACCCCCTCCTACCCCATAAAATAGCATTAAACATCAAGCATATAAAACAATAAAAACAATAAAACAATCAGCTATAACAGGGATAGGCAACCTTTTTGAGCAGGGGGCCGGGTTGCTGTCCCTCAGACAATTGTGGGGCTGAAGCAAAAATAAATAAATTTTTTTAATTTATTTTTTTTAAAAAAAATATGCATGCACACTCTCTCAGCCCCAGAAAAACCATGATGGCAAAACTCCTGTGGAGATTTTGCCAAGAAAACCCCAAGAACAAGTAATAACAACAATAATCAATATCATCATGGCGGGCGGCTGTGGCAGCAGGGGTTGTCAGCGGCAGCGGCAGGACCAGCCTGGGGCCGGTCCAAAGGCCTCTGTGGGCCGCATCCAGCCCCCCGGCCGCAGGTTGCCTACCCCTGGGCTGTAACATCTAAAAAAAAAATCATAATAGCAGGCAGGCAACAGATTATGAATGAGACAGAGTTAGAGATAGGGTGAGCTCACTCCTTAGGCCGGGAAAAACTAGTCCAGAAAGGCCTGCTGGAAGAGATCCGTCAGATCTTTACAGCCTTTTTGAAGCTGTTTAAACTGGTAATCTGACAGATCTCATCTGGCAAGAAGTTCCAAAATCTGGGAGCAGTTGCCCAGAAGGCCCTCTGGGCGGTTGCAGACAGCCTAATTTTAACAGACTGAAGCAAATTCCTCCCAGAAGACCGAAGTGTGCAGGGTAGATTATATGGAAGGAGGCAGTCCCGGAGATAGGTTGGAAACTAATTGGGCAGCCAATGAAGTATTTTCAAGACAGGTGATATATGGTCTCACCTGGATGCACCGGAGATCAGTCTCACTGCCATATTCTGTACTACTTAAAGTTTACGGAGTAAGCACGAGGGTAGTCCCATGTAGTGCACATTACAGAAATCAAGATGAGAGGTCACCAGTGCATGTACCACAGTTT
>JAIPUX010001880.1:107802256-107813996 GCA_020142125.1 Phrynosoma platyrhinos | reverse complement strand
GAACCTAGCAAAGTCCACAGTAAGAAACAGCCCAGGGTCATAAATCACAGACACAGATATCACTATAAATGCAGGTTTGGTGAAGGAATCAAGTTTGTTTCTAACTGAAAGGGGAAAATTCTTCACTTATACTACATGCTTACTCAGCCTCACCGAACTTGCAGACCATATTTCAATAGCTCAAGGGAAGTAATAGTTCCACTGTACTGTGCTTTAGTCAGACCTCACCTGGAATACTGTCTCCAGTTCTGGGCACCACAACTGAAAAAAGATGGTGAAAAACTGGAGCATGTCCAGAGGAGGTAAACTAAAATGGTGAAGGGTCTGGAAACCATGCCCTATGAGGAACGACTTAGGGAATAGGGTATTTTTAGCCTGAAGAAGAGATGGTTAAGAGATGATATGATGGTCCTGTTTAAATATTTAACGGGATGTCATATTGAGGAGGGATTAGTTTGTTTTCTGCTGCTTCAGAAATCAGGACCCAGAACAGCGGATGCAAGCTATAGGAAAAGAGATTCCACCTCAATATTAGGAGGGACTTCCTGACAGTGAGAGCTGTTTGACATGGGACACACCCCCTCAGAGTGTGGTGGAGTCTCCTTCTTTGGAAGTCTTCAAACAGAGGCTGGATGGCCACCTATTGGATATGCTTTGATTTTGCATTCCTGCATGGCAAGGGGTTGGACTGAATGGGTCTTGTGGTCTGTTCCAACTCTATGATTCTGTGAGTCTATGATTATTTTACCACATTGCTAAGGATTGCTAGGTGTGGGTTTCAGTTCACATAGCATTCTCCAAGAAGCATTTTAGGAACCACTAGGTTCTGCAGCTACATAATGTTGAATATCTTGTGTACATAAAGCTCACATTTATAAGTGGAAACAATACCATTTAATCCACTTCCGTTCCAGGCTGTAATATAAGAAAATGTAGAAAAGTCAAAGGCATATAAATTCTTCTCCAATGCATTGTATTTCTGGCTCCATTTTCACTGTATTTACATTAAAATAACTGTTTTCCAGCTTAGCCATTCCTTGGTTGTTCCCCCTTCCCATCCCCCAGTATTTCTTTCCTTGAAATGTGCTCTTTGGAGATATCTCCTCTCAAATGACCAAATAATGTTGAATGGCATATTTTCTATTTTGCTCCTAATTCCCAATTTGCATAATGTTCACAGCAAGGAATATAGATTTAAAAGGTTTCTGCCATACGGGTGTGACAAGCTCCATTGATTTGTCGTTCTAATTTCTTTAGTGCCCATATAATGAAGCTTGAATTTATTGGTGTTTATATGCTAACTAGTTGAATGTCTCCCCATCTGGTAAGCTATGTTTGCATTCTTGATGTGTGCTATATATAATTTCCTATTTGTGGTTAATTGGTACATTCCCCTTCCTCCCTAGTTACAGCTGTACCCAGGACCAATTTGTTTTCCAACTCCAGATCCATGATATAGTTTTCACTTCTTTTCACTACATTTCTGTGTTTTTCCAAATTACAGATAATAAATGCCAATCAACTGAGAAGGTTGTAGGATTGAGTTAATTCATAAATCAAGAATGGGCCCTGAACATTCAAGATGCCACAAAAGGTAGCTTTTATCGATCTCTAACTGATGAACTGGTTACCCTTAGGGATATGTTTCTGATTCAGACAAATCTTATATCCTGAACTGAATGAAGATGAATCAGACAGATTCAGAAGATATTCAAATTAAAGCAGTTTTAAAGGTGATTTAATCTGAATCTGTATACCTCCAAAAATGTGTTACCAATTTGGATTCGGAGAGAAATGGAGATGCAGACAATGTGTCTCCCAACATTGATAAAATTCTCCCTAAACCCTCTATGGAAGAAAAACACCAGGGTGTGGGGGAGGAAGCCAAGGGTTCCAATCTAGGACACCTGGCAAGACTGTCAAGCCTCCATGTCTTAACAGTGTGTGCTGCCACTTCTAAGAATGTTGTACAGAGGCAATCATTTAATTCTTTCTAAGTTGAATTCGGTTTTAAGGGGGGAGGGGGGAGGGTTGGATTGTGGCTTGAGGGAATGTTTTTAACTCTGTTTGTTTTAATAATGTTGTAACCCGCCCCGATTGCCGCGCAGAGGGGCAGGCTATAAATAAATTATTATTATTATTATTATTATTATTATTATTATTATTATTATGTAATCCCTAGATTCCATTTTAAAAAAACAAAAACAACAACAACAACAAACAAACAAAACACTTTCATGGTGCAACAACAACAACAAACAAACAAAACACTTTCATGCCCCCATGCCTGCTAAAGGCATTTGGCAACAAAACAATTTTTTGGAGGGAAAATGCCAAAAATGTTTTGACCCCTGATGGACCCTGGGGGTCACAAAAAAGCAATGAAGGGTCACATATGGCCTGGAGTTCACATTGAGAGAGCAAATTCCTCCAAGTCACAGAACATTCAGTTTTCCACTATTGGTGAAGGAGCCATAACATCTGATTGTCGCTCATGTAGTTCAGACTATACATATCTAACATCGTTCCTTTCATCTTTCTCATTGTAGTTTTCAAAAACTAGTAGGTATGAGAGAGGTCATCTAAAAATGCAGGTGCATATATGCTTTCTCATAATTAAAGGTCCCAACTAATCTCGCCATGTGTTGTTGTTTGCCTTCAAATTGTTTACAACTTATTGTGACCGTAAGTGAACCTTTCATGAGTTTTTATTGGCAAAATGTGCTACTTAAATGTTTGTATCTAATGCTAAAGTCATTCTATAGGAAAGAAACCCTCATGCTCCTAATTAGTATTAATGTAAAGTACATGCTCTTACCTCAGTTTAGATCTAAATGGTAAAATTTAACTCTAGGCTTTGCCTCTGGGATAGTAATAATGATAATCATTCAATATGCTCTTATCATTTTTAAAGCTCATGTCTTTATTTTGGTTCTTAAATATTATTTCATATTTCAGTATGAACATGTAAGTGAATGACTACAAGAACTGGAAAGTGCTGAAACTAATAAGGATTACAAGAGGGACTATTACACCCTCTACAGAAGGCCCCATTTGCTAAGAAAAAAGGTGTACATTTCAATCAAATTCAAGGAGTATATCTCAATTATTGAAGTAGATGTGTTCCTTGGTCTTACTTCTTTAACAGAAAATTTGGTACCAGAGTCAAAAATAACATGGAAAGAATGGAGTGAATTTCCTGTGTGTGTGTGTGTGTGTCTTCAAATTGTTTCTGACTTATGGTGACTCTAAGGTGAACCTTTCATGGGGTTTTCTTGGCAGTATTTGTTCAGAGGAGGTTTACTATTGCCTTCCCCTGATGCTGAGACCATGTGACTTGCCAACGTCACCCAGTGGGTTTCATGGCCACGTCGGAATTGAACCCTGGTCTCCAGAGTTGTAGCCCAATGCTCAAAACACTATGTCATGCTGGCACTACCCATCATCATCATCATCATCATCATCATCGGCTAATCTTCTTCCTGGAAAAAAATGAC
This sequence comes from Phrynosoma platyrhinos, assembly GCA_020142125.1. Lineage (NCBI taxonomy): Eukaryota > Metazoa > Chordata > Lepidosauria > Squamata > Phrynosomatidae > Phrynosoma > Phrynosoma platyrhinos. Next base: position 107,810,499 of record JAIPUX010001880.1, on the reverse strand, counting down.
TAGCAGGGAGTTACAAGGTTTTGTCCAGAGCACAGTGCCATTCAACATCTTTATCAATGACTCAGATGATGGAATAGGGGCACCAAATTAGGAAGGGCAGCCAGAGAACAGGATCAGAATTCAAAATGACTTTAACAAATTATAGAGCTAAGACAAAACTAACAAAATGAATTCCAACATGGAGAAATGTAAGATACTGCACTTAGGGTGAAAAAAAAATGAAATGCACAGATATAGAATGGGTATCACCTGGCCTGACAACAGTACATGTGAAAGGGAAATAATAGCCCTAGTAGACCACAAGCTTAACATGAGTCAGCAGTGTGATGTAGGACATCAGTGTGATGTAGGAGCTTGCAAAGCCAATGTGATTCTAGGCTGTATTAACAGGAGCGTAGTCCTATTCAAGGGAAGTAATAGTATCATTTTATTCTGTCTTGGTCAGATCATACCTGGGAGATTACCTCCTCCTGCATCCAGCTTACCTCTTGTGAATTAAAGCCCAATTCAGACTGGAGCCAGGACTTATCACACAGCTTTTACCCCTAAAAGAGCCATCCGGGTGCATCCCCTCTCCAATTTCAATTGGGAAACACACTCCGGTGGCTGGCTTCTAACTTGGAAAACTTTGACCACCTTCCTTCTTCTTTCTCAAAATTCCTTCTAAGCTAAAATAAGAGCTCAAAAAATCAGAGTGAGTAATGAGAGAGTTCTAACTTGATGCAACATTATAAGTGGCTGCTTGAGAAATCTGGGCAACAGCTGGACAAGCATTTGTGTGTCTGTACCTTCAAGTTGCTTATTGAATCATGGTGACCCCATGGAATTTCACAGGGTTTTCTTAGGCATGGAATACTGAGCCTTTAGCAGCTAGCAAACAGGCATTGTTATGACTGCCTATTTGTGGCAATGCTTGAAGAAGATTTCACACACAGAAGGCAAGAAACACACCTTATTAAACAAGCATGCAAAGGCAAGAGGCAGAGGCCTCCTGGGCCATGTTAATTATCTTAGGGTCGAAGACAGTAAGAGGCTGTCAGGCAAATCAGATAGAAAGATGCAAGTATTCATGTCCCCAAGGTCCTCCAGTTATAGCACTGCCATATTTCAAATGACAGGTAATATTCATGAACATGCCAATGCTATCCTCCCCAATTATATTCACTAACAATGTTTAACACTGAAAGAGCTGCTAATTCCAAACATCTCTCTTGCTCTATTGCTCTCATTCATGCACACACATCCTCCCCAACCATTTTCTAAAGCTCTATCAAAGGCATGGGTTGAAAGCCACTGATTTCAATGAACCAAGGAAAAGATTTTTGACATTCACAATTGGAATACTTTCCCAGAGAGAGAAACCTTAATGCTGGTCAAATAAATGTTGCTTCAATTTAATGAAACATTAAAAGGGCAATGGGAATTTCAGTGTTCTTTTCCTGTCAAGAATTTTCAATCTGCTAGGCATCTCCCTCCGTCTCTCTTTCTCTTTCTCTTTTTGCCTTTAAATGCCAAATTTGTGGAAAGAAAAGAGCCTCTTGATGTTTACTTCAGCCTCCTTTCAAGGGAAAAGCCCAAGGAGGCATTCATTATTGTAACAGTAATTGCTCCCAGGTGTGCTGGGAGGCAAAGAACAAGAAAGCAGTATGGTTTTTGCTGTCCCAAAAATGCAGCCTCACATACTCAGAAGGCTCTCTGCATCTTAGCACAATACCTAACATGCAGGGATTTGTATAGGAATACATAATATTTGGTCCATATTATAGCACATTTCTTGCTTTATTATTGTATTTATTTGTTACAACACTATTCTACTTTCTGACATAGTGGGTTCAAGGTGGCAGATAAGGCTCTTGCCCTCCCTACTTTATCCTTACAACAGTCCTGTGAGGTAGATCAGACTAAAGTGACAGGCATGCAGTCATCCAATGAGTTTCATGATTCTGTGGGAACTACAGCTTGGATCACTGAGATGTTGTTTCAGACTAAACAATTACACACTGTGATTCTGTGTTATCCACCATGGTTCTATGCTATGGAATCATGAGATCAACAGTTGCGGGATGAGAGATTTAGAATTCTCAGACAGAGAACAGTAGTGTTTAACTAAATTACAAATCCCAAGATTCCACAAGATGCAACCATGGTAGTTAAAATGAAATCATAGTGCTATAGTTGTATAGTGTGAAAGAGCCTTGCAAAGCTACTCAACATTTTGACCACTACTCCATTCTTCCTTCAACAGTCTTTCACATGTATTCTGCTACCTGAGCTGATTGCATAATTCCTCCCTGACAGCATTAGGCAACACACTAGGGCAAAATACTGACAACACAGTGCCTTCTAGATGTTTTAGACTGCAGTATGTACCAGCTAGAAATGATAGTTATTGTAGTCCCAAAATCTGGAAGTCACACAGTTACTTATTTCTGATGAGGCCTCTAGATAATCAACTGCAGCTGCATAGAATGTGGTTAGTTTTGTACAGTATTAATGACTATATCTGATTCTTCTTATTTTTATTGTAAATACATTTGATTAATAAATCAATAATACAAAAAGAAATAAAAGGAACAACAAAATACAACACACATTTTAAAAAAGAAAAAAGCCAAAAACAAACAAATAAGGGAATGAACAACAAAGAAAGGGGGATAAAAAGAAACAAGTTAACCAACAAGCCTAAAAAGATAAGGATGTCTAAGATATCATTAACCCACAACCCCATCCCCTTCCTGATCTTACCCCAATGACTTCCAACATATTTCTAATTGCAGTCAACAATTCTACCATAATTTTCCCTCTCTAATTAAGTTCCATTTATGTTAATATAAGAACTCATATTTAAACAAAAATACCAATAATTGAACTGTCACCCAATTTTTTTTACATAGTCTATAAGAGGTTGACAGGTACTAATATTCCCTTGAAGTTAATTTTCTTTTATCAAGTTTTTATCAATTTATCTAATGTGGCAAGATCCATTAGTTTCTCTATCCACTCTTCAATATTCAAATTCCTTCTGCTTCCAATATTTTGCATATCTAGCTGCTGTAATCAGGTAACAAGTCTTTCTGATTTCTTTCCATAACCAATCATATTTAAAAGAAACCACTCACATCTAAATCTTATATCTGTTTTTAAAAGTTTATTTATCAAATAACAATTTTACCATTTTTTTTTTGCCCTTTACAAGACCAGCAGTGATGGTAAAAAGATCCAGTAGATTTCCTGCATTTGTTGTTTGCATCTTTATATATTTTGGACAATTTATCCAGGGTGAGGTTCCACCTATGCATCATCTTAAAGTAACTCTCTTTAAGGTCACATCTACATGTAAATTTTAAACCCTTAGACCATACTTTCTCCCACTGTTCTAACTGAAAATTATGGACTACATTCCTCACCCAGATCACCACACACTATTTAACCTGTTCCTCCATTTCCAGTCTCAAAAATAATTTATAAATTTTTGCCAAAATATAGTTTTCTTCCATAGTTATCATTTTTTTCAAGTTCTGTTTTATCTTTCCCAAATCTAAACTTAATTTGATCTTCCTTGAACCATTCCCTTAACTGAAAGTATGTTAGCCATGGTAGCTTGTTCTATTTGTTGTAATTTTTTGATTCTCCCTATCCCTTGTTCTATTTTTTTTTTAAATCTAGGTACCTTAGCCACTCTTAGCCACTCTACATAGTGATTCTACAGACTGTAACACAGCTATATCTTTGAATTTAGCCACTCTTATACATTATTATTATTTTTAAAATGTCACAATCCCAAGTTTACCAGGACATAACATTGCTCCAGGATATGTGTGTGTGTGCGTATGTGTGTCTGTCTGTCTTTAATGATGTATGTTTTAATCTGATTTTATTTTTATTGTTTAATCTTGTTTTAACTTTTGTATCTTTTAAAAATAAATTGTTGTTAGATGCTTTGAGTTCTGATTTGGGGAAAAGACAGGGTTGAAATTATTATTATTATTATTATTATTATTATTAAAGTCATATCAACCACAATCACAAAAAGAAAAGGAAATGTGATATCTGCGAAAGGCAATGGGATCCTGTTGGCATATACCATTAATGTAAAGAATATTGCTAATTCCCAATTTGAAATAAAAAGAGTTTCCTGATGGTTGGGAAACAACATCATGAAGAATAATAGACTATTTAGAATTATGCAAAATTATGCACAATTTTCTCCTGGTATTTGACAGCCTTTGTTTGTGCATAATAATAATAAATTTGTAGGTGTTTGAGTCCCTATATTGGGAGAAAGATGGAATATAAATAATAATAATAATTATAATAATAATAATAATAATAACCAACAGGATTCCAGCCACTTAACCTGTACATGAAAATCTATTTTCTGTGCCAACAATACATTTTTGCACAAAAAGTATTTTCCTCCATAGAGATAAAACTGCTGTACTTATTCAACCTTTCAGATGAGAATGCATTTACATACACAGTATGTATTATCTGAAAACTGATAACTTAATAGCTCACAAACATTACTTCCCTTTCAAAACAGACACAAACTATACATTTCAAAACCCATGGCCTGAATCTGTTCATTGGTTCCAACTGAAAGATACCTAGTGAATCAATTGTAATGTGATGATTCAATATTTTAGTAACCCTAATGGATTCAATGGGTCTTCTCTAATTGGAAGTACCACTGGGATACAGCCCTATGGAATGGATGGTGATGATGATGACTTTGATGGATGGAAGACTGGCATTTCTTAGATATGAGAAAATGAACAGACGTTTGCAATAGATGGGTTATATTTTTCTGATGCCAAAAGTGTACAATGCAACAAAGGGGGGGGGGAATCCTAACAGGGACAAATGTGCTATGAGTAATTTATACACTTGCAACCAGCACATTGCCATATGAAAATTCTAAAGCTTTGCTTTATACCATAACAATTGCCATTTAAATTTATTTGTCAACAATGGCTATCAATGTAATGACATGCATGTTTATCATTTTGAATGAGATTTTTGCCTGTTACAGATGGAAATGAAGGCAACATTTTAATATTACCATCAAGATGTTTTCTACTTCTTAGATAATTTGCACAAATTTGGATGGATTATGCTTAGCTAATAGTGGGACAAAAAGTAGTTGCCTGATGCATTTTTATCCGGAATAATTTTGTTGTGCAGAAAAATGCAGGCTTTATTTTTAATAGGCAGGCTTATTCTGGAATACTATTGTTTTTGTTTTCATTATCTCTAAAAACCAATGTGTTTATGGTAAGGTATGGTAAACTATTTATCTATACCCATGTGCAAAGTACTTCAAAGGTACAAAAAGAATCCAAATGTATTATTTCTTTATTTTCATGGGAGAATTTTCTTTTGAAATGTGGTCCAGAATCCTATTGGGGAGTTATGAATAAATAACCTTGAGTTACACATTCATAAATGTGCAGTATTAACAATCCCATAGATAGTTTAGGGGACACATAGGGGGCATGTAAGAAACAGCTACAATGATTGATGGTGGTTCATTTTCATATCACTCAGGAAGCAACTGACTGATATTCCTTTCCTCACTCACATGAGTGATCTCAGGCACGAGGAGGAATTGCAACAGGGAACCTTTTCTTCTCTGTTGTACTGGAGATCACTCACGTTGGGTGGTGGTGGTTGATAACATCAGTCAGGGATGGACCCCCCACTGATCTTAGTGATCTTATCCCTCTCCACACAATCATGTTTCCAACATGGCTACTACACAGCCTGTCTCTAGCTAACTCAATAAATGGAGGAAACCAGAATCAGTTTCTTGAAAGTCAGGGTTAACACAATCCTGCTAATTGAAATAAAATGCCTAGTTTCACTTCTATAAACCCCCCCCCCCTTAAACACTCCCTCCCATTTTCAAGATTCTTTTATATGTAGTGCCAGGAAACTATGATCTTGGTTCGCAGCTCTTTACTCCTTCCCACACATCCATGTTTCCAACATGGCTATAGCACAGCTATGCAGGCCTAGCATAACATGGCAGATAGCTCTTGGGGTGATTCCAGTATGTGGGGATTGAGGAATTGGGATGAAATTCAGTGCTTAGCTCTTTAACTTTGGTATTTACACATTCATAACTGTCCAAAAGGATCCCAGCTGTGGTTTAGTATACAGATTGATAGTCAAAAGAAAACATGTCTCATCCCCCACAATTCATTTGCTACAGACACATGAAATGTTTGAAAATAATCTCCCTAAGAAGCAGTTTTTTATTATTATTATTACAGTTCCAGTTCTTTGGAATGCCTTTCCATAAAGTTTCCATTTGTGCATAATCTCAACTTCACACCAGTTTTGGGTTGGGTTCGGGAACATAGGAAAGTAACTTACCCTGAATCAAACATCTGAAGATGTTAAAGCACTAGATGTGTGCCTTGAAAAATATCACAGTTAGAAGAATCTTATTACCTGTTGGTATGTACTGTAAAGGCGATACAATAGGGTGTGCTATGCAGTAAATAAGTTGTGGTGCAACATCCCAGTCACCAGTAGTGTGAAGAAATGTTTAGGTAATCAAAATAAACATCAATTTATAACATGATATTGTAGGCATTATTAGGAAGAAATAATAGCATCCACAATTTACTTCTCCTCTCTGTCCAATGCTCACCAAGTGGCCCAAGGGTAGACACTTTCTCAGAGCTTTTTCTGGGAGTAGGTCTGCAGCAGACAAAAAGTGGTTTTGGGGGAGGTGTTCAATGGGAGATGTATCACAATTATAATTATATATGTGCAATATATCTTTCAATCCAGGACCTCAGTCATTGTTCCCACCCCTAACAATTAATTTTGTGGTTTTTTTTTCCTGTTCCTACTGCCATGATCTTTTAATACTTGCACAGGATCAAATCATCATCACAACCACCACCATCATCATGTGGTTGGCAATTTTTGTGCCACCCACACCACCTTTCTTGCTGAAGATGAAAAAAAACAAACAAACCCTTCATATCCCTAAAATGGAGATAAATTAGAGCCAGAGTGGTCTTTGTTTTTCTAAACTGGTAAAAAAAGGCTGGGCACCAATGTGAAACAAAGGGGGGAAGCAGACGGGCGGCCATGGGCCGCCCCAGGAAGTGCGCTGCGGGACCGAGGCATCCCCACGCCTCGGTCCCGTGGAGCAGCTTTTCCGTCCCTGAAAGGAGCACTAAATTGGCACTCCTTTCACAAGTTGACAAAGGTGTGCCACAAAAGGCTGCGGCACACCTTCACCAACTCTTCTGCCGCAGCGCATGCAAATGCTGTGGCAGGAGGTCCTCCTTGGAGCGCCGGCCATGCAGAGGGCTGGCTGCTCCGAGGACAACCTGGGGAAGGGGTTGGGGTGCCGATCGTGTGGCTGCCCCTCCCCTTCCCTGCCCCCAAGACAGCCCTTTAAGTCGTCTGCTTAGGGGGAAAGTTTCACCATGGCAATGCCTTGACGAGACTTTAAGCATGGTTTGGCACAGCTATCACACCAGATCACACAAGAAAGTCTCACAAGACTTGTAATCTCATGAGACTTTGAGCAGGATTTGCCAGGCCATATGTAGGATTGACCACAAAGTTATCAGTTATTGTTGGTCTTGGTGCAATAACATTGTCCTTTTTACAAGGTTTTCCTTACTATATAAGAATGAATATTCTTCACATCCCTAATATGTAAATGTTCACCAGATTTATGCTACCCTTATGCATGTGAATTCTACTTTTTTGGCTGCTGAGGGGTTAATATTCCTTTTCTCCCTATGAACCACTGAAAGCCTCCCCCGGAACTTGTTGTTAGGCCTCTGAAGCCACCTTGCATAGCTGATCCATTCCATGCTTTGCAGTGAGCAGGCAAGCTCAGAAAAGCATCTGGCTACATACCTCATAGCCAGATGTGAAATAATAATAATAATAATAATAATAATAATAATAATAATAATAATAATAATAATAACAATTTATTTATATCCCACCCCTCTGCAAACCAATCAGGGCAGCTTACAGTATTAAAATTAAGCATAAGCATACAATGCAATACAATAAAATCACAATTCCAAATCCCACCCCTTAAAAAATTATTAAACAATCATAAATTAAAACATTTTCAAAATAAATCATACAAGTACATGCGGGCTACAACAATAAACAACAACAACAATGGCTGCAGCAGGGAATACTAGATTCTAACTCCTGGGACTGGGAAATCTAGTCAGGAAAGGCCTGCCAGAAGA
>JAIPUX010001880.1:107777696-107791709 GCA_020142125.1 Phrynosoma platyrhinos | reverse complement strand
CAAAATTATTAAAAATATTGTGTATAAAATTACCCTAAAGCTATGTGCATAAAGTATATAAGAAATAAAGGAATTTCATGTCTAGACATGGAACCCATCTCTAAGATATCTCTGCATGTATATGCAAATATTCCAAAATAATAATAATAAATCTAAAATACTTCTTTGGATATGGAATATTCAACCTGTATCGTACCTATTACTTAAAGATGTACACACACAAGAGGTCACTGTTTATTTCTAATAGAGTAATATTTTCTGGTTGTAATTATATCATATGAATAACTAATAGACACATAAAATGCTTTGACATGAATGCATCACATGGGAGGTGGGTACTTGAATAATAATAATAATAATAATAATAATAATAATAATAATAAATTTGTTTATAACCCACCTCTCTGCATCGCAATCGAATGAGCATCTAATTTAACATTAGTTGGCCCATGTACTGTATTATTTATGTGTGGAGACCCTTTTCCATGCATCTATAGAAATTTAATAAGATAAGAGAAAAAGCAAGTGAGAGAGCCTTCTTTGTCATGACACTTGGCTTATGAATTTTCTCCTTGAAAAACAGGATTTTGTAAATTCAGGTATGTAAATCACAAGTATAGCAAAATATTTTTTATATTCACATGCCCAACTTATTTTGCAATCCAAAGCCTATTGGTCTGGGAGTAAGCCCCAATCACTATTTTGGTGTTACATCTGAACAGTCATATATAGAAACTGCAATCCTAAACAGATTTCCTAGGGAGCACATCCAATTGGCTACAATTGATTTACCTCTGAATAAAAACTTGCCTGTAGCTTGACAATGCCCAAAGCATTTATTGTGTATTAAAATGCTGAAGCATACCAGGGCATCCATCAGAAAGCACAGCCAAAGTGAATCTTTTAAGAAAACAATGATACATCTAATCTTTTTATCAATAGGATGGATGAATGTGCAACTTGAGAATTGCAGAGTTATGTCCTCATTGGTGAAGAAGGGACCTTACTAAAATTGTGATTTGTTTTAGATGTTCCTCAATGGCAAAAAATTCTGAGGGTCTATCATCAAATTAAACCAGCAAGTATCCACCCAAGATTTACCGCATTTTTGCTTGATCTATAAATCATTGAAGTGTGGAAAAATATCTTATGTGCAATTCTCAGCAAAATGAACTCAGCATGGCAGACAACAGCTTTGTGACTCCTGATCAGTTCCAGCTCATGGAAAGCAAGTGTGAGATGTTAAACTTGTTGTAGGAAGATGCTTGTTATGTCAGTGAAAACCAACACGGCATTTGACAAATAATCTCTATAGCTGTCTTTTGACACACACAGACACAGACACATTCCAGGTTCAAGATTCTGACAAAGATAGTTCTACTGCTTTCTCCAGTGATTTTGATGGATGTTTTACCTAGCAAGTTTGACAGCAACACAGGTATTCCCTGCATGAAAGCAGGGCCCACCCAGTACATTTTCTTGGTATCTGGGAATGTCATTGAAAATGAGATCTAGCAAGCAGAAAGGAGTAAGAAGGAAGGGCAGAGAGCTTTATATACCAATATGGATATGTTTGTACATAGAGAACGGTGTGAAATGTGGAAAGGGATGATTTCAAAGTGGATTTCTCTGGCTGACATCTATCAAATGCAGATGCAGAATACAAAGGTCACCCTGAGTCCCACATTAACTCTAACCTACTTAGTGAAGTCTGCTCCCCAGTTCTGTCTGGGTTTTGTAAACCGCTTCTTCTTTTAAAAAAAGAGTTTTAGAAAATATCCTAGGAATATTTTATTATATTATTATTTTATTAAGATTGTAAGATTTACATTTTATTATGGCTTACCTCATCATCCATCACATTCAATATATAAAATAAATTATCTTTACTTGACTTACCCCCCTTACAGATGTTGGATTTAGGCATTTTTTATTTTATTGAAAAGTTTTATTAATTAAAAAAAACATACAAACTTGAAATATACTACGAACATACCTACAAGAAAAACAAATAAGAAAGGACAATAACATAGAATAACATAATATCAACAAAGCAAAAAAAGAAAAAGAAAAAAGGAACAAATAAGACAATATTTATATTGTTTATATAGGTCTGTCCCTGGACTCTCCACTCCACCACCTGCATCTGAAAAAGTAAATGCAAGCTTACAAAAGTTTATGTTACCAACCAACAATGGATGCAAGCTAAAGGAAAAGAGATTCTACCTCAACATTAGGAGGAATTACTTGACAGTAAGAATTGTTCAACAGTGGAACACACTCCCTTGGAGTGTGATGGAGTCTCCTTCCTGGGAAGTCTTTAAACAGAGGCTGGATGGCCATCTGTCAGGGATGATTTGATTGTGATTTCCTGCATGGCCCCTGTGGTTTCTTCCAACTCTATGGTTCTATGATTCTAACTTCTCTCTTTCATTTAGTTTCAAAGGTGCAACAAAATCCCTTTGCATAATCATTCATGTGTATGTGGTTGGGTTATAGAGGTATCACCAACATACTCACTACACATGATCTTAGCCAAAAGGCTGAGAAGCAATTTTTTAAACTTTAAATGGGTAAGAAGTCTGGCTTGCAGACCTGGAGTCAGGCCCATCCACAGTTTTATCTGGTAAAGTGAATGATTAGAGGTCTTGGGGCCAAAACGATCTCAAACAACTTATATTATCACTTAACATATTTTATCACTCATTGTGTGTCTCAAGAAAATACTTTGTAAAATTCTAAAAAGAACACTGTGCTTTATGTATAGAAAGAAAATCTGTAGTGAAAAGAAACACCAAAATCTGTTTATGAGAATCCCTTCTCCACTGATGGGTAGAAGTCTTGCAGTCCCTTTTGCATCCTGTTTACATATAGCTTCTAAGACAACCCCTTTGATCTGTCTCTCCAAATATCCCATCTCCATTCTATGCTTTTCTTGTTCTTCTGAGAATTCATTACCTTTTTGAAAAGTCACCAGTTTATTCACCTCATTGTGTAGTGCTTATGGAGTTGAGGCCAGGCAGAGGGAGAAGGAAAAGGAAAGAAAAACCCTGTTAATTATTTAATAGATTAATTATTTAATAAGGACAGGCTTGTTTGTGAGCATTGGTTTGTTTCCCGATTAGATTTTTTCATATGTGTTTTTATATATAGTGGCAATATCAGTGATAAGTAACAAACCTGCAAAGGAGCATACAGTCATTTCCTCCCTAAACACCCAAGCTGGAGTTTGTTTCTGTGGTGTCATAGAAATCAGATGAACCACTGAGAACTGAGTTTGCAGCATCCATTTTCACAGATGTGTTATGGAGAAATTGTGACTTGTGGGTCACATGCAGACCCAGAGTACAGACGCAAAGCTCAGATGTCATGAACAGATAGGCTTTTTATGTGTAAGCATGGGATGGCTTTTATATGGGGTGTTTGATATATAGGATGGGTATTGTGGTATTACTGTGGTTTGATTGTGGTTTTAATGTTTGTGATTTTATATTGTTTTTAGCTGATCTTTTTAATTGTTTTCTTGTAATATGTTTGTTAGCATTTTTATTTGTGAGCTACCTTGGGTCCCTTTCTGGGAGAAGGGCAGCATAGAAATCAAAGAAATAAATAATAAAATAAATAAATATAACATATACTAGGAAATGTTGCATAATTTATTGGTTGCATAATGGAGTATAAGGTAAGGAGCAGATCAAAAGAGGGAGAGTATGGGAATGTTGGTTGGTGGAACATTTGAGGAGACAGGCATAAGGATGGTAATGAATGACAGTTAGCTGGTATTGGTATTAGAAGTTATTAGTGAGGGAGTTCATATGGCTGGTTTGGCTGAAAGGGTGTGGATTAAGGGTTTGCCAAGTCTAGGAACAAATGAATGATATTTTAGGGGTCTGAGTTAGCTAGAAAGGACGATGTGTGAGGGTGTGTGTGTGTGTGGCATTTAAATTGTAATAAATTATGAGGGGGTATTGTAAAGTAATAATTATCATCTGGAAGTTATTGTGGTATATTGATGAAATTTTGTCAGTGTCATCATCATCAAGTGACTTTTCCCCCAATGAAAAAATGAAAAATCAATTTTGTGGTCCCCAATTTGACAACACAGATGACATTGTTCATTAAGTGGAAGAGTGGTTTAAGGCACAATCTGCAGACTTCTACATTAACAGTATTCAGAGGGGCAAGGAAAAATGTGTAAATCTAGAGGGTAACTATGTAGAGATAAGTTAACAACTACAAAGCAAAACAAACTTTCTGTCAAAAAAAATTCAAAGTGATAATTAAAACTTTATGAAGCCCCTCATATTATCTTCTTTTGCTATGTTTCACTTCTGTATGTAAATAATTGCTTTTGTTTTTATACACTTTTGGTCTCCGTGAATACTATCTAACTGAAAGCTTAGATTCAGGCATAGTGTCTCTGGAGGCATCATTGAACAAAGTGAGGTGGTAAATTGGACTTAGAAGCTGTATAAATCTTCATAGGAATTGCAAGGAAATTTAGATGGTGCCCATAAGTGGTGTCAGACAAGGTGGGGGCAGGAGGAAGTGCTTACATGGGTGACAGAGGTGTGAATCAGGGAAAGCCCTCACCTATAATGACTGCAGCAAATAACATGGAAGTTTTCACATTTGGTTGGTAAAAACAAAGAAACCCTACATTTGGCCACACTGGTGGGATTTCCTGAAGGGAATCTGAGTGGGGGCAAGGGAAGGATTTCTGGAGGAAACCCCCACAATTGGTTGTAGTGTGATGGGATAAAGATTTGGAAAACCAAACAACCCATGTGATACCCCGAATTTTCTAAGTGATAATCTTATCAGTCTCTTGCAGAATAAAATGAAAAAGAAAAAGAAAAAAGGAAATGAAGCACCTAACTAATCCACATCATTAGACATACTAATATCAAACTTAAAATGATAAAGCTGCACTTTGTGACTCTGGCCATAAACTTTCAAACTGTTATGTAAGATGATACAGGCCAATCTGCAGTTTTGAGGGGTGAAAGTCAAAAAGATCTACCTACTGAGAATCCATTCCCTTGAAGTCAAAAAAACTTTTTGGGAGCTTTCCTTAGATGCTTGATTCAAAGAACACTTATATTAATATTAGAAAGAGAGATGCCTGAATTAGGATATAGTCACAGATTTCAATCTGTTGGAGAAGTAGCAACAGAGACAATGTTTTCTTGATAGAATACATATATTCTCACAACCAGATATATAACAAAATAATTCTATTCAACAAAGTTTTTGCCTTCAAGAAAATTGATTCTTGTGAAATATATATATAAAAACTCATGCTGTGAAAGCTCATGATAGTCTTAAAGGTATTGCTAAATTTCTTCTTTCCTTTCTTTCCTACTTAAACTCCAAAATTTGCTCCCTCAAATAACAAATGACACATCCAAAAGCATTTGTGGTGACATGGTTTACTATTTAAACTTGATTATTGCATGGCTGGTTTTAGGGCTTCAAATATCTTTTCCTTTGCTTATTAAAAAAAAAAAAAAAGAAAAAAGAAATTAGCCTTAAAGCTGAAGCAGAGGATGAGATTATATTCTTTTGTTACATGTCTGGTTGTGAGAACATATTTATTAAAAGTGGGAAGAGAAACAGCTGGATTGGAATTGCAGCATGGGTTTCTATAAAACAACTCATGCCATATTAGTGTTATCCCCCCCCCTCACCTTGTCAATAAAGTTACAAGCTTGGTAGATCATGATAATGTTATGGATGTTGTATATCTTGATTTCAGTAAGCCTTTTGATAAGGTCCCCCATTATATTCTTGCAGTCAAGCTTGTGAAATGTAGGCTATACATTGATGTTGTTTGGTGGATTTGTAATTGGTTGACAGACTGAACCCAAAGAGTGCTGAGAAAATGAAATATCCATATATCAATGACACCTAACTTGAATAGAGTACATGTGAAAAGGATCTAGAGCTGTTAGTCAATAATGTGATGCAGCAGCCAAAGAAAATCAATGTAATTGACTTACAAATGCAATGTTGATTTAATTAATCCAGATTATGTGCCCAGGATAGGGTCCAGAGCAAGAGAAAGATTCATTCCTGCCCAAAGCCTTCTTAAAAAGTAAATAGAAAGTTTATTGCCACAAAAATGTAGTCATTCCCATTCATTTAGTTTTCCTTGAAATGCATTGTCATACCACTACTACCCCAAAGTGAGTAGCTTATTACAAGTAACTGTTATTTGTAACTCATTATTTGTAAATTGTGGAAAATCAAAATTGAATTAAGTATTAAGATATATGTTCAAATATGGTTTTTGAGACCATTCTGTTTTAAAAACAAAACATATCAATGCATGAGTGGAATCATGGGGTATAAATAACATGGATCACAAAAAGAATTTCCTAAGCTCCCCAATTTCTTCTCCTCCACATCTTCTACTCAGTTCTGCTCCATGGTGAGATTCTTTAAGGAGAAACAGATGCTTTTGGCATCATGTACAGCTTAGTGCTAGATATGATGGGAAGTTTGCAAGATCAGACTATGATGGAACTGTGATTCTAGAAGTATAATAAAAATATGTAAAAGCTTTCGACTTCATAATAATAAAATTTTAAACACACTATTATAGAGAAAGATAGTGAAATAAAAGATTATTAAAAGGTAAAGAGGGGGGAGAAGGAAGGAAATCTTTGAATTACAAACTGCAAATAGATAACATTTTCATCTGATTTTTTTTTTAATTGGGAGAGTAAGAAATATGAAAATTTATTCATAAACTGAAGTTTCCAGTGTGATTTAAAGTGAAGATCTAGATATTTTTGTCTCTCCAGTCCAATATTTTTGGACATCTCCTTTAAGGGGTTTGAATACTTAGTTCTTAAAACTCTGGGTTTGAAATTCTATCTATTTAACCATATTTCTGGTGTTGAATTAAAGTTGCCACCTATTTTTGCTGACAGGAGAAGGCAATACTAATATATCCATCCATCCCTGCTTCAAAGTGATGTTTTAAAGTTCATTAACCTTTTACAATACTAGGTCATTCACCAGTTTTCTTTTCTCATGTGGCATGTGGCTCCCAGAATATTCTAACTATATAGATACTTCATAGAAAAGTAATCTAAATTTCCTTGGGGTAATTCATCTGCTGAAAGATGCTACCCTTGGATGTATTCATTATACTCATTATATATGCAGATTGTATCACAAAGCTCAAAAAGTTTCAGAACGCCAATTGCTGGAAAAGTATGACTAAGTTTAACTTGACTGATCTCTCCTTTTAATGAAGCCTTCAAGTGCTACGACTTATCAAGGTTAAGGCACATTGTCAATTATTTATCTTTAGCTTTACATCTAGAAAGTACCATATATATATATATATATATATATATATATATATATATGCACACACACACACACACACACAGGCACTTTGTGAGCACCTAGCTCAAAGTGATAAATAGATTATAGATCTCTAGGAAAGAACTAAACCTATTAGACATACAGGTGGGTAAAGTGCCGAACTTTCGTATCTGAGCAATCTCTTTGAAATCAGAGTCTTTTGCATCTTATTATAGACTCTTCCTCTGTCACGAGAAATTAATAAACTGCACAACAAAGGGAAGAAAGACACAATATCTGTTTCAAGGGCAGGATACCACTTTTCCAAGATGCAAAATCCAAAATACACACTGTTGATGTCTTTATAAGGCCAATCAGAAGGCACACATGAAAAATTTAAATCAGTTTATGAAAGTTCACTGCCTTCATTACCAGGAAGAGATGGTTTTAAAAAACAATGAACAACCAAAGAAAAAATAACTTTCCTGACTTTCATTCTTGGGTTTGGATATTGCAGTGAAAGGGTGTTCATACAGGCTAAAAGCTCAGTCCACAACACTGCTCCACACAATTTGATATGGAGGAACAACAGGGACATACAATTTCAGTTCTCAAGGACTTTATAGTTACAATGGATATCTGAAATTTTATGGCTTGCTTTTACTAGTGCTGCCATGTTCCACCCACTCAAATCTGGGTGTATAATTTGTCTATCATACAAATTTGCATAAAAACAGGATTAGGATTACATCATTTTTATAGTATGCAAATTGTTTTAATTGTGAAAATTACTCTAATTTAGATTCCAATTATACAAATTCAGAGTGTTAATTGTAGTGATTTTTTTCTTCTAGTACATTTCAACTTTCAAACCATTCCTTCTGGCTGCCCTAAGAAACGTATCCTCAATGTTTTGGGGATTTTGCTTATTTGTCAGCACAGCTAAGAGGGACCATAGGAGTATAATTTTCTGCAGAACAATGGAAGGAGGGTGAAGCATATTTAACCATTCCTTTACCAGCCAGTTTCTCTCTCCAGTTCTTAATTCTTCTCCCTCTGGCTATTATCTCCCTTCCACATGCCACATTCTAGGCCTGGATTTTGCCAGAAACACAAATCTGGAACCCTCTATAAAGAAATGCCCCAGTCATTTTGAGTACAGGTGAACAAATCAGTGTCAGCATCACTTCCTTCCACATCTGCATTTGGAACATTTGGGAAAATTCTGAACAAAACTGAACTGACACAAGGCTCTCTTCCATTCCTAATCCCAATCCTGCTTTTAAAGAAGGAGGAAGTGATGCTGACACTGATGTGTTCACCTCTACTCAAAATGACTGGAGTCAAGATCCACATAGGTAATTATCACCATCAGTAATGTTTCATACCTATGCAACCTCCCACCTTTGATTTTGTTAGTCCGTGTGTGTGTGTGTGTGTGTGTGTGTGTGTGTGTGTGTGGTTTTTTGCATGAGTGAGTGTGTTTATTCCCCTTTAAAATAAATCTTATTCTTATTTGGAAGTCTACCTCTGGAGTTCTGTGTGAATTTCGACCCTGTAAAAGCTAGGAATGATCTCTTACCCCCGGTCCTTCTAAATCTCTCTGTTTGAGCTAAGTTCAAATTCCCCTGAGTGAGCATTGGTTTGGTGTCTCTCCGACACCAGAGCACTATAGGTAACAACAGAAATATTATTTTATGAGCAGGAAATGACTTGTTTTCTGTGCAGTAACCTATTTTCTGGACACACATATTATTTTTAGTACAGAAAATGCTATTTTCTGTCAAAAGCCCACATGTATTTTTCATGCAGATTAAGAATTTTGCCCTTCTAGGATTCTGATTGCCTGGTTACCTGACACTTGAGAAATCTTTTTCCTCCATTTAATTTTTTTCCTCAATTTAAAAAACCATCTCTATTGAGAGGGAAGCCCTTGGAATGATTTCTTTCTGAGTCATCAAGTCCTGAAGACTTAAGGTAAAAACCATGCCGGTAGACTACACTGGCATAACTACACACTGGCATAAGCAGTGGCCACAGCAAGGAAAAGGCCATGGACTCATTAGTCATAAAACACTGGAGAAACAGGCTGCTTAGAGTCAGAAGATTCTGTCTTCCTTTCCTCACAACTGCTGTGCAATCTGGGGAAAAGTACAAATACTTGCCTAGTGGCTTCCAGCCTTATGTTCTATTTACATTAGATGTAGAAATTTGAGATATTGCCAGACTGCAATTCTCATCCATCCAAACCACAACAGACAATTGTGAGGGATTCTGAGAGCTGCAGTAAAAAAACATCAGGAAGGCCTTATCTTCCACATCCCAGACCCAAACCATATAAGACAGAAGTGTTAGATATAAGGAGCTGGCAGACCCCTAGGCTAAATAATGCCATGGGATATTTTGGAGTGTCTGAAGCTGTTCCAAATCTCAAGCACTCTCAAGTGTCTCTTCCATAATTGTGTCAGCCATTTTATGTGGAGATGCTGCCAGATAATACTGCAGAAATATTAAATCAAGATGATGCCAGAGATGAAGCAGGATGTGTTTTAGACCAGAATAGGAAAATTACTCTAGGACAGGAGTAAGAATCATTCAGTCATCTAGTTGTTGTTGAACTGCAACCCCCAGGATTCATCATCCTCAGCTTTGCTGTCTAGGGCTGCTGGGAAATGTAGTCCATCAATATCTGGAGTTCTCACCTCTGCTGTAATAGCAATTCCTACTTGGAACATTCTGCACAGTGGAAGTAATGGTCTGCGTATGAACTAATTAGCCATTGTTGCTGGATATCAATGGGGTTTGTAGATTTGCTGTTACTTGTCCATGTTCCTTAGTGGAAGCAAGCAGAGGCTGAACAACAGAGCTTCCACCACATGCACGGGACAATGCTAACTATTCTTCAGGCACTGTATCAGTACCACCAACTCCCATCAAGCTTACTGACTTTGCCACTGCCAAATATCACTCTCAGTTAAGGTCAACCTCTCTGCAACCATCAGCTGAGACATTCTTTCTCCCCTCCCTCAAAATTGTCTACTTTTGTATGTATACACACATACCCTCTCACTCAAAGAAGATCCCTTTCCTATTTCTGAAATCATTCATTTCAAATAAAGTATTTGAAGAAACAGATTAGCTGTTGAAATACTCTGGATCTGACACTCAAACACTCTTTCTCTGAGGCAGGGGAAGAAAAAGAGAGAGAAAGAGAACATTATATTATGTTGCTTCACTGACAGCATCTCTTGAGGAGCCACAGTGATACCCCATAGCAAGTTCTATGACATTTCCTAATAACCTCTGTGCATGGATTTTTTCTTTCTCTAGCAACTTCTGTTTGGTAAGTCAGGAAAGCCAGCTAAGGATTCATGACTTGATGAGCATTTCTTCCAAATGCAAACAAATCCCCAATCTGTTCTTCACATCACCTTCTTCTTGAACAGCAGTGACACTGCCATTTCCAGAGCTTTTGTGAGCAAAGAAATTAGCTCCTCCACTCATATTCTCTTGTGAACTGTCAGTGTTGAAAACACTCTATAACATGTCATGACTCAGATTGCCAGCAGTGGTTTGGATATTGACTAAGAGGGAAGGGAGTCAGGTGAATCTGTAGGACCACCGACAGAATATAGGCCTTTGACACTGAGCTTGAGTTCACCAACCAAGGCCATCAGAATCTGGGATCACCAAATCTAAAATCCTTGAGTTAGTAACAACAGGGACTACTGCTCCTGAACCAGATCCATTAAACAGCCAATATCTCAAGCCCCAAAGTCTTTACATGCTCAGTGATTACCACTACTGGCAGTATGTCCATCAAAAGTCAATTGAATGTCAAGTTCCACCCACAGGTCTGTTTCTTTAAGGCTTTCCCCAAGAGCCCTAGTTACACATTGTCTCTTTCCTCTTCAGAAATAACTACAAGGTGCTTTCCACCACACAGGACAATCAATTTTTTTTTCCTTCAGTGAGATGCTGTCACAAGGACCTTTCTTCAAGTCCACACTCTGTGTATAAATAATGTATAAATAATGTTGAATTGATTTATTTGGCTCTTTAACACACACATGCACACTTATTCACAATGCATCATGAGTAAGCAGTAGGCGTGTATGGATAAAAAACAGAGAATGTTTTATTATACTACAAACTTTAGATGTTAATATAGGCATATTAATTTATTTCTATAGTCAAAGCATGGCTTTTTATTAAATTGATTTAGGTTGCACATGTGATATGGTTGATATTATTTTAAACTGTTTTAACTTGTCCATTTTTAACTGAAAAAATATTTAATATATTTTAGGTTTTTTTTTAAAAAAAATGTTATTTATTCTTTTAAATTGATTCTATTGTAAGCCACCATCAGATCTCCAGATATAGGATGGGACATAAATGTTATAAATGTTTTTGTTGTGTGCTTTCAAATTATTTCTGACTTATGGTGACCCTAAGGTATCATGGGTTTTTCTTGGGCTGAGAGGCTGTGACTCATGCAAGGTCAGTGGCTTTCATAGCTGAGAGAGGAACTGAATTCCATTCTCCAGAATCCTAGTCCCATGATCAAACCACTATGCCATAAAGATTCTCAAATAAATAAATAAATAAATAAATATTATTCTTAATGAATATTTTGTTGCAATGTAAAATTATCTACACAGTATAGTTTTATAGTTTTAAATCAGAAACTCTGGTAAAGTGGATTGTGTCTAAGAAAGGTTTCCTAGAAATGTCTTCATCCAGTTAATCTCAAAGGTGCTACCGGCTCGGTTCAAGTCTTTCTCTCTATACTATCATTCAACCCACTCTCAAAAAATACAAAAAAAACTACCTCTCTTTCTCTCTTTCCCTCTCTCTCTCTGGCTCTTTTTCATCCCATCTTCAATTAATAATCTGTTTCTCTTTCCGTTGTCCCAGTCACACAATTTTTAAGCAACATTCTCTCAACAAGTAACCTTTTATGTCCAAATTCACATTCTCAGCCAATCCCTCCCTGGGACCCCTATTTCTAGTTGCCATATTAACAGTAGTTACTATGCTACAAAGCCCATTTACATCAAAATGTCCATTCTCCAGCCACTATGTAGAGCCCACAAGTGGTAGTTAGACTGAATCACTATTTTAAAAGCTCAATAACTACCTCTTCTCAGAACAAGTTCTCCCTTCTTAGGGAACTGTCCATTGACTGGAGGAACGTGTCTTTAACCATTTGGTTTTTATTTTTGTTTTCCAAGTCTGTAAAATAAAGTGGATATTACATATTCCTTGCTTCTCAGCCTGTGGGCTGTCTCTCTGATCCAAAATCCTGCTAAATGTATTTTTTTTCCATGGACTTTATCTTACCAGGACTGGAAAAGACAAAATAAGAATGTGTCATATGGTGAACTCAAAAATTAGTAGTGAATTCAAGATTACAAGTATATGGCCTTGAGCCATATTGTCAATGTATGCACAAATAAACCTGCTGTGATAATTTCCTCTGCACATTGGGAAAGGTTGTGCCCAAATCAACCTGGGGATTATTACTGTACCTTATCTCACATCACATAAGATTGTGTAAACTGATCTCTCTCTCTCTTGCACACACACACATACCATTGACAGAAACTTTGGTCTAATCTACCACTTGACAATTTCAGTAACCTAATCTTCCTCCTAACAGAAGAATAAACTTCATCTTTTAGTGTATCAGCAGGAAAACCATTGCTATATTCTGATCATGACCCTTCATCTTTTGTTGTTTAGATGACCAGATCTACAGATATTTTGATTGTCTCCATGCCGGCATCTTCCCCATGAAATTAAATAAAATACATGAGCTGGAGGGAAGCTGGATGAACGGTTATGCAAAAAGTGAAAGCGAGAAGACTCTGGGGACATGACATGTACAGAAGAATTCTATTTAATTCAACCTTTCTTTTTCTTTCTTTCTTTCTTTACTGAATTTTGGCAAGTTCCTCAGAAAGGCCTTTGGCCAAAGTCCCAAAAGGAGGAATGCTTCCAGAAGGTAGTGCTGGGGGACTTTAATTCAAAGTTGTGGCTTTTGGCTTATGAGGTTCGTCGAGGTTCTATGTTTTAAAAACCTACAACAGAAAATGTACATTGTGTACAGTAGTGTACATTGTTGCCAGTATGATAGCATTCTATTCTCCATTTCTGATCACTTCTAGAATATTGTAGATGTCTTAGACCAGTGCTTGATGGCAGTATTTGGCTGGATTTATTATCTTGATGGCTAACAACAAAAAGCTAGATCAAGGCAAGGCACTGGTGATGTTACATAATATTATACCATCCTGAGGCAAGATAGAGGTATTTCCAATTGTTCTGAATAAGTGTTTCACTTCATATTTTCCACAAATGTTGGAAGTGGTTGCAACTGCCTCTGAGAGCTCATGTGCTTCGAGATGTTCTTGGACCCAATCCTTAGGTCTAGGCTTTCATTCCTTAGTTAATAATAATAATAATAATAATAATAATAATAATAATAATAATTTATATTCCGCCCTTTGGGGACCCAATCAGGGTGGCTTACAACAACAACAAAAAAACATACAATATATCACAAAACACAATTCCTCCCCCCCCCCTTAAAGCTGTATTAGATCAAATGAAGATTAAAACTACAATTTTGAACAATTGAAAAAATTAAAATTTAAAACATTACAAAGCACAAGATTGGCCCAAGGC
>JAIPUX010001880.1:107765769-107777596 GCA_020142125.1 Phrynosoma platyrhinos | reverse complement strand
GAGGTTACCAGCACATGCACAACAGTCTCGAGATCCCTTCTAGAAAAGTGAGCAGCTGGCATATCAGCTGAAGCTGATAACAGGTGCTCCTGACTGTCGCATCTATCTAATTTGTCATTAGGAGCAACGAGTCAAGGAGCACTCCCAGACTGCAAACAGAGTCACTGGAGGAGAGTGTGGTCCCATCCAGGACTGGAGGTTGCAACCCGATTCTTGGTTTCGGGGCCACTACCATGAGCACCTCCGTCTTGTCCGGATTCAGTTTCAATCTGTTTTTCCTCATCCTGCCCATTACCGCCTGAAGACATTCATTGAGAGAGGAGATGCCATTAGAATTCGAGGCCAATGAACGAGACAAGGAGAAATAGATTTGGATGTCATCAGCGTACTGATAACACCCAGCACCATAACTCTGTATAATCTCACCCAGCAGCTTCATATAGATGTTAAACAACATCGGGGACAAGATAGCCCCCTGAGGGACCCCACAAGTGAGCCCCCTCTTGCTTGAGCTACTGTCCCTGAGCAGCACCCTCTGGGACCTACCTGAGAGGAAGGACCAGAACCACTGCAATGCAGTGCCCCCAATACCTAGCCCTCTCAGGCGGTCCAAGAGGATGCCATGATCTATCATGTTGAAAGCTGCTGAGAGGTCTAGGAGCACCAGCAGGATCACACTATCCCTGTCAATGCTCAGATGCAGATCGTCGGTCAAAGCAACCATGGCAGTCTCAACCCCGAAGCCTGTCCTGAAGCCAGTTTGAAATGGATCTGGATAATCAGTTTAATCCAAGACAGCTTGGAGCTGAAGAGCAACCGCCCTCTCAATTACCTTGCGCAAAAATGGCAATAAAGAAAAAGGCCTGTAGTTACTCATATCCAGGGGGTCCAGGGAAGGTTGTGACTAAAAAATATCATTGAACAATTTAGATTGGTGTACCAACTGGTTACAGTGATATGGCAAGCATGCCTTAGTCATCTCTTGTCTTATTATAACACATTCTTCCTTTAAAGATATTACATTGTATTTATGGAGGAAAGATGACATTTTAAAAATTGGCCCACCCATCCCAAAATTTGTTGTAGTCCCACAAAAACTGTGCTAGAATAGACCTATTGAATCAATTGAGATATGATGAGTCAACATAACTTTAAACACCATTGATTCAATAGGACTATTTTAATTGAGAATAACATTAAGTTAAACTTCTGTTTGTTGAGTTTGGCCCAGTTTGAATTAAAACATTCTTAGCAACTAATGAATCATTAATTCTATTTAACCCCTAATTATATGATGACACAGTTCTTTTATTTTGCTGCTCCTTAATTTTCAGTTGAAATTTAAAGTTGCAGACTACTTCCAAGAGATGATTCAGTCTACCAAAGGAACAACTTCAACAAATGTGTAATTGCCTTAATAAATTGATTACTTTTTTAGGAGGAGGGGGAGGAGGAGGCAGCTTGTGTCAGAAGATTCAACAGCCTCATATGCATTACATATGCACTTTCAGTATCTAATTAGATGATAATATTCTGGGTGCTTATAAGGTACAATTCAAATGCCTTGCTTACAACAGTGTTTAGCATTTGGCAAATAAATCTTCATAGCAATTAAATCCCTTGCTATTATGAAAATGCTACCATACTATTGTAATAATAGAGGATAACACAGTCAATTCCACTAATCAAGAGGCTATTCTTTGAATAATTGCAAGATTTATGACTAATCATTGCAAAAGATATGCTGCAATTCATACCCCAAGTACACAAAATCTACTACCTTTCAAATAAATCTGATTGATGTAATCTTACCCTTTATGTGAAGCATATGCATAAAAATCGTCTATAATGGTTGAAGTAGAAATTACAAGTGTTTTATTCTAAAATGATTCCCTTCCCTTTTCCCAAACCTGAAACCATGAGCATTTGGAAATGCAAAGAAGTACACTGTCCTACTTTTCTGAATGGAAAAGTTGTAGCCAAAGATGAAAGAGTAGAAGAATTATTTAATTTCCATTAAATATAGAGGTTTCTTATATAATTTTATTGATAGAACTATTTGTCTTCAGTTTAACTCTTATACCAGGGGTGGGGACAATGGATTCCATGGGAGTGGGTTGGTGTATCCACTCTGGATTTTAATGTGAACTTTAAAGGAACTATCCAAGGTGGTGAAATTACTTTGATCACCTTAGATGCTTCAGCACCTTAGATGGTTCCTTTACAGTCTGAACTAAAATTCAGAGTGTTATGGTCACCACTAGACAAGAAGGTCTTTGGAGAGGGGCAGATTCCTCCCACCAACCACTGTAAGCCAAATGACATCAGGAAGGTATGGCCACACTGCTGGAAGTGGCACTGTGGCCACACTGCTTAACAACATTGGATCCATTTTCAAAGGACTATCTGGAGTTTTTTTCAGCTGCCACTTAGAACAGGAATTTGCTGTTATTCTTCCCATACACCACACCCTGGTATTCTCTGTACGCTTCCAAGATATGGTTGGAAATAATCAAAGAGGTATTACAGAATTTAAAAGGCAACTGTTCTGCATAATTGAATGCCAGATCTCCTTAGTCCCATAGGTGTTATGATTAGGCTACTGGCAACCTTGAATGGCCTTGGGACTTTGAGACCTGAAGCAGTACTTCTTCCTATATATCTCAGTGCAAGAACTGAGATCTTCTGGAGAGGCCCTCTTCTGTGTCCCCAAGGGGAAAGGCAATATGATGGAGGAGGAAACAGGAGAGAATTTTCTTGGTTGTGGTTTCTCACTTGTGGAATGCTCTCTCCTTGATGCCTGAGCTGGCACCAGGCTTCTTTTTTGCACCAAGTCACAACATGGCTTTTAATTATTGCTTCTGGGACCAAATTTACTTTTATGAATGTTAATGATTTTAACTTTGTTAGCCTTTTATAACACTTTAAACTGTTACACTGTTTTAATATATTTATATTGCTTAAATTAAGTATTGATTTTTATTTGAAATTGTTTATGTTCTTTTACATAGTCAACACTCTGGGATCTCATGAAAAAAGGGCAGGCTTAATATACCTTTGTAAAATAAAGAAAGAAATAAACAATTAGTAAAAACTTATAAATTCCTCATTTTTTATTGAGGTACCCTATGCTGATAGCAGGGGAAGTGTAAGTCATCAATATGTCCTGTTGGTTATATAGATTAAATCAACACATTTGGCAGGGATGTGCAGGAAATTCAGAAGGTAGGGCAAGGTTAGATCTTCTAGACACTTGTACAGGGGAGTTCAATCTGCTCCTCAGGTTGAAAAACACATGGGAAGAGGATGCATAATCTTTGAAGCTAACATGTTTCATTCACTTTGCGTCTCACAGGTGTCTCAAGATGACATCCCATGATATAGGGATAGAAATTCTTACTAGTCTCATTTGTCTGCCTGAGCATGAGAAAATATCCCCCCCTTTTTTTGGCTGACCAGATGGCAAGAAGGTTTTAGTTTTGCTTGTTTGTTTGTTTTGCATGTTCTTGATAACAGTAGTCACATTTGTGAGATTAACTGTCAAGGGTGTGAACCATTTTTGTGCAGTCTACAGTGCAGTTTTCATGCCTTGTTGCAAAGACTTTTTAGAAAAGCAGAACCACTGGATCAATAATCTGTCTTTATATGCTTGCTGTGTTTGTGTGTTTTGCATCACAAACATAAATGAGACTTTGTTTAAAAAAACATAGGATTCTTGTGCAAATTGTTGATACACTGATAGAGAAAAACCACTTGCTGAGGACATGAAAAATCTTGCAAGAGTTGTTGATTTCTGGACAGGCATTTCAATGTGTTGAGACACCATCTCTCCCCCTCCTCCATTGTCTAATATTTTTTGTTGTTTGTCCCCTACCCTAATATCTCTGCCTTTGGGCAGAGAAATAAAAAAAAAAAATATGCAGGAAAAAAGTAAAGAAAAAATAAATAAAATTAAGCATTACAAAATTGCAAATCAGATTTATTCACTTAACTGTTCAGTTACTGCACCACCACTAGTATCTAAAAGAAATATTTCAGAATAAGAATCAAAGGAACTTTCTGCCTTAGATTTTCAAATTCAGTTGTGCCTTTGCTGTTCAATCCACTACTCATATCCATCAGCACTACAACTTAAAATGGTTTCCATTTAATGGCTTCTTCCTACATTACCTTGTGATTCTTCCCCCCTCCACCACAAGTTGGAATCTATCAAAGAATATTCAGCACCCCAAAAGGAAATGACAATTTTAAAGGGCCTTGTGGGAAAACTATCCCTGCTAAATTAATTTACATTTTGTAATTGTAAAACATGGTCTGCTGTCTACAACAATTGTAACTGTAACAACTTGCACTGAAGACATGTATCTTTCTGATAACTGATTGTGACAAATGAAGCACAAAACAGGCAGAGAAAGCAACCAATATTATTATGCTATATAACTACATCTATGTCTACACATCGTTGGAGTGCTGGGAATAGAAGAACAGCCACCTATTCAGCTGCATGAACATTGGGAATGGTAAAAGTGCCAAAAGGTACAATCCCTATACCAACAGTAGGGAAAATGCAGCTCTGGGGTCACATGTGGGTTCCTCCCAAAGCAATTTTTGCAACCCTAGACCTCACTGGACTCATCACATTGTCCCTTTGTTATAGCCAAAGAAAGGTCAAATGGCTCTCCTGAAAATTGTAAGGAGTAAAGATGTACATTTTCAATACCTTGCAGGGACCTTGTCTCCTATTTACTATTTAAAAAGAACTGTCATTGGTTTTTCTCTCTCTCTCTTTCTTTCTTTCTTTCTTTCTTTTTTTGGCAATTCATGCATCTCCCAGGGGATCATATGGTCAGAAAAGTGTCCCCTGGAATGGTTGCAGTTGCCCAACCCTGTCCTAGGAGACCTGTTTGAGCTAAAGATGGATAGGAAAGAGAGAAGCGGTTAGACTTAGGCTAGACTAAGAATGGGAAATAATGCAAAGGGGATTTGATTTGGAAAAAAATAAAAGAAATGGGGTTTTCACACCTCTTAAAATCATTATAAATTCCTCATTTTTTATTGAGTTCACCTTGAGAAATGGCACATTTGCAAGGTTTATGAGACATTTCCAACAAGGAATAAAATGTGCCCTAGACAGTGTGTACTTTCTAAAATGTGAAGAACTAAAGTTTTCCTTGTTGAAAAAAATATGCACAAACATCCCTTTGATAGTATGGGAAAATTATTAAATTAGGTAAAGTTTATGTCAAGGTACATACAAAGGAAAAATATGGGGAAAATATAATCTCTCACCACTACAGACTCTTTCAAAATGTGGGAAGATAACAAGTGGAAAACACAGAAGAACACAATGAAATTAAAGCAGGGATATCTTCATGCTCTTACTTAGCAATATTGGCAAGTCCACCCTCCACATCAAAACCCAACCCTCTATCCATTACATAAATCAAGTTCCAGATATTCTCATATCTGTTCTACAGTTATGTAAACAAGCAAGGGATTAATTGGTTTTACTGTTTCTTGGAAATAGGTAAATACTTGCATATTTCAATTGACAGCTTCATTTGGACACAGGGCATTTCTTTCATTTGATGTGGTAGATAGGGATGAAGCTTTCATGGCTGCTAGCTAGAAATTCAGGAGTGGGAGGGTAAGCTTCAAAAAAGTACACTTCTGAAAAGTGTATCAAGGGAACTGCTGTTCCAGGAAAGTAAAACTGATATTAACTTGGATGCATTCTCTCTATACTTGTACAGGGCAAGAAGAGTTTGTTTTGGCCATAAAGGTATTCAAGTGAATTAGAGTCACAAAATTGTTTTGATCCACTGAAACATCTGTGAAGAAAGTCAACTCGGAGCACTTTAGAATAAGAAAATTATCAAATCAAAGGAATTGTTGAAGATCATAAAATCATAGAATTGGAAGGAGTCTCATGGATCATCAGATCCAACCCTCTACTAAATAAAAGATCTCCAGATAAAGCATCCCTAGCAGGTAGCTATGCAGACTCCTTTTGAAGTCCAGAAGATGTCTAGGCAGTTGGTTCCATTGCTAAACCCCTCTCACTGACAAGTAGATGCTCCTATTGTTCAGTTGAAACTTACCCTCCTGCAACCTGAAACCATTAGACCTAGTTCAACCCTCTGGGGAAGCAGAGAACAGATCTGCCCCCTCCTGTTTGTGACAGCCTTTTGTGGTATTTAAAGAGGGCAGTCAAATCACCCTTAGATAATTTCCTCACCAAGCTAAACATGCCTGGCTTCTTCAACCTCTCCTCATACATTTTGTTCTCCATACTTCTTATCATCCTCATTGTCCTTCTCTGAATTCTGAATAGTAACAGAAAATAAACACAATACAAAGTTAACTACCCATTTCCAAATTGCCATCAATACACAAATAGGCCTGGAAATAAATTCCAAACAAAGCTGCATAGGATCTGGCTGGGGGAAAAATACAGATTTTTGTGTGTATTTAAATACACATATCCACCAGCACTCATCATCTCTTCTTATCAAAGCTATAAAACATGCATCCCTGTTTTGTGAATGGAGAAGAAACATAAGGGCTTTCCCAGTTGAGAAGAAATGGAATCACATTGGACATTCTTTCTCATTTTAAAAAAGAGGCAGAGTTATTATTCATCTTATTCCATGTGAAAAGACAGAGCAACTTAGTGACTTTCATTATCTGTGAAATTAGGTTTAATCTTTTGCAATTACTGATGAAAAGAGTCATCACATTTTCCACAGATCCTCAAGAATTATTCAGAAACCTTTCACTTAATTTGCAACATTCATCTACAATCTTGGATATGCAGTTTTGATTCCCAGAAATGGAGATAATGGCTATTTGCAGTCAATCGTAAACTGCACTTTGTCTTATTAAAATGTTTGAGCATCACCAACAAACAGCTGATTACATGTTTGGTTTGGAGCAGCCTGTATTCACAAATAACAACCCACTTGTAATCTATTTAATATGTGGAATTACATCCAGAAGCTAAACCAATGCACCTTTATATGAAGTGACATGATATTTTCAATGTTGTTCTGTTGTTTTTTTTAACTGAAATCCTGTAAATCCTATTCCTCTGGAGTAGTTCTCCAGAGATGAGTTCTATTAGCTTAACAAGTGTTTGCAATGAATATTGGCCTGACTTCTGCTTGAATCTTTCAACCATGACAATATAATTAAATGTTGCCAACGATCTAACAAGTGCTAGACACAAAGATGAAATGACAAGGAGACTTTTTATTATTCAGAAAGAAGAGTTTTTCAACTCCCTGTATCATAACATCCTGTTGAACAAACACATTGATATTAGTCTGAATGCCAAAGCCGTAGCTTGGTTTAAAACCTCAAAAGGCACTGCATGGTATGTTATTACAATTGGTTACAATCTCTTGGTACTAAATGATGGACATATAAGGAATTCATGAGACATTAGGCAGCTACAGTATGTGAGAAGTGCTTTTGCAGATCCATTTTTCATACAATTTCCCAGTTACTCACTGGTTTATTTACATTACCAAGTTACTTTGGGTACATCTACACTATAGAAATAATTCTAACGTTTGACACCACTATAAGTGTTGTAGCACCATCCTATGGAATCCCAAGATGTGTAGTTTTACAAAGTCTTTAACCTTCTCTGCCAAACAGTTGACCATCAAACAGCATATGGAGCTTGTCTCCTTTTCATCTTCTTTTTATATAAATGCTTTATACATATATAAAATTTAATATGTAGTGCATATATGATGCAGTGGCTCAAGTGGTTAGGATGCTGACTCTGTTGATTGCAAGATGCTGCATGATAGGGTGAGCTGCCATCACTAGTCTCAGCTTTTGCCAACCTAGCAGTTCAAAAGCATAAAAGTGCAAGTAGATAAATAGGCACCACTTTGGTGGGAAGGTAAACAGCATTCTGTGCAATCATGCTGGCCACATGATCACAGAGTAGTCTCTGACAATGCTGGCTCTTTGGCTTAGTAATGGAGATGAGCATCAGTCCCTACGGTAAGACATGACTTGACAACCTTGTCAATGGGGAATACCTTTGCACTGGCACAAAGGACACGAGACACCTCTTTTGGGTTTAAACAGGCCACAACTTTTATTTTTGCTGTACAGGGTCTATTTACACTGATTTACAATTAAACACCCAACACTTTGTCACATGTGTGTGTAAAGGTGTAACCTACCCAGGTGGGTGGTCCTTCACCACATGTGACAAAGTATGTAATTAAACATCAACAACAAATTTACAAACCCCTCCCCGCCAGAAATGATGTCATATTACATCATATGATGTCATTGCTTAATGACGCCATGCAGTTAACTGCATACATCACTTCCTGTAATTTAAATTTTTGCCAAGTTTACCCCAATTAAATTTAATTAGCCAATTAATTTCCCTGTGGGGTGGGGGTCGTTAACCTTCCCATTACAAAATACAACCAAATTTTCAAAATTTAGACCCTAATTCCTTAAATTGTGACAAAGCTAACAGTGATTTAAACATACCAACACAAGTTTTTTAACCTATGACCCATACCCAACAGTCTGAGCACACATTAATCTCTGGGAGGGCGAAAAACCCAGGGTGACAGCCCTGGGTAAACATTCCCTCCCAGCCCCTGAAGGCGACCAGCCTAAGCCTGAGAGTAACCTAACATAATGCTTTAAATTAGGGTGGGTGGGTTGGGTCACTCAGTTCCAACTCTAAAATGGCTGTCACCAAGTGGCAGCACAGAGCTATATAGAACAAAGTCACAGAGAGAATCTTGCAAGGGTATGAGCACCACAAGATTTCCTAACATCATGCAAGCAACTTGATTGGCCAAGCATGCAGGAACTAAACAGAGATCCCTGAACGCTTGGCAAATCAGGCCTCTCATGTCCTTATATGGCCGGCACAACAAGAAACCCCTCCCGACTTGTCGGGGGGTGTCTTTACTTTTTTTTATATGTATAAGCACTCTCTCTCTTCCTGACTCAAGTAGAGCCATTGAATCAATGGAAATGGTCAATGTATTGGCTCACGATTCAAGAACTGATTGAAATGGGTATACTCTAGTTGGATTTCCTCTGTAGATTCCAGCCATGCAGGTGCATATAATTAAACATACTTGTTTCAGAGCTTGGAAAAGTTAGAATTTTGACAACTCCCAGAATTTTTCTAGCTAGAATGGTAGGAATTTCTACTTCTCCAGGCTGTAGCTAGATGACAGCACAACGCCAACTAAAACAGTAAGGACACACCTTTGCTTGAACTTTTGATGTATCTCAGCCTCCAGCACTGAGGTGCCTCTCCAAATGCTGCTGGACTGCAACTTCAATCAACTCCTACCATTGGTTGTGTTGCCTAAAGTTGGTGGAAGCTGCAGTATGTTATGCACACATACGTTCCCTTACATATGTGGTTGTTACTTGGGGGTGGAGCACTGTGTAACATAAGTATTCAATTAACAGTTGTGCAAGTGGAGTTCCACAAGTATAAATGTTGAATATGCATTTTTACAGCCTAAAATGGTGAATAACTAACCATTAGTATCTTAAGCTACAGTATAACTCTTTATACACCAGGACTGGAGAAACATCCACAGTACATTTTCCATCACTCAATGCAGCGATAAATAGGCACACTGGAAGTTGCACAGTTTGTTGCACAATTTTGGTATTCAGTAGAAGGCTGGTGCAACACAACAAGAGTTGGCCTACATGAGTGGAGATTCATACTAGGAAAACCTAATGGTACCTTGGCCCAAATTTATTTTAAATATGAAGATATAAAAACTGTATTGTTTTATTGTTTTGGTAAATATTTCAATACTTCCTTGACAGTTGGCATCACATTTCTTGTAATTTATGAACATGGATGAATACATAGCACACACACACAAATGATAGTTCACAGGTTGTTCCTGTTTGCTTACATGTTGTTCCTGTTCAAAGTGTTGATTAGCTTCTGTCTATAAATAGCTATTACTCAATATTATTGGCTCTCTTTAAGTTTCAGGAGCTGGAAAGCCAGCATGGCATAATGGATTGAGCATCTGGATACAAGGCTCAGCCATGAAACCCATGGATGATCTTGGGCAAGTCACGTGTTCTCAACCTCAGGGGAAGGCAATGACAAACTTCCTCTGGACAAATCTTGCCTAGAAACCCTGTGATAGGTTCAAGTCAGAATGACTTCAAAGTACACAACAACAACAACAACAACAACAAGAAGTGGTGTTTTGCATCTTGCCTGTCATGATTTTACTGCTAAAACAGAGTAATGAGAGTTGTTTTAATAAGTTATGTGATCACATATGAAGTACTGTAATTATTGCAGGGAATTAGTTATCACATCACAGGTGGCATTGATAACAAAGGAGAGGAGGCAGGCTTGTCTTGAGATTTTTTTGTTGTGTTCCTTCAAGTCATTTCTGACTTATGGAGATCCTAAGGAAAACCTATCATGGGGTTTTCTTAAACTGAGAATGTATGACTTGACCAAGGACAACCAATGGGTTTCCACGGCTGAGAAGAGATTTAAACTCTGATGTCAAGTCAAAATCCTATGCAACTCAAGATAATAAAATTTGGAATACAGGTAGCAGATTTTCCAACACCTTGCCTGATAAAGGACATTGTTCTCCAAGTTTCAGATTGACTTGAAATATCATAGATTGAGCTATTTTGGAACATGCACGCCAAAAATAATTCAGGCCTCCTTTCACCCATGAATCAGTCCAAAGTAAGTCAATATGTCTCCAATATTTCTCTATGTACACCCAATAATATTGTGGTGCTACTCAGAACACATTAATAAAAAGTGATTCACTACACTTGCTGTTAATGACAAAGTTGATATCTCAAATCACAGCTGTTTCCCCACAGTAGCCAAGAGCAAAGCAATGCTTTTGGTACTAAATAAACATAGATTATTACCACAGAGCTATAAGATAATCATTTCACAAAACAATAAAAGTGTGATTCAAAGAATGATACAGGCAAAACAGTGAAAATTACCACACTGATTTAGTTGTCATTAAATGGAATATATCTATATATCTATCTATCTATATATATATATATATATATATATAGATAGATATATTCAAATCTGAAGCTAATGTTTGGCAGATGTGGCATATTTGCCTAAAGAAGAATGGAATTCTGCTAAGATATTGCCAAAGATACTTTTTTTAAAAATAAAAAGTTTAGTGATTTTTCAAAGCATTTATTTAAAAATAAACACTGTTCACAACCAGTGGCATTCCTGACTCTGGTGTCACCTGGTGTGGGGGGTTGGGATTTCCTGGCTGGGCAGGGGTGGGGCTTCCAAAGCAGAAGGGGTGGGGCAAACAGGGGTGGACAGATGGGGTTAGCCTTGCTGAGTCCACACATGGGGCCCCCCGCCACTCAGAAAGAGAGAGACAGAGAAACAGAGAGACAAAGTGTTGTCTTGCCATCTTCCTCTCCTTCACTGCCTTTTCCTGCCACCGTCTTGCTGCCCCAAAAATCTCCTCATGTAAAGGTCCCTCCATTACTGAACCTGAAGGCCCTCCATGCACACATATGGTGTATGCTTTCGTTCTCTTTCCCATCACAGTTGCTTCTAATGGCTTGGCCATTTGCCTGCCTGCCTTTTCCAGCCTAAAAATCTCCCAATACAAAGGTCCTTCAGTAGCTGAATTCTCCTTTTTCCCTCCTCAGATGCACTTCCCACCCCATTTCTCACTTTGAGACAGAACAGGGGGCGTCCCCTCTCTCTCCCCATCCACCTTTTACTGCCTCAAAGTCTCTTCAGGAGCCAGCCTCATTTTCTGGCACC
>JAIPUX010001880.1:107703295-107714807 GCA_020142125.1 Phrynosoma platyrhinos | reverse complement strand
TGTGTGGTCATCTGTTCTAGAAAGGCTTCATCCAATTCTTCTGCTTGTCATCCTTTAAATGACATACACAGTTGTGTAAGTACAGTTAGCCCTCCATATTCACAGATTCAAGCAGCCATGGTTTGAAAATATTTTTAAATGCATAAATTCCAAAAACAACCCTTTATTTTGGCATTTTATATAAAGGACATCATTTTACTATGTCATTGTATTTAATGCGACTTGAGCATCCATGGATTTGGGGAACAAAACCTCAATGGATACCAAGACATGTTTTTCTGTCTTGCTTTGCTTTTTTCATTTTCTTTCTTTCTATTTTCTTGGACATTCAGAGAATAATTTTTCCAATCCTCCATAGCCAGCAACACTCACTAGCCATGCACTCCACCCCTGCCCATCATTCCATGGCTGGTGGAGAACACACATGGGGAACTGGAGAGGCATCTGGCTATGCCTACATCACCTGATATAAAATGATAGTATCATCCACTGACACCTCTGGAGGACCATGGAATATCTCAAAAGATAATGTAATCATTCTTCCTCTGGCTGTGCAGACATAACCAGGCACTTTCCAGTACCTACTTTCCCAGGGTCCTGCTCTCCACAAGTCAGGGAATTGGGATGTGGGAGTTGTATCAGCTAAGCAGTGACCCTGGATGTTGCTGAAGGTACAGATGTAGCCTAGCTCTACAGGTGGAGCTATTGCACTACACTGTGGCCTACAAATGTCCAGCATATGCCTGTGTATGCCACTAATAGAATTTTGCCATCATTTTTGTGCCAATTAAATGTTAATTAAAAAGTCTCAAAGTGTAGCCACAAAAAGATCTGCACTTGGACAATGAGTCCAATGTTGGTGCAAAGCATATATTGACTCACTCCTAGTGTTAAAGTATCTATGATATCTATATATCAGCAGAGTTGATGAGACAGACTTATTCATACAGACTGCAGGCTGTATCATCAAGAATTGCTGACAGAGTATAGTAACCCAAGACTATATGCCCTTTTGGATATTCTAATGCAGAGGCAGGGAATGGTGGGCTCACAGGGTTGCAATTCCTATCAGGTGCTAGACAGCAATGCCAATGATAAGGAATGATAGGAATTGTAACAAAATATATCTTGAAGTCACACATTCTTCATCCCTGTTCTACTGTATGCAAGAGGTAGGGTTGAATGTTGTAACATCTCTTATTAGTAACAAGGAGGGATCAATCGTTCAAATGATTGGCATTCATTGCTGCTCCCACTATTCACTGAGAGAGAACCCTCCACAGAAACAGATAGTATAAGAATTAAGTATACATTGGAGTGGAATTTGATGACATAGTTCCTTCTTACAGAAAGCCGGAAAGGGTTGCAGGAACAATACATGGCTACTGAAAACTCACTTGTTCAGATATAACTGACCCAGTTCTATTGATCCAAAAGAAATGTATTTAGCACGCATCCTAAGGCAAGTCACAATTCTGTTCTTGGCTGAACTATAGCCACTTGTAACATGGGGTGATAGTGCTTACTAAATTTATTTAATAACCGTAATAAATAAATAAATAAATATGGATGGTTGTGAGCTAGTGTAGTATAGTGGTTTGAGCATTGGACTATTATTCCAAAGGCCAGAATATGTTTAAATCCCTGCTCAATCATGGAAACCCACTGGGTGCGCTTGGGAAAGTCACACTCTCCCAATCTTAGAGGAAGGCAAGGCAAGACCCCTCTGGAATCTTGTCAAGAATGTGATAGGTTAACCATAAATCAGAAATTACTTGAAGGCACACAACAGAAGAGCACAAAATAATGGGGAGGAGTAGGAGGTCTGAAGAAACACAGAACAAATTGAGAGGTTGTGAAAGAGCATAATGTGATGGGGACTGGAAATGGTCATAATGAAAAACAAACATCCTCAGTAGCCATGTATTGTTCAAAGCAGCAATGGAAAATTAGGGTGAGGTACATAATCATGGAATGGAATATTCTGAGAAAATATATGGCTTGGTGGCTAGAACTCTGAAAAGGAGTACCTTTACATCTTGTTACAGATCCCACTCTAAACTAATATTAAGCAGTTATACCTGACTGCTCAGGTAGATGCACCAGTGAATGGAGGCAAATATAGCATTTATATTTAGTGCTGAAAGGAGCAAGACAATGTCCATGAGACATGTTAGGAAGCATTAATTTCATGCCTTGCTTTAAAATAATCCAGATGGGATTGTTGTGTGGGAGGCAACAGGGGGAGGGAGCAAGACTCTTCAAGGTGGGAAAGGTCAAAGTTGCCATGTTTTAAGAATGTTGGGATCTTTAAGTCTTGTTCAGTCACTTGTCAAGAACAAATGATACTTCAAATAATCAGGAGGCTTCGCTACAAAAAATGCAGTTGAACTATGGAGGTAATTACCGGTATCAGTGGCCCGGTTTGCAGTTTTTTCTATATTAGAAGAGGACAGGTAGGTTCAAATAAATTTAGATGCACACTTAGATGCTGTTTAAGGACAAGTGGAAAATATATCAGTGAGAACAAGGAAGCCTTGAAAACCTACTACCTGTGCCACTTTTTTTTTTAAAAAAAAATCCAAAACATTGTCATTCATGTTTTAAAAATTAGACTAGCTATGTGGAACTTGTGATAAATCAAGCCAAAACACAACAGCCTACCAGCTGTATGTTCCTTTTATCCAAGTTACATGAAAAAAAAAAAAAGCCTCACTTATGCACACACATGCCACTGTCAAGAGGCCAGCTTTCCATCACTGTTCCTGTACAACTGATATTCAGAGGCCTCATGATGGAAAGAAACCTCTCCCTGGCATCCTGCCAGTGGCTTGTGTGTGGATAAGTGAGGCTTACACATTTGCATGTCTCTTTTTGGATGTGGCCATAGGGTGCTATTCACTCCCATTTGGACTCCATCCCTAAAATTCCTCTGGCAACTGTCCATCCCCTGGAAGACTGCTCCTGCTTTTTACTGGTGGTGAGGGAGGGACGGGGAGATAATTCAATCCATAAAGATACAGCTTCTCTGGTCTTGCAGGGGAAGGAAAAGAACTATGATCTCCATCCATGTTGTCGTTGTGTTCCTTCAAATCATTTCTGACTTATGGGTGACATTAAGGCAACCCTATCATGGGGATTTCATGGCAAAAATTTGTTCAGATGAGGTTTGCCATTGCCATCTGAAGATGAGAGCATGTGCCTTCTCCAAGGTTACCAAGTGGATTTCATGGCTGAGTGAGAAATTGAACCCTGGTCTCCAAAGTTGTAGTCCAACAGTCAAACCACTGCACCATACATGACTCTCCCAATCTCCCTATCACCACCAAGCTGAAGCCAGCTACTGCTTCATAGAACCATAAAATCTTAGAGTTGGGGCCACAAGAGCTATATAGTCTAGCCCCCTGTCATATAAGAATATACAACAAAAGCACTCCCGACAAATTACCATCCTACCAATTTACATATCTCCAAAGAGGGATAGTCTAGCACATATTGTGGCAGACTTTTCCACTGTTGAACAGTTCATAGACCAATTAATTTGTCCTCAGATGGATTTTTTTTGTAACTTGAATCCATTAATTCAAGTTTTACTCTCTGCAGCAGCAGAAAACAAGCTCACTCCATCTTCTATGTGAGATCTGTTCAGATATTAAATTCAGATATGACCTGATTTGTCTTCCCCTCTCTCTTTTCTCCATCCATAAGCAGCAATGGCAGCCCTCCTGGGGTTTGATAGCAGTCAAGAGGAGGGTATGAGGCAAAACACAGATGCACAAATTTGGTCACAGTTTGTAAACCCACCTGTTTTGTAATCACAGACAGTGAAAAGTCATGGTCCACTAAGCATAATAGCAGTGGTGTAGTAGTACATTGAGAAATAGCAGTCACACCTCATAATAGTCCCCACAATAGGCATGACCACAAGAATAGAAAAACACCTGGATGGTCCTTGTGGTCTCTTCCAGCTCTATGATTCTATGAGAGGCAAGTTCTGGATCGACAACTATTCTAGTTGTTTCTTTCTTCATCAGGACTAGTGCCAGAGGTGACTTCCATGGAAGTAAAGTGATGAATCAACTCTGGGTTTTAGTCTCAACTTTAAAGGTGTGTCTTAATGTGCTGAAACCTATCCTACAAATAGGTTTGATATCTTGGACAGTGGGCATACTGCCACACTAACATAGAAGACATTAGTCACCACAGACTGACTGACTGAGTAGGTCTTTTGTAAAGCTAATAGATTTTAATTGTTCATTCAAAGCCCTTTTTATATCAGAACAAGGATAGCTCTCAGTGGTATATTGCTATAGGAAAAACCTGTTCCTCCCCACAGCTCTGTGAGGAGTTCTGCTAGTACAATATACAACAGAATCCTATTGGTGGCACACTATCTAATACTGGCAATAGAAGGCTAACTGTAGCTGCAAGCTAACATCTCCTCAGCATAGTGTAGATATTCACACATGAAGATATGCAATGTCAGCATTACATGACCTCCATTCAGAATAACAATATTGTGCCACACATGTTGATAAATGGATGACATGTAATGCACAAGAAACAGTGTGAAACACAATGCAATGTGCAATGTGCAACCACAATGCACAGTGTACAACTACAACATGCAACATTGCTGATTATGCAACGCTACTTCTGCTACTGTCAGTAGAACACATCTGTTGCCTTAAGGGAATAATTTGTCCCACATGGGTTGCACAATTTAGGCAAGCATATATCACTGCCAGGGTGCTGGCCAATATGTGTTAGCTTCAAGCAGCCTATTTTGCCAATGCCTTACTCCCTTAGCAGACCATGATATCTGTAGAAATCATCTCCAGCACCACATTTCAAATTAGCTGATTTTCTTCCTGTCAGTATTTTTCCCTGTCCAGCTTTCACAATTATACACAGAACCTAAATGCACTGTATGATTCTGACTTTGGCATTTAAAGATATGTCTATATACTTGAGGATTGTACCTAGGTGTTTGTTTGTTTTTCATGGTTGCCTTACTTGCTTTTAGTCTTATTCTGATTTCTTGACCACATTCTCCATTTTGGCTAATGAATGAGCCAAGGCACAGGGAAAATTTAATTTCACTATCTTTCTTGCCCAGTGTAACGTTGCATAAATAATCTGTGGTAATTTCTTCCTCTTCTCAATATTAATCTGTAATCCTGGTTTTGTACTTTGTCCTTTAACTTTCCTCATTAGTTGTTCCAAGTCTTTGCTTTCTGCAAGTAATGTCCTCCTCATATCTTAAATTCTTGATGTTCCTTTCCCCAATTTTCAAGCCTGCTTCCTCTGAGTTCAGTCCTGCATTCTGTATATGTTCTGCATAAAATTGAATAGATAGGATGGTAAAATGCAGCTTTGCCTTATCCCCTTGTCAATGGGAAACTATTCTGCTTCTTCCTATTGTGTCCTTCCAGTAGCCCCTTATCCAAATTATAGACAATCAAATAGCCCCTTATCCATATCAAGACAATCAAATGTTGTAGCACTCCTGTTTTTTGTTTGTTTGTTTGTTTGTTTTAGAGTGAACAGTCTTATCATTCAGCCAGTTCTCACTGGTTCAGCTGAACTGACTGTTAAAAGACATGAAGTTAAAGGGGTATCCATGCATAGCAAAAGGAAGTAGGAAAAAGAGATCAGAATAGAGGAGGAGGAAGGATAGGCAAAAGGACAGAGGGAGGGAAAGTGTTATCCTCCAGAGCCACAGGGGAGAGATGGGGATGGGAACCAGTTGTTGATTAACAACACTGAAAGTGAGCCATCATTTTTCATGATATATACTAAGCTTTGCTGTAATCTATAAAGGCTTTCCTGTGATCAGTGCAAAGGCAAAGGCTTTGCTTTAGTCTATAATCTACAGGCTGATTTTCTTCTGAAATTCTATTATATTTATACTTTGCTTCCTCTCCATTTTTGGGACTCCAGGTGGCTTGCAAGAGTTGAAACAAGTGTAGCTAAATATGCAAGACATACTAGCTAAAATGTAATTAAACTATCAAATTTAAAACCAGTTAAATATACAAACCATTAAAAAAACAGACAATCCAGCACATTCTGCAAGGCCAATTGTCCCTCAGCAAACAGTCTTCAAAAGCAGCTTTGAAATATTGGCAGCTTTCTTTTGGCTTTGGTTAGGAAAAAATGAGACTTTAAAATGTTAGATGTGAGAAAAGGCAAGATGGACAGATTCATCCATTCATACTCAGAACTGAAATGAAGAGGTGTGTGGTCATGGGAGCATGGGAGCTTGGGTTACAGCTAAATCCAACATTACTCTCACAGTTGCAACTGAACTTTATTCCCCTGTGCTCCCACCTGTAGCTCTCCATGGCATAGAAAATGAGCACTGGATTTCTTTGGCTTTCAGATATGGTTTGGAAGTATAAGGGAGATGTAAGAGGAAGGTAGGTTATGGCCCAGTTCTACTAGATTCTGCTTTTCCACCATAGACACACAGTATTATAGAGATGGAAGGAACCCCAAGGGCTATCTAGCTAATGGAAGAATCCATAGCTAAAGCATTCCTTAGAAATGGCCACCCAACCTCTGTTTTAAAATCTCCACTGAGACTGCATCCTCAGTGAAGAAATAACCAAGGATGACACTACTGTAACTGCTATGGCTCAATGCTATGAAATTCTGGGAATTGCAGTTTGTAGTGACAGCCGAGTTTTCTGACACAGAAAGCTCAAGGTCTCAGAAAACTACAATCCCCAGATTTCCTTAGTAATCCTTGGCAATTAAAGTGGTGTCAACCTGGATTATTTTAACATTGTGGATACAGCCTGAAGGACAGACCATTACTTTCTAAGAGATTCTTCTCCAACAGCTCTTACCTTC
The DNA here is from genome assembly GCA_020142125.1 of Phrynosoma platyrhinos. Classification (NCBI taxonomy): domain Eukaryota; kingdom Metazoa; phylum Chordata; class Lepidosauria; order Squamata; family Phrynosomatidae; genus Phrynosoma; species Phrynosoma platyrhinos. Next base: position 107,707,949 of record JAIPUX010001880.1, on the reverse strand, counting down.
AGGAGGTTCCTCCTTATACCATGGGCCCTTCATATCCACAGATTCTTTATCCATAGATTCAACCATTCACAGGTTTAAAAATATATTTAAAAAATAATAATCCAAAAAGCAAACATTGATTTTTCCATTTTCTATAGAGAACATCATTTTACTACCCCATTGTACAAAATGGGACTTGAGTATTCATGGATTTTAGTATCCACAGGCATTGGTGGGTCCTGGCAGCAAATCCCAACAGATACCAAGGGCCTACTGTGCTTAGGTGGAATCTCTTTTTTCTGTAATTTATCCATCAGTCCATGTCCTCATCTCTGGAGCATCAGAAAGCAAATTTGATCCACCCTTTACATGACAGTCTATAAGAAGACCCTGTGGTGAACAGAAATCCAGCTGGCCAATCAGAAGGCAGCTGAGAGCCAGCCAATGGGAGTTCAGTTGGGAGTAGTATAAAAGCCCAGGCTGACAATAGGAGAAGAAGAAGAAGAAGAAGAAGAAGAAGAAGAAGAAGAAGAAGAAGAAGAAGTGGAGGACTAGAGGGTGTGTTGGGAATGTCCAGCCAGTGAGAGGGTGATGTTTCTGAGGGAACTGAATTTTAGGGAGATAGAGTTTAGAAAGGGTAAACTCTGAACACACACAGAGCTCTGGAAGAGAGAGAGTTACTGTGGTGTTCTCTCCAGTTAGATATTATCAGCCAGTGGGACTGAGGTACTGTGACTGCATTCGTAACATATGTTATGAGTTTGTAAGTAAGAAAGATTATAATAGCAAATCCTGAAACAAGTTACCTTTATTGCATGTTGATGTAAAATAAACTTTTCTTTTTTTTTTCTTCCAACAACACTTGTCATCTGTTTTAGTCACAAAACACGCTACCAATATTTTGTTATTCTGGAGGTGGGACTACACTAAAAAGGCAGTGTGAGTCGCTGACACTTTATTAGGTGGTAGAAGTGGGGATAACAACTTCCCAAAGTACAGCTGGCTAGAATTAAAGTCTAAAAGTAGGAAGGTGGCAGTCGTGTGCACCACAGAGCCTTCCAGGTATTTCAAGATGGCAGTGGAAGTCCACCATCACTGGGTCCTATCCTTATAATATTACCATTACTGGTACTACTATTAATCATTATGCTTGTGTTAGTTCAGAATGACCATTTGTATCAGAACATCCATGGAGAAATTACATCTGTTTTCTAATTGATACATGCCTTCCTTCCTCCTGCAGCTATAACCATGAAATGACTTATTGCAAAGCATTCTTAGTGACTGCCAAGCTATGATTGCTTGCTGCCTTTTCTCAAATGAGACATAACACTTTCCCCAGTGCTTTGTTTGTAATTAAAATTTCTACTACCATAAAAAAATGCAAAACAAACTATAAGCTTTGAGACTTATTTCAGAATAGGTTTATTTGTTAAAAAAAAAGTTAAGTAAACACAACCACAATTTCAATGAGGGAAAATGAGGAAATCAAAAGGTCAGAATAAAAAAGTTCAAAGTGGTAATATGACAGAATGTATTGCTTGTGAAGGGCAAGGAAATGGAACTGGCACACTTTAAAAGTGTGCCAGTTGTAAACACAGTTCTAAGCAAATAGCTCTTCCCCACAGTGAGAACTAAATTATGCAATGTGAATCCTTTAGACATAATACTTACTGTGATCATTTTCAGGGGAATAAAATAAATCTTCATTTTCTCAAAGTGATTGAATGTTAAACAAATAGAAATATTCCCCCTTTCATCTCAAAAGGGGGATCATTAACATTTAAATTAAAAAGAAATTAGACTAAAAGTCTGCAATCCAAGAATGGCAATGATATATTGAAAGAAATGTGATCTAGCAGGTGACAGCAAAGCTTTCTGCATAACAGTATCCCAGGGATGTTTTACAGGAGCATCACTAGGTCACAGACACGGTATCACATATCCAGGTGTGACAATTTGAAAACTGTCTTAAGAAGGGGAAATGAAAAGCAGACAGAGGCAAGTTATCCAAAACACTGATAGAAAAATAACTAGAAGTTGGAAAAGTTATGTATCTGGACTACAGCCCCTAGGATCCCCAAGTTAGCCTGGTCATACTTTTCTTTCCTTCCTTTTTCAGGTCGATCTTTGGGAGACTATCCCCCCAGTAGGAGCATGGCATCTCTCCATTATGGAGAACTTCTGAATTGAAGAACTATTAAACCATGGGCTGGATTACCCTTAAAGATGCAATTGGAGGTTTTTACACAGAGGTTGATGGACACCTTTCAGGGATGGTTTAGCTGTGATTTCCTGCACTGTCAAGAAGTTGATTCAGATGGTCTTTAGGATCCTTTCCATTGCTATTATTCTACATTTCTCCCACCTGTAGAACCATTTCATCAATAGCATCCCACTCCTGGAAAGTTAGAATATATGAAAACAGATTTTCCATCCTCCCTCCCCCATAGGACATGGTTTCCAGTTTGGTCACCCTCCTATTGACACTCTCCTCCTGGAGGACCATACTGCCCACCTAATAAACAATGGATAATTTCTACAAAAGAAAATATTTTTAAAGCCAGTTAAGGTCAAATCAATCTAGCTTGGATATAACTGTACCAAAAAAAGGAAGACAGCATGATCACCTGCCTGCAGCACAGACTGGCTTGGAAGCATTCCTAGCCAGAAGAGTGAAACCTGCTGAAGTGCAGAAAGAAGCTGCTCTTTGGCAAGGTATACTGGCCCCACAAGATATTTTCTAATCTGAAAAATGAAAATAAGATAACTAGAGTTCTAAGTACTCTTATGATGGGAGAAGATAAGGCTACATTCATATCCAGCTGCCACTCACACCAGTAAATAGCAGACTTTCCTAAACACTGTATGCACATGTGTCCATTTAATCCTTCTTAAGACTGTGAGGGACAAGAGGTGATCAATGATAATTTAAGCATCCCTTTCCTTCCCATTGCAGTGTGACACTTTCATTTCCTTCCATGTTATTCTTTTTTTCCATGTATTTTTCTTCCATCTATGAGATGTAACCCCTTGCTTGTCTCATTCTTTTGCATGAAAATGAGAAACATCAGATATTTTCCCCTCATTGGTGAGGCAACAAGACATTTTGTAGGATTCAACAAGAGTTTTCTCATTTGCAAGAAGGATTTTTACAAAAATTATACACATAGTGCAAATTACACACTGTGTACCTCAGTTCTGGTATCCTTTGCCTTGATGCAAGTATTTTTAAACATTAGAAGCATCATATGTGTTGTTTGCATCATTTTGATTAATCAGCCAATCCTTCCATGATTGTTCTCTCTGTGTGAGCTTTGTTTCACAAATAGAAAATGCACTAGCTTTTCAAGGAAAAAAATTGTGTAAATTGGAGAAACCTCAACCAAAAAGGGAGGACTTGTTGTCTTGTTCTCATACTGAGGGCAAAAAGGTTTGTGGAGGTACTGAAGTCTCAGCAAGCTGAATGGATCTCCTGCATTCAATCTGGCTGCAGACACTTACGATCAACATGGTGGGCTCAGTCCAGAAGATATTACTTTGTTACACAGATGTAACTAAGTAGCCAATGTAGAATATCAGTGGAAATCCTGAATGATAGTTACACAAATGTGTGGCAGATGATAGCACAGTGGTAGCACATGTCATAAGAAATTCATACACAGTCTTACTGGTTGCTCACACTATAATTTGTACTTCAGCTGTTATTTGTACATGACCTAGCCCCCCAATACCAACACCAGAAAGGCTGAAAAGAATAGGAACATATATATCTAACAATTTCATTCTTGCCCGCAGAGGTAAATCATTTCTGTTTTCTTCATTCTGTGGGAAAAAACAACAACAAATATTTCTATACAGTTTTCATCCATAGCCTGAAGGGTTTCAAGAAATTATTCTGCACATAAATACACATGGGATTTTTGCATATGAGAATAATAGATTTTGTGGGGTTAAAACAAAAACAAAACAAAACACTGTTGTTTCCAGAATAACATGTGGATTTTATGCAAAAGTCATATTTTTATGTGTATGTGTTTAAAAGAGCTGTGTGCATTTCTGTGCAAAGTAATTTTCTGAAACACTTGAAGAAGTCTGAATACTGTGCAAAAAACAATTAATTCCTTTTCCAAAATTCTTACAAAATTTCTATCTACATGTTTAAAAATCTTATATTATCTTCTTAGCTGAGTTTCCAGAGTGTTGGAAAACCAATTTTTTGGGGCCCGAGAATACATAATGATAAGTATTCTTTTCAGCCATAGACAAAAGCAGCAGTGAAACTGGCAGAGCATTATTCTCCACCCAGATAATACTTCCATAATAAAAGTGAAATTGGCAAGGGGTATACATCTCTTTGCTAATTCCACCTATACAGTATTTCAGCCACTTACTATGGACAAATTACCATGGACTGATTTGTTCCTGAGCAAGTAGAATCAGTTCTCACTATTACACATCCACCAAATAAGCAGGAATCCAGTGAGGGTAGTTTTTTTAATGCCTAAAAGATAAGTAGCAATTTCTTTTCCAAGCATCTACCTATGTCACATTGCAATTAACTATGCCAGTGTTGTGACAGAATTTACACCATTCTGTTGATACTGTAAACACATGTCACAACCAGATGTAGTGACAGCAGCCTTTCTCCTCACACTGTTACTTTTAGAAAAAA
>JAIPUX010001880.1:107688218-107700980 GCA_020142125.1 Phrynosoma platyrhinos | reverse complement strand
CTGTTTTCTGTGTTTAAAAAAATGCAATTTTGAGGGGAAGGGGATGTGTGAATTTTGTGCAGAATAACCTCCAAACTGCAAAGACTCTTTGGAGATTGGGATTTTTCTTGTCAGACCTTGCCAACACTTTTTTTTAAAACAAATTTCTGAATATTTTAAAACTTATTTAATTTTTTTTATCCCTAGTAAAAAATATCTGAAAGGAATCTCTCTCTCTCTCTCTCTCTCTCTGTCTCTCTGTTTATATACATACACACAAGTATATATCCCCACCCATCCACCTATCCCTCTTCCCCCAAAAGCCTACCTCTTTTTGAGGATATTTGAAAAACCCTTTTTTGCCCTCAGCTCTTTAAACTTCTATTTTTCTCCCAAGATGCATTTTATCTGTTCTAGTATGGTCATGTTAATGCTGTAAATGAATAAAAATGAATAAATCAATACAAATAGTATATCAAAGCATAAAGTTTAGAATAACACTTTGTGTCTTCTTTTTTGACCCCATAAGAATATCATAAACCAATCTTAGCATCTAGAAGAACCAGTACAATGCATGTCTTATTCCTTCTGCATCAGTATTCTTTAGTAAGAAAAACAGAATGCTGGCATTGCAGAACCCCTCTCTCAAAAACAACAATAACTATATTTGCCTAAACTGACCATGAAATCAGAACATCTGTTTTTATTTGTTTTCTCAGCAATGCCACCAACATTCTTCTTTTGTCCCAGTGATCTGCTTAGGTCTTGAAGACTCAGGCCCATGACCTCCCTAACTGAGGGTCAAACAGAAAGAAAGTGCCAAAAAAGAAAAAGATGAGTTGGAGAAGGTTCTCTTCTTACATTGTTGAACGATGCAGAGTAGATCACTTCACATAAGACTATGGAGGGAATGAAAATCTGCTACACAGAATGTATCCTACTCTATCAATCTCCTGTAAACGCATGCAGCAGATGATTTGAAATTTCCATCCTTACACACACACACACACACACACACACACACACCAGCATATGTTTTCTTTTTCACATGCAAATTGAATTGATTCCACTTTCTTAGGTTGGCTTTCTTTCTAAATACCAACTCCTCCCCTCCACACACACACACTCTTGGCACCCTTTTTTCCTACACAAATAAGGATGCCAAGGGCATTGTTCATCATGGGCCTTCTTCAAAACTGATTGACAATCCCTGTATGGGACATTTTGTCACTCTATTACTTACTGGTTCTTTGTGTACCTGCTGGAATGCAGCCTAGGTTTTGGAAATCACAGCCACCTTTGAGGGTTCTGCTGCCTTCTCCTCTTTTTTAAAGGAATTAGAATGGGGGGGGGGAGAGACTGTGAGTGCCAAGATCCATACATCAAACCCCAGTGAAAGGGATGATATCTTTGTGTAGAAGAACTGGGGGTATTATACCACATTCAGCTCACTGGAAGTGTTCCTTGGTTGTCACTTTTGTCTGATTAGTATAAATCAACTTCTCCCTCACTCATCATTGAAGGGCACTGTAAGTTCCACCACCTCTGGAATAAAAAGAACCTATCCTAAAGTTGCCATATCTGTTCCACTAATGCTTCCCAATGACAAGGTACATTTGAAAAGAATTGCAAGCTGTCAACAATGGGAAATGTGTGGTTCTACAAATTGCTGTATTTCCATTTCCATCATCCCTGGTTATGCTGACCACGGTCAATGGAAGTTGAAATCCAACAACTTAAAGAGATACTCAGATTCCTCAGCCCTGACATATGCACAGATTTCCCAGATCTGCTATACACTCACTATTTTCATTTTATGCTGGAGAATGAAGGAAATCCACATTACACAACACCCCATGTCATCCTTCATTTGTGGGTTCTCCAGTGGCTTCAGGTTGTTCACCATAGGAAACAGGAGGCTAGACTAGATAGCAGGCTGCCTGTCATTTTTGCACTAAAAGTAGTCAGAAAATCAAACCAAAAATCTAATTCTGGCTCCTAGTCTTAGAATTTTCAGCTCATTTTCAGTTAATTTTAAATTATTTCAGATAGTACTAGAAAATGGAAAGTTAAAACCAAGCCACCACTTGTTTCTGGATGGGTTTGTGCATTTTTTTAAAAAAAAAATGGGCTGACAACTCTAGAATTTTTGAGGCAGAAAAGACTTGAGGCTACACATAACTCACAGACTACATTTCCTTATTCCTGAGCCTTTGGCTCAGTCCAGCACAGAATTTACTCTAACAGTGAGATTCGTATCTAGGCTACAATTCTGTTTGTTTACACCACCAGTAATGAAGACAAAATTGTAAACAGTTTTCTTTCTGTCTGGCAAGAATTTCTGCACATAATTGATGACTTCTTGCATTTGAGAACTTTTTTTCTTGCTAAAGTTTTATTTGTGCAAAACACACTCTGCTGCAGTTGTACAGTGCAAATCTTTGCATATGGACTGTGACTATGCTATGCAACTCTTCTGTTGAATGTCAATGGTCTGCAGCTCAATGCACAGACAAATGAGAAGCAGAAGGCACTACTGAATGTACATGAACATCTCCATGCACAATGGCACCACATACCCCACTCTGCTTCTTCAAACCTGAACTGCATGGGGATGTTCTCTGTTAAATAAAAAGGTCCATGTGTGTAAATCACCAAAAGGATTCTGCTCATTACATATAGCACCTTATTCTTTTGTACAACAGCATTTGTTTTATGCAAAACAGAACAGTCAAGATCTTGCATCATTTTGCAAAGCATAACTTTACATTTACTAAGCTATATCATTGATACAATATGCAACCATGCTAGTGAATTGTAATGATGCAGAGCAGAGCACCATGAAAGATGTCCCTTTATACAATAGAGATCCCATTGTACAACAGGACACATTGTGTATCAGGACATGTTGTACTTTAGGACCATTGCACAACAACCACACTGGTGGTTCTGCTAATCGAGTGGTCCTGAGAGCATAGTTACATCTCTGTATCCTTTTGCAAATACAAACAATGAAGTTACAGCATCATAAACTAGTGTAGCACAACATAAAGTTGAATTTCCACAAACTCTGAGTGACTTTTTTCAGAGGCCCAGATCACACCTAAAGGGCCTAATACATGAACATCATTTCCGCTCTATGCACAAACAAGACACATGAGTTCAGGGAGTCTGGGAGGGCACAGATAATGGTTATGATCTTGCTTCCCACTCCATGCATTCATTATGCATAGTTTTGGACCTGTAAAAGGGCTAATTTAAGGATCCCAGTGCACTGTTTTTAATTATAACTGATTTCTAGGTTGGCTGTGCCATAATAATTCACTGGGTGACCTTGGGCAAATCAGATTCTCTCAGCCTCAGAGGATGCTGATGGCAAACCCCCTCTGAAGAAATTTGCCAAGAAAACCCTGTGATAGTGTCGCCATAAATCAGAAATGATAGGAAGGCACACAGAAACCTCTGCTTTAGCTAGTGTTTCAGATTTTTTTTTTTTAAAAAAGAAAGCTAGTAAGTATATACATTTAAAAAATACTGTTAACATGAGGAGTTGAACTAACCAGCCAAATCTTTAACTGCAGATAGCTCGTTCAAAGCATTCCTCAAAAATAAAATACTCATGTTCCATTTTCTTAAAACCAGTTTCTTTTAACAAAGAAAATCATCAGATTTTTTACATATTACTCCAAGCTCCTCTAATATGTTTGAGTTTGACTTAATACGACAAGAAGAAAACAATCTTTTCGTGCAAGATGTGGAAGATCAATAGCTATTTCCCAAACTTTATAGCATAATTAAAATGTGGAACAGGAATGATTTTCTTTTCAAGCCCTCAAGCTCAGGGTAGAAATATTGACAAGTCAAAGTTGTGTGATATAACATGTTTATAATGTTTATGAATGATACAGGGGAGTTTATGAGTTTTACATGTAATTTCTGAACTTTAGAAACAACAAAATATGCTGCAGCAATAACAAAAAAAACTATATTTTTCTTCCCTCCTTTTTTTTTTTTTTTTTTTTTTTTTTTTTTTTTTTTTTTGCAGATGACATCAAATTAGGATCATTAGCTAATACCCCAGAGGACAGGATGAAAATTCAAAATGACCTTAATAGATTAGAAAGCTAGGCCAAAGCTAACAAAATGAAGTTTGACATGGAGAAATGTCAGGTACTGCACTTAGGGCAAAAATGAAATGCATAGATATAAGATGGGGGACACCTGGCTTAATGAGACTATGCATGAAAAGGATCTAGGAGTCCTAGTAGACCACAAGTTGAACATGAGTCAACAGTGTGATGCCGCAGCTAAAAAGGCCAATGCAATTTTAGGCTGCATTAATAGAAGTATAATGTCTAGATTAAGGGAAGTAATAGTGCCACTGTGTTCTGCTTTGGTCAGGCTCCACCTGGCATACTGTGTCCAGTTCTAGGCACCACAGTACAGAAAGGATGTTGACCAGCTAGAGCATGTCCAAAGGAGGGTGACTAAAATGATGAAGGGTCTGGAAACTTGCCCTGTGAGGAATGACTTAGGGAACTGGGTATGTTTAACCAGGAGAAGAGGCGGTTACAAGATGATAGGATGGCCCTGTTTAAATATTTGAAGGGATGTCATATTGAGGAGGGAGCAGGCTTGATTTCTGTTGTTCCAAAGAACAGAATTCGGAGCAATGGATGCAAGCTACAGGAAAAGAGATTCCACCTCAACATTAGGAGGCACTTCCTGACAGTAAGGACTGTGACAGTGGAACACACTCCCTTGGAGTGTGGTGGAGTCTCCTTTTTTGGAGGTCTTTACACAGAGGCTGTATGGCCATCGGTCAGGTATACTTTGATTGAGTGACATCTAAGGGGGTTGGGGTGACACCAGCTCAGCTCCCCATCCCCTGTAGGTGATGTTTTGGCTGCACGGGCACTGCTCCACCCTGCTCCTCAGCCCTGCATAAGTGCTTCTCAGGACTGCATGGGCACTCCTTGGCCCCACTCAGGTGTTCCCATATGCTCCCCCACCCCAGAAACCCTGTTGGAAGTTGAGGGTCAGATGTTCCACCCCCCAGAAGCCCCACCCCTCACATCGAGTGTCACCTGGTGCAGGAACACCACTGATCCAGTCCCTCCTGATGCAATGCCCTTTTTCCTAGAAGTAGTTGGGTGCTCTTGGTTTCAAGTTCCCCTAATTAGCTGTGGAAGTACACCTGGGCACCATCCACCTGCACTTTCACAACTGTGAAAGAAGCCCCCCTCACCCCTCTATGCATCAGTATAAATCCACTGATGGAGATAATGCACCCCACCAGCAAGCCAGTATGATCTTGGCCATAATGGTCACCAAGGATAAAGAGAACTTTATGAGCCACTGGAGTTCATATCATATCTCTGAGGAAATACAAATTTCTGCACTATCAGTAATATAATATTGCAGAGGTCCAGTTGTCAGCACTGTAAAGAACTGTATGAGCTCATTGGAGTTATTCATATACCCAATGTACTAAGACTTTGAGAATGGTAAAAACATATCCCACAATTTCTGCCATAAGGGAAAAAAAATAAGTGAACATTCCATTAAGTGAGCATAAAGCGCTCACCAGGGTGTTGACACATAAGGAAAATTTCAAGCAGTTTTTTATGGCTCAATTAAGGGAGAGATGGATTTCAACATCCTACCACTTATGTGAGGGTTGAAAAGAAGCAAAGTGATAAAACATTTTATAAGGTGCACATCTTCTTATTTTGTGATTCTGTGTTATGACTTCTCAAGCCTTCTTAAGGCATTCAAATATGAAGGTGGGAAGATGGATTTTATGTATAAGCTCCTCTTTCAAGATGCCATTCTCTTGAGGAATCTTTATCAGATGGAAGCTGGCATGCATGTGGAGATGGAAGTTCCCCTCAGAACTTGTGAAGGTCTCAAACTGCCTCCATGGAAACATTGTAAGCAACAAGAATGTGCATGGCCTACCTTCCCATCTTGTTTATCCTAGAGCATTCCTATGTCACTTTTTTTTAACAAATCTCAAATTGGTTTTAAACGCTGAAAAGACTAGTAAAATCAATAGCTAAACTACTACAATAATTGCTATTGTGTACTTTCAAATAATTTCTGACTTATGGCATCCATAAGGTGAACTATCATTGGGTTTTCTTGACAAGATTTGTTCAGAGTAGGTTTGCCATTGCCTTCCCCTCAGACTGAGAGCATGTGACATGCCCAAGGTTGCTAGTTGGTTTCATTGCCAATCTGAGAATCAAACCCAGGTCTCCAGAATCATAGTCCAATGCTCAAACTAGAATGAATAAAATCCATTAATAAATTGATACAAGTGGCCCCTGAACTGTGCAGCAGAGCTGTTGCAGGGTAGGGGGTCTCTTTTGTGGCCCCCATGAATAGAGGTTGGCCAAGTTGTACCACGTGATAGGGGGCAATTGTGAAGAATATTTAAGTCTGTTCCCCCCCCCCCCAGAGTGGCAGCTCTTCACTTTTTGTGATCCACCCACCCTCATTACAGTGTGAGCTCAGCTGGTTGCCTAGGGGCTGGGTAGGAATTTTTTGCTCATTACCTGGAGATTTTCTCCTCCCCCATACTGTATCTGTTGGGAGTTATACCATTGACTTCAGATGGTGTCATTAAATAGGTTTTCCCTTGGCAGGTATTGGTGGTGGGGGGAGATGATTTTAGATTGGTGTACACCTTGGCACCCCACTGTAGTGAAGGGTTGGTCTTTGGAACTGCCTTCATGGACCATGTGACCAGGAAGTAGGGGAAGGAGATAGTCCTTGGAGCTGATCTAAGGTTTACTCTCTCTTATCAAATTTTGTGGCTTGGGAGAGAGATCTGGCTGAGGTAGCAACCAATCCTCTTTGGATTGCCCTCAGGGTATGGCATTATTGCCCAAGGGATAGCTGGAAAGTTCTTGTAGTTTGACATCTCGGCCTTGGCTGGTCCTGCACCAGATTGCTTCCACCTTGTTTATCATTTTGTCTACTCCCAAGGTTCAAACAGTTTAATAAGTTTTTAGGTCAATAAAAGGGCCCTTGTTCAATCCACTTATTTGTGTCTAGTCTCATTATTCCATGGTTGGTTGACAATCATAAAGATGATGTAAAGCATACAAAAAGGTGAAAAAGCTGTGGAGAGAAATCTGGATTATGTCAAAGTTTACTTCATTTGGTAGAAAAAGTGAAAATCCTTCATGGATCTTCACTTCTGATTTGACACATTCAACTCCCAATGACCTTCATGATAATGATAAAATGGGTTTTAAAGTCCTAATTTTCTCCCTAATCTCAATTCAAGGTGCTAGTGTTGACTTACAAACCTAAATGATTTGGAGCTAAGACATCTAAAAGATTACCTTTTGTATAGAACTGCATAGAATCAGTTGTTCAAATTTAGCCATGTTGCATGCTGCACCAAGAGGCTAGGCATGGGGCTTTCCATGTATCAGTATTGTGTTGAACTTCCTCCCTATCTGGCTCCATTTTGGGATGTGAAGAATATGTGAAAAATTATTCATTCTTGACCAAAGAGGTTATCTCAGTATATCCACATTGCAGAAATAAATCAGTTTAACCCCACTTTAATATCATGACTCCATCCTACAGAATCCTGAGATTCATAGTTTGGTGAGGCACCATTAATCTCTGACAAACCAAACTACTTCACCAACTACAGATCCCAGTGTGGCAGGTCTTTGATCCTCCCAAGTTGTCAAATGTTCATATTCATAAAAGCTTTCTGCAAAACTTCTCACCTCCAGCACAAGATCAAGAGAAGGAACCCCCCCCCACACACACACACCTATAATGTCTGTAATTTAAAGAACCCAAGGCTTTGCAAAAAAAACAAATGTATTTTTTTTCCTTTGTGAAGTAAAGGACACACAGAGAGCAAGCATAAAAGGACTTGCTGATTGATCAAAAGGACTTGATTGAAAAAGGCTGACTAATGAGAAAGGTCACATCTTTGTACCATTACCTATTTCAGCTACTGCAGTTTTATGAGATTCTGCTGTTCTACTATTTGCACAAACAGTGCCTGCAGATGTGCCAAAAATGGCTGGAAATGTCTCACTATCTCACAAGTGAGAAGAAACAAATTGAGGGGGGAAATTGTGTGACTTCTTGCATGGAGGAATAGGACAAAAAAAAAAAAGATTTACATCCCTAGTCCCACCCTTGTTGAGATTGTATGTATGTACATACGCACACACTAATGAACCTATTTAGGGCCCAGAGTCCAGCAATTTGAATTACTTCCCTACAAATACCCAGAAATTATTTATCAGCTAACTGTTATTGAAGCTACCAGCCTCTATTGCCAATGCAGGTATGAAAAAATTAGAGAAAATGTAGACAAGGCTCTTTAACTGAATCTGTTTTGACATCTCTCCCCACAGGGACATTTGGGCATCAGAGGATTGCTTCTGGGGTGAGGAAAGCATGGCCCATGGATTGTTTGTAGCTGTCAAGGCCATTTTTTTTTTTAGTTGACTTCCCCTTTTACTTTACAAAATGGCATCTCCTTGGCCTAAGTAGACCTGAAGCGAGAAACTACAGTGAGATTGTACCAATAGGACCATGGTTCCAAAACTTTGGTCCTCCAGATATTTGGGACTTCAGATCCCAGAACTCTTGACTGTTGGCCAAGCTGCCTTGACCTTCTGGGAGTTGAACACCTGGAGGAAAAAGGTTTGGGAACCACTGCTCTAGGAGGTGTAGGGAGCAGCCTGGAGCAAATCAAACAACAAATTCCATGCCACCCCAACTCAAAACATTTAAAAATGATGGGGATGTGGGGTGTAGTGGTTAAGGTAGCCTCACCAAACCCAGGCAGTTATCCTTACCTGATGTATCCCACAAGATGTGAACAGAACAAAATGAAAGTGTGAGAGACCATACAATATTATAGAGATGTGCACAGGTAGCAATAATCACCTTTGACTAATAGTCATGTATTTAGCTCATAAAACCTCAATAAATATTTCATGTGGAAGCCATGAGTAAAAAATATAGGCAGATCAGAAGCTTTCTGTAAGACATCTTCATTTGTTATTGGGAAGTGTGTGTGTGTGTAAATCAAATGATTTTTTTTTTTTAGGCTTAGAGCCACTGGCTGGATTTTCAAAAGTTTAAAAGAGCATTAGAAGATGCTTAGAATACAATACAATAAAATAAACCCTACACCCTCCTCCAATTAAAAAGCCTTATCTGCTACAACACATTAAAACACAAAAGCTTCCTTAAATAAATTTTAAAAAATCCTTAAATAAAATATTTTCATGCCACAAGACAGCTGCTATCATGTGTGTTCATGTGCTTTCAAGTCACCTGTTGACTTTCAGTGACCCCATTAATTTCAAAGGGTTTTCTTTGGCAAGAAATACTCAAAGGCGGTATTTGTTAGAAGTCTCCCATACAAGTACTAACCATGACTGACCCTACTTTGCTTCTAAGATCAGATGAGATCAGGTGCCTTTAGGTTATTTATCCATGTGCTAATGAAACCTTAACAACCCACCTGTCTCATGGTGAACTCCATACCAACTAAACAAGTTTGGGTAACCTTTGGTTCACAATTGTCACAATCCCTTGTAATTGACCCTGCTGTGACTTGAAGCCCAAAACATCTGAAATCTGAAAGCTTTTTCATCCTTGACCTAGAACAGAACTGGACAACTGACAACCTAAGACCCTTTTTGGTCTGCAACTCCATAATCCCTCACCATGGACTAGGATTAGCTGGACCTCTAGGGCAAAAACATCACTTTCAGTTTCCCCCTCCTGAGATAGAGCATGCCTTTTTAAGCAATCTTGCCAAAGATTTTCTTAACCTTATAAGAGGGATGGAAGTATCTGAAAACAGAATAGTAATTCTGTATTTGTTTGATTGTTTTATACACCATCTTTCTCCCAGCAGAGGGTATAAGAACTCAGTAAATTTCAAAGTAACTCAATAAATCCTATTTACCTCTTCTGTAAATAGAGGTAATCCAATTCCATCAGATCAGCTTATTTGTAACAAAGAGCCTTTAAAGCAAAGATGTGCAGTTGTCCACTATGGCTGTAAAAGTTCCTATTCAGACACAGATATGGAATTTCCAAAGCTTGAGTAGATGTTTCTAAACTCAGCACAGAATTTTTGGACTCTAAAATCTGACCCTTTATTTATCCTTTCACTGAAGTTTCCCCAAAGTCCCAGGATTTTCTGGTACACAATTTTTAAAGGCTTTTCCTGACTTTCTCATGGAATCTGAAATGGGGAGGGATCATACAAATGATTCAATCAAAGATAGTTTTTCCAAAACATACCTGTATCAAAGTTATTATGAAAGCACTTATATGGCCTAAATTGTGATAATTAATGTTGATGTTTTAAGGAAGGGGATCCATTAAAGTTATTGCATTTGATTAAAGTGAAAGGAAATTTTAAAAGTAAGGCAAGCTCTAACATGTATGTAAAACAACAATTCTTCAAATTTTCTGAGTTAATAATGGTTTTGGAAAAATGGAATTCCCTAGACAGGATAGGCAAATGTATCCCTCGAGCCACCCCCATCCTGCCAGCTGTAGTTGCATTGCTTGACACTCATCCACATTTCCCATACAGCTTTTTTGCTGCTCCCTAAAGGTGAATTGCTTCTTCTTCCAGCCACTATTGGTTTTGTTTCTTTTTATTTAGTGGGCATTTCTGGCAGTCCATATGGCCTCCAGAGGATCCTAGAGGCAGAAAATTGGCCCTGGGTCCTGCTGCAGTTGTCCACCCCTGTTCTAGAGAAAGCTCCAATTTTGATTTGGAGGCAATGCCAAATGCACCTTCCATGCCTTAACTAGAACTCTACAGAAAGCAGTTAGAATCTTGTAACAAACTCACAGTGAACTATAAGAAAATGCAATATGCATTAATGAATGAAAACCATTAATTAAACATGTATTATCTCACCAGCTTTTATAAAATAGTGGTGGGCAGAAAATAGTCAAGAATGGGGTCTACTGTTAGATTTCTCAGTGTTTTGCTATATTTTGGCATGGATTTCTGACTCCTGGCTATTTTTAAAAAGCTAAAATGTGTTTTTCCTACTGGCAGCCAAGCCTATCTTGAGGTGATAAAGCTTGAGATGGCAAAGCAAGTGTTGTCCCATCACATATCATATTCTCACACACACGTTAATTTTGCACATCCTTGTAGTGATTTATAAGCCTGCCCACCTCTCCACCCTGTCCTACACAACTCTGTCATCCCCTGACAGAAAGTGGTACCCCTTCTCAGCAATAGGAGGAAGAGGAGGAGGACCTGGAGGCAGCAGCTGTTTAATGCTCCCACACATACAAATGAAGAATGGAAAGCAGATGTTGAAGAGGTGGTGGCTGCCATGCTTTCCTGCCATAGGAGAAAAATGCAGACGCACCAGCAGTGACAACAGCTGTTGCAGTAATATCTCCATATGCTGCTTTAGAAAAAAGATACAGGCAACAGAAGTGGCTGCATTCGACATCTTTGAAAGTTCCTCAGAACCAAGGTACTATGCAGGAACTGGCTAGGAAAATCCTCTGGGACCAGCTCACCTCTCCCATAGTACCTTGGTTTGAAGGACCTCACCAAGAGAGGCATTGATAAAACAGATGACTGGGGAGTTCCTGTAAGAAAAGCTTTCTAAAGCAAATGAGCTTCCAAAGCAGCAGCAGCAGTGGAAGTCTGAGTGCAGCAGGTATCTTTTCTCTGGCAGTCCAAATTATAAGACAGACATCATGTAGGGCCAGGCCTACCCAGCAGCTCATGGTCTGTGCAGGAAAGGTGCTCCATCTCACCATGGTGGGATGACCTAGTATACCACTACCATTTGGACAGACTGGGGCAAAGAGAGGGATAATTCACATACATAGTGGGAGGGACCATGGTTCATTGGTATATCTCAGTTAAAAAAGGATCTGTGAGGTAGTAAGGCTCAAAGCCAGCATGGGTCAGAGGTAAGGAAGTGACCAGTTTACTGGAGGAATATACAAAAGACCCCATTTTCAAATAATAGAATCATAGATTTGGAAGAGACGATAAGGGCTATCCATTCTACCCACAACAGGTGGCCATCTAGCCTCTGTTTAAAGACCTCCAAAGAAGGAGACTCCATCACACTCCGAGGGAGTGTGTTCCACTGTTGAACAGCTCTCACTGTCAGGAAGTTCCTCCTAATGTTGAGGTGGAATCTCTTTTCCTGTAGTTTGCATCCATTGTTCCAGGTCCTGTTCTCTGGGCAGCAGAAAACAAGCTAGTGCCCTCCTCAATATGACATGCCTTCAAATATTTAAACAGGTTTATCATATCCCCTCTTAACCTTCTCTTCTCTAGGCTAAACATACCCAGTTCCCTAAGTCGTTCCTCATAGGGCATGGCTTCCAGACCTTTCACCATTTTAGTTGCCGTCCTCTGGACATACTCCAGTTTTTCAATATCCATTTTGAATTATGGTGCCCAGAACTGCACACAGTATTCCAGGTAGGGCCTGACCAAAGCAGAATACAGTGGCACTATTACTTAACTTGATCTAGATAGTATACTTCTACTAATGCAGCCTAAAATTACATTGGCCTTTTTAGCTGCAGCATCACACTGTTGACTTATGTTCAACTTGAGGTCTATTAGGACTCCTAGATCCCTTTCACATGTAGTCTCATTAAGCCAGGTGTCCCCCATCTTATATCTATGCATTTCATTTGTTTGCCCTAAGTACAGTACCTTAAATTTCTCTGTGTTGAAGTTCATTTTGTTAGCTTTGGCCCAGCTTTCTA
>JAIPUX010001880.1:107622087-107641914 GCA_020142125.1 Phrynosoma platyrhinos | reverse complement strand
GGCGAAGATGAGAAAGAGGAAGCCCAGCTAAAAGGAGATTACAATAATATACTCGGGAGACCACCAGAGCGTGGACCAGAGTCTTGGCAGTGGAGGCCAAAAAAAAGGACGGATTTCGGTGATGTTGTAAAAGAAAAATCTGCAGGCTTTGGCTGTGGCCTGAATATGGGGAATAAAAGACAATGAAGAATAAAAAATGAAACCGAGACTGAGGGCTTCCTGGACCGGATAAATAGAAGTGTTGTCAACAAAAACAGGAAAAGAGAATTGAAGGTAGGACTTAGGTGGAAAGACAAGAAGCTCCGTCTTGGACATATTGAGCTTCAAATGCTGAAGACGGATCCAGAGAGAGACTGCTGAAAGACATGATGAAACTTGCTGTTCCAAGCTCTTGAGAGAGATCAGGAGTGGAAAGATACAGTTGGGTATCATCGGCATACAGATGATAGGAAAAACCAAAAGAACGAATAAGTTTTCCTAGGGACAAGGTGTAAAGAGAGAACAATAGGGGACCCAAAACGGAACCCCGAGGAACTCCAACAGATAGGGGAACGGGGAACAAAGTCTGGCCACCTGTGACCACTGCAAAAGATCTATCTGACAGATAAGATTTAAACCAGTTAAGAACTGAGTTCGAGAACCCAATGTCAGAAAGTATATTAGCTAGAAGACAGTGATCCACAATGTCAAATGGCACAGATAAATTGAGAAGGATAAGCACAGAATAGAGACCACCAATGGAGTGAGTCAATAGAAGGTGGAGGCAGTGAGGTGAATGGATTTCAGTTTTCTTCAAAGACAAAGACAAAGAAAGAAATACAGACACCACCTCACACACACACACACTTTAGTAATTCATCTGAGGAAGTACACTGTAGTCTAGGAAAGCTTATACTGCCAACACTTCATTTTCATACACAAAGGATTTGTAATTTGAATTGACATCCTCACATATATATGTCTGTGCCTATCCTCAACTCCACCAAATGCATCTGAGGAAGTAGACTGAAGTCTACGAAAGCTCATGCTGCCAATTACTTTCTTTCAACTGGTCTTAAAGTTGCTGCAAGATCTTTCTATGTACTGATTCTACAGACTAACATGACTATATTGTTGAATCTTTGAGAGCTCTGGTGGTGCAGTGGTTAAATGCCTGTACTGCAGCCACTCACTCACAAACCACAAGGTTGCGAGTTCAATACTAGCCAGGGCTCAGGCTCGACTCAGGCTCAAATCCTTCCAAGGTCACTAAAGTGAGTACCCAGCTTGATGGGGCAATTAGCTTACAGTTGTAAACCACTTAGAGAATGCATATGAAGCGGTATATAAATGAATCTGCTACTGCTAATTCTACCACATGCAGAAACCTTTGTCTTAAGCCAGTGAAGCATGACACCAGCTGTCAAGATGAGTCTCAAGGCTTTAAAGCACATCTTATATCCAAAGAGAAACTTTCTTTTCCACCACCACTCACCTTGAGATTTCTCTTCCTACTTGGAGATTCAGAAAAGAAGATCAAATTCCTTGAGACTTCAGACAGTATCTTCAGACCTGATACCTATAATTGGATCTTGCTGCAAAACTTGCACCCTGCCAAATCTTCAATGGAATTATAACCTATAATTCTCACTTTAATTTGATAATAGTGCAAGTTCAGATCACACTGAATTTCTTGTAGGATACTTAATCAGAGATATTGAGACATACTCAAAGATCTTTCAACACTAAGTCAGTTGAGTCAGCAGTTATCTTTAATCAGTTCTCTATGCTCTTATTGATTTAAAAAGTACCATAACAATTTTGTTTCACTCTATACTCCACCCATAATTACTTGCACAGAATAATGATATTTGCCAAAGTTTGTGTACTTCACCATAAATGAAATTGGGGGTGGGGGAACCCACCATACGTTTTAAAGTCAAACTTGGGGATTCAGTACTGGCAGTTTCGTCCACCTTTGCTAAGAACTGTATTCATGCAGCTTAAAAATCTGCTGTGAATTAATCTATACTTAAAGTATTGCCAACTTTTTCCCCTGTTGTTGGGGACTCAGGATTACTGATTTTTTAAAAGGTTCCTTGTCTGAGATCCTACAATATTGTCTTAGTCAGAAATGTGTAGCTAAGCATCATCTCCTGGTCTGACTCCCAAAATCTATCTTAACAACCAGCAGCCAGTCTATGTGATGGATGTTCTGCTCTTCAGTCTGTGTTCTGCTGGACATCGGGGTGTAGGAAGGTGACATTTCCAACTGTGATGGGTCAAGGAGTTGCAACAGAGAACCTGCTTCTGATTGTTGCATCTCCACTAGATTGTGAGAGGGGGCTGGTACTATCATCCTGCTGTGCCCTGATCATCAACATAACCATTTCCATTGCTTAGAACAGTTCTCTGGGATTTACTGTGGAATTCAGAGGGTGTTTATGTTCACAGAAATAGTGTAATAATTGTGAATGCACAGTATAAGTCAATGTGGAGCAATTATGGATCTATAACACTAAGGGTGCATCTACACTGTAGAAATAATGTAGTCTGATACCACTTGCTGTAGTTCCACCCTCTGGCATCCTGGGATTTGTAGTTTTGCAAGGTCCTTAGCCTTCTGGTGCATCATAAAACATATTGAGCTTGATCCTGTAATTTAGACTGCCATCATCCTTTCCTTTCAATTCTGTCTAGACCAGGAAAAATGCTGTACCCTCTGTTCTTAGAACTTAGAAACCAATGAGCAAAATTCAGCAACAACGAACCAAATAATTAGATGGACATAAATACAAACTACAATGAGGCATGCTTATTTGCAAAGGGATTAGGGGAATAGGAGTAGACTATACAGAGAACCAGTTTAGGACTATAAGCAGCAGAGAGAAAGTAAATTAACTAGCTTATTAAAATCAACTTTTAATTGTTTAGCTTGCTCATTTGAATTATCTTTTACTTTTTTATTGTAAAGTTTTTATATGGTTTCATTTGTGAACCACCTTGGGTCCCTTTCTGGGAGAAAGGCAGCATAGAATTGAAAATAAATAAATATTTTTAGGGGACCCAGTGTAGTGGTTAGAGTATTGCAGTACAACTCTGGAAGCAAATCTCAGCTTGGTCATGAAACTCACTGTGTGACTTTAGGTAAGTCACATGCTCTCAGCCTCAGGGGAAGGCAATGACAAACCTCTTCTGAATAAATCTTGCTAAGAAAGACCCATGATATGGTAACCTTAAGGTCTCCATAAGCCAGAAATTACTTGAAGGCACACAACACATACCTACACGTATATTAAAATAAATCCCCAAAACATAGACCTCATAGACCCCCACGCCTCGGCCCCAATCCACTCCTTTTCCGGCCTTGGAAGGAGCGCTAAAATAGTGCTTCTTCCGCAAGGTGCAGAAAGGGTGCTGGAAGAGGCGGTGCATGCCTCTTTAGTATCTCTTCTAGCTTAGTGTGTCTGGACGCTGAGCTGGAAGGATGTCATCGGAGCGCCCACCGTGTGGAATGGTGGGTGCTCCAATGACGTCCTCGGGAAGGGGTTGGGGCACCTGGCGTGAGGCTGCCCCTCCCCTTCCTGGGATTGAAGACGGTGCTTTTCACCATCTGCATCCCCCCAAAGTCTTATGGGGAAATGTTATCATAGTAGAGTTGCTGAGCATTAAACTAGAGATGGCTCTAGTGCCTTTAATGGTTGGGTAGAACAGAGAATTTCAGCAGGCGTTGCTGAAACTGCAATCAAGTAACAACTGCTGGAGTTCCCTTTTCTACACAGTACAGGAGCCCTCTCCAGATTTCATTAGAAAATCTAGGGTGTATCTACACTGTAGATAATGCCATTTGATGTCACTTTCAGAGCTATGGACTCCTGTGATCTGTAGTTTTACAAGGTCTTTAGCCTTTTCTGACAAAGAGTGCTGGTGCCTCACAAAACTGCAAATGCCAGGATCCTATAGGATGGAGCCGTGACAGTTAAAGTGGTGTCAAACTGAATTATTTCTACAAAATGGATGTACTTTTACAACACTGGAACAACTTGGTTTGTTGTGGTTGCAGAACAGTGATTCTCAAACTTTGGTCTTCCACATGTTTAGGAGTTCAGCTCCCAGAATTCCTTACTATTGACCAAGCTGGCTGTGACTTCTGGGAATAAAAGTACAAAACAATTGGAGGATAAAAGTTTAGGTATCACTGTTCCAGAAGGTACACCCTGAACCAATAGGTTCTAATTACAAGAAGCTAGATTTAGAAAAGAAATTACTAATGGTACAAGCTGTTTGTCTCTGAGACAGGCAGCCTCAGAAGGGGGTGAATTCACTTCATTAAAGGTTCTAAAGGAAAGGGTAGACTGCTGTAATAGATTGTTTCCTATAACTGCAGTGGGTTGTATTAGATGACCTTTGAGGTCCTTTCTAACTCTGTGATTCTGATCACCTACAGGAAGAATTTTCCAGTTTATACCAAGGCTGCAATGCATATTAGGTATAAAAAGAAATATCTTATTTAAACAACACACATAGTGCAAATGTTGCTGCAGCTTGAAAGCAGGTAGAAAATTGTACAGATGGCATCATTTGTGCTATCTTTCACCCACTATGCTGCTTATTAAAAGAACACAAACATCAGATTGTCATGAGAGCAAAACTGTTTGATATGTTGCTGCTTGTACAATCCATTCCCAGAACTGTGTGTTTCGGTAGAATGGACCAGGACACCTGTGGAGTTTGTCAGGTAGGACATAATGTTGGCAATTCATTCTGACTGTAGCTCTAGCAACATTAAGCCAGTCATAGGATTACTTTTATTGTTTCCTAAATCTTTATCTCTGTTAGAACGTCCCCTTGCCTTCAGGAATTTTCATTTGGTATGTGTAGGAAGAAAGTTAATGGGTGAGATCGTGAATCACACATGCTGTGTGTGCAGTGCTGCATATTTCTGCCTTTGGCAGCTGTCAAGTCCTGGCAGGGCCTGTAGGAGAGGTAGGAGGAGATGACTCAGGAGATGAAGCAGTGGCAATCTCATCTGCAAGTGGAAAAGAAACAAAGGTGTCCACCTCCATAGAGAATTCTTTGATGGATTACTTCCTTGTTTCTCTCCCCCTAGACTAGCTGCTTCTGGGGCCCTGTCTGCATGGGCCAGAATACAGTGGTCCCTCCACACTCACTGTGGTTAGGGATGAAGGATGCCCATGAACATGGAAAAACTGCAAAGAAAACAACATAGTATTTCTTACCTGAGAGAACACCTCACTAGGAATCTCCAGGTCCTCCAGTGCAACAATATGGTCAACATCTTCCAGAAGTTGACCATAGAATCATGCTGGAACACCTACAAGACCTAGAGAAGAGGTTTTTTTCTAGGTAGTTCTAGGTTCTCTGGCACAACTATATGATCAACTTTGGGCAGAGTTGCACCGGAGGACCTAGAGATTCCTAGAGAGAAAATATTAATAAAAACCACAAATAATCAAATCCACAAAAGTCAAAACCACAAATGTGGAGGGGCGACTGTACTCTGCGGGCAGCCCAGAATATTCTGGCTCTGGAGCTGCCATACTGTCTCCTCATTACCAGGAACACCTACTGTGGTGCTGGGCAGCTGTTTGCATGTGTGCCCTACTGTGCCACCCAGTATGGCTGCAATTGCAGCAAGTCACTCGCTCTGAAGTCAGCACAAGGTACTAACTGTTGATCACATGGCTGAGTGCCTTGTTCTGACCTCAGATCAAGTTACTTGCTTCAGCAATAGCCATGCCAGTGTCAAGATCGGAGGACCCAGTTTTCAATAACCAAGACATCATTGTAGTGTAGTAGAAACTAGAGACTTATTCTGGATATTGAGAGAGAAAGTTCCCCATCCTGGTTCAATGTTAGAACTGAAGAAGACTCTCCTCAGATCATCAAAAATACATTCCCATCTTTCAGGTCCCCTTTCAAACTTCAGTGTCTTCCCTTTGATCCAGATCAAGGGGTCCTTCATGTTTCTTGCTTTCCCCTCCTGTAATATCTTTAAATCTCCCTTCTGGAAGAAAATCCTCACTGTTTCACAGCTCTGATCTATGGCAGGAAGATTGGGGTCACAAACTACAACTCCTTTCCATCACTGGTCATCTCCTCCTCCCATTCTTCTCGAGAAGAGAAGACTCGAGAAGAGAAGACTGAGAGGTGATATGATAGCCGTGTTTAAATATTTGAAGGGATGTCATATCGAGGAGGGAACAAGCTTGTTTTCTGCTGCTCCAGAGACTAGGACCCGAAACAATGGATGCAAGCTGCAAGAAAAGAGATTCCACCTCAACATTAGGAGGAACTTCCTAACAGTAAGGGCGGTTCAACAGTGGAACACACTCCCTCGGAGAGTAGTGGAGTCTCCTTCCTTGGAGGTCTTTAAGCAGAGGCTGGATGGCCATCAGTCAGGGATGCTTTGATTGGGAATTCCTGCATGGCAGGGGGTTGGACTGGATGGCCCTTGTGGTCTCTTCCAACTCTATGATTCTATGATTCTATGATTCTATGATTCATTTATTTTCCAGGCTTGGATTTAGCATAATTGATATCCCCCTCTCAATAGTTCACATACTATACAGTGCTATTTCACTATATCAACATGCCCTCATATATTCATTCCTTAATATAATCATATCATGACAGAATCATACTTATGGATTCTGACATCCCATCACCCCTGGAATAATCTTATCACATTTAATCAAGTCCCTCCTCCTGGTTTGTCTGGGTACAATTCATAAAACCTCTGAGTCAATTCTCAGACTCTCAGAAGTGTTTCCAATGGACCAAATAATGTACAACTTGAGTCCAAAATCTCAGCCACCTCAAAATATTGTTCCCCCTCCACCACCACTGGTGGGGGAAGTCCTGAATCCATACACCACAGATCCATGTCCTAGGCCAGCATCAGCAGGCTAAAATGGAACACTGGATGTAGATGTCTATAAGACTTAGGAAAGTCTAACTCTGCAGTCACTTTGTTGATCAGGTGTTTGTTTGTTTTTTTAACTACAAATGGTACCACATATTTTTGGCCCCAGCTTCTTAAATGGTTGTTGGATCTTCAGATGCTTAATTGACAAATAGACCTTGCTTCCTGGCCCAAATTCCATTCCTTGCCCCACTTATAATCTGCAATATTTTTATAATCCTTTTTCACCTCCTCCAAGGCTGTCACAATCTGGGGCCAAGCATCTGTGATTCTTGTAATCTGCTTGGAGAGTGGGATGGGGTCTGTGGATTCCTTGTTCAAAGAAGGCAATGTCTGTCTCGTAGACATAAACTGTCTCAAACAGCAAATGACCTGTACTCTGGCTGATGGTCCCATTGAAACCAACTTCAGCATGGGGAGATAAATCAAACCAGTCATCCTGCAAGTAAATACCATAGCAACATATATATTGCTCAAGAGTGATGTTCTCTCTGATTGCCACCAGGCTGTCAGAATCCATATGAACCTTCAGACATGGAGGAAGATGGATTCTGACAGCGTGGTGGCACAGTGAGATGTGTTGTAAACAGCTGCCTGGTGGGGCCAGGTTATCACAGGATTGCTTCCTCCCATATTATCCACCCCATATGCTCAGATTCTATGGCAAATGTTTACTCCAGTCATCCAGGACTAGGTTGGCAACCACCAGCCAGAGTACTTTTTCTTCAGCCACCCCTAGACTATGGAATGACCTGCCAGAAGAGATTTAACAGCTGAATGCACTGGCAAAATTCAAAGGAGCATCAAAGAACAATTTCCTTCAGCAGGCTTGTTCAGATGATTTTAAATGAGGAATATTAGATGTAGATTTTAAAAAATTAATTATACAAAGTTAAAACACTACAAACATTACAAACATTACAAACTGCCTGTGGACATCCTGTACACACGTTTAAAAGCAAGGAAGGGTGCAAAGATAAGTTCCATTTCCATGTTTCCTAGATATATGGGCACCTACAAAAGTTTGGGTTGTCTAACACTAAGGTTGGCAAGGAGAGCTCTAAAATCACAATATTTATGGAATGCTGGTATTCTTGAAATGACCCCAGAATTGTGCTCTGAAACAGTGCAATTATAATCATTCTAACTAGAGAGTAGACCTCACTGAGCTCAGTGAGGTTTATTTCTGAGTAATCATGATGAGACTATGGTCTTAGTCCTAAACTGAAAGCTTATTTGGAGTTGATATACCATAAACCTCTCTCTGCATACTTACATTTAGCTCCCAGGAAGAGGAATGAAGGAGCATGAGGCACTTTTCTGCTGTATTCCTATGAATTATTGGCTTGGCCCAATGGGTGGGGAAACCCTGAGAGAGATGCAGTATTTACTAATTTATTTAGTAAAGAGATGGAGGGGAGAGAAGAACTGGGGCTATATCACCTTTGATTAAATATTTCCTATTTAGGGAATAAGATTTTAAAGCATGGATTTAGGAAACAATAGAAGGGTGAATTTCCTAAAATGAATTTTATATTAATTGTATGTATGAAGTATTTTCATTTAGATTTTTGAGGTTTCCTACAATACCTCTTGAAAAGCAAGATTTCTGCAAGCACCTTTGTGCAAGCAACCCCTATTTTTTGAGGGACATGGAGTTTTGGAAGACTGTATAAATGCTGGATTTCTCATAAATATGCAGTATTGTTCTTGTATTTTTTATTTTTTTTAATTGTGTATATCGTCAAACTGTTTATAATTTTTAAATGTTGTGCTTGCAATATTCATTTATAGATAACCCAATAGAATCCCTTCCACCAAAGCAGTAGATTGGTGCTACCTGTGCCTCCAGTGACATTTTGATTCAGGAGAAAGAATCTATCTGGTCCAAGATGTAGTGGGTATTTAGGATATTGCCCCCAGTAGGAATTCTGCCCTCCAGTAGAATTTTTCTTCAGTCTCAAATTTCTAGCACTGAAGAAAGTGAGGCCTTGAAAAATGTTCACACCTGGAACTCATATTTGCTGTGTTTATATACCCTTGATAATTTTGCCTTCTCTTTTTCCTTAGATGCCAAAACTGCATTTCTAAAGGTTCAAATTATGTTTTGAGTTACTGAAATGCTAAAAATGTGAGGACTGTGGGAAAATTTCATGGTGGGGGGGGGCAGAAATTTTCTTTGGGTGAATAGTTAGTATTGTCATTTTGCCCTTTTCCATAGCTACACCCCATATCTGGCTCCATTACATTACTGGATAACTATTACTGGGCACCTCCTTGTGCAACATCTCTACAAATACTTACATTGTTGTAACCCACTATTTTCTTATCACCAAGAAAATTCTGACTTGGATCTCAGTTGCCATCACCAAATGCAACAAGTGAACCTGGATCCATTGTACTAAAGCCAATCACTAAGAAAGCCTGGAACAGTATCAGGAGGTGAGTGCATTCTTGGCAGGAAGCTCTTATCTAAAAAAAATAGGCTTTAAAACTCGGCAATCTGATGTGCAAAATATCCATTTGTTGCTGTGAAAACTGGATAGCTTTAGAATTTAGACAAACAGCTTTCATTTTAAAAAAGAAAGAAAAACATAAAATGGGATGAAACAAAAGATTACTTAAGCTAATGCATTCTCCACTGCTTGGTTGAGCTGAGAACTGACATGTTCTACAAGTAAAGCTGAGAACTGACATGTTCTACAGACCTTTGTTCAAGGCTTATCAAAGAGTTCCAAACAGCACTGATTACATGGCTGCCAGGCCATGCTGACCTGGAGCAGCTCCAGTCAAGCCATGTCTGTAATGTAGGCATTAAATCAAATCCTCAGCAGAGAGAAAACTGTGCTATCAGTCTTGCCTCACTTTAAAATCTTTACAGTAATGGGTAAATCTTTCAGCTTTGCTTTCTCAGCAATTTGGATTTGGTGAAAATCTCAAGTTCATTCTATCACAAATAGGATGGGATTTCAGGATTTCACCACATTCTTCAGAAAGAGATTGGTAGTGAGATAATAGATTAGCCACTTAGCTAAGTATACTTAACTACAGGTGCTTCTGCACTATAGAAATAATGCAGTTTGACACCATTTTAAATGCCATCACTCCATCTTACAGAATTGTGGGATTTGTAGTGTTGTGAAACACCAACATTCTTTGGCAGAAAAGGCAAAAAACTATATAAAAGTACAAATTCTAAGATTCCATGGGATGGAGCTACAGCATTTAAAGTGTTGTCATTCTCACAATTCCTCCTACCCCCAGAGGTCAATGACAGGAGGGGAATGGAAATATCAGTCTACTGCCCCACAGTCAGTAAAAGAACAGACCTCCACCTCTCACAGTGGCTGATGCCCAGTAAAGCAGGATTGGTGGACTTAGGACTGATGGCAATAGTGTTACGGTTGTGAATATGTTTGTTTTTCCAAATAAATTTTCAGTGCATAATTCTAAGTTATGCATTTGTAACTGTGATAGTGAATCCCAGCCAATAGTTTCCTGCATCTGCACCAGGAAAAATCAATATCAGGGATATGAAAGACTCTTGCTGCTGCACTTGAGCTTTTTCTTGAATCAGACCATCTTGCCATGATGAGACTGCAGAATGACTATCTGGTACTTCCCTTGAGAAGTCTCATCTCTAGTACAACATCAATATGCCAAAGGATTGGGTATGTGGTTTTTGGATATCTTCTCAATTAGAAAATGGCACTACCTATAAGTGCAGTTAATGCAAAACCACTAATTGCTGAAAATAATAATGGGCTGGTTTCTTAGGGATTAATGTTGGGACTTCTCTATAATGAGGGTGGGCAAAATGTGGTCTTCCAAATATTGTTGGATTTCAACTCCCTTCAGCCCTAGCTAGCACAGAAATGCTGGGAGATGCATTCCCAAATGCTGAGAACAGGGACACTCTTCTATCAGATGGTCTCAAAGTTCAGTGTAGGGATGGAAAGAAAGCTCTCTGTTATTAACTTCCTGGCCAAACAAATGAGATGTCTGACACTCAAGAAGCCTAATTAGGAACAACATTAAGATGTAATTTCAAAAGTCCATTACCATTACAGCACATATTATTGAATGCATCAAAGAACCAAACAAATGCACACTATGGCTGCATCCCCACTGCAGAAATAATCCAGTTCAACACCACTTTTATTATTATTATTATTATTATTATTATTATTATTATTATTATTATTATTGTATATCCCACCCCTCTGCAAAGCAATCAGGGTGGCTTGCAGCATTAAAATTAAGCATAAGCTTACAATACAATACAATAAAATCACAATCCCAAATTCCAAACCCACCCACTTCTTAAAAAGTTATTAAACAATCATAAATTAAAACAATTTGTAAAATAGATCACACAAGTACAAACAGGCTACAGGAGTAAACAATGACAACAATGGCTGCAGTGGGGAGTAGTAGACGAGAGGATGGGCTAGCTCCTGGGGCCAGGAAATCTAGTTGGGAAAGGCCTGCCAGAAGAGATCCATCTTGACAGCCCTTTTAAAGCTGTCTAAGGTCATAATACGATGGATCTCATTTGGCAGGCTGTTCCATAGTCTGGGATCAGTCATCGAGAAGGCCCTCTGGGAGGTTGCAGACAGCCTCGCTTTTATCAGCTGCAGCAGATTCCTCCCAGAGGACCAAACTGCAATGGCTCAATGCTATGGAGACCTGGGATTTGTAGTTTGTTGTGGGACCAAAGCTATCTGACAAAGAAAAACAAATGATTCACAAATGTACAATTCCCAGAACTCCACAGCACTGAGCCACAGCAGTTAAAGTGATGTC
Organism: Phrynosoma platyrhinos; assembly: GCA_020142125.1. Lineage (NCBI taxonomy): Eukaryota > Metazoa > Chordata > Lepidosauria > Squamata > Phrynosomatidae > Phrynosoma > Phrynosoma platyrhinos. The sequence continues at coordinate 107,630,183 of JAIPUX010001880.1, read as the reverse complement.
CAACTGGATTATTTCTGCAGTGCAGATGCAGCCACAGTTTCGGGGGGGGTGGGGTGGGGTAGAAAACATTTTCATTTTGTCTTGTGAATCACATAAAGATCAATCTAATCAAGATTAACATTCCTGGTCCATTGGGGACAACTATTCATGTCATGGAAAGGGCTCTGTTGTACTTGCCTTTCATACAAATGTTAAAGCTGATAACCATCACAGAAAAAAAAAGTGGACCTCCAAATTAAAATCTAATATGGTTGAAAACATTGGCATCAAAATCCAGTGTAATGTGCCTAGATACCTGAACTTAATAGATGTACCTGCCAGCTCTTTCTCCACATTAAAAATAAATAAATCTCAAGTTCTTTCCATACCAAGTATAAAAAAAATTGGAATAAAATCACAATGCAATGATTTTCTCATCCATCTCTAATCTATCACCTTCCTGATTAGGAAAATGCTATCTGACCATACTTTGTGACCCAGACCAATCAATCCCCTACAGGTCATAGTTGTGCAAATTGGCAAAGGTTGAGGGGGAAAATATCCAATGCAGATAAGCAATTGAATGATGGGCTCCTTATTTCTGGCATTTATTCATATTCATGCTGGTCTTAGATATTCTGTGAAATTATCTTCCAAATAAGGCAGTATGATGTTTCAAATAGTTATGAGGTATGATGTTAAAGATGTTATTGAGGATGAGGTTATAATGGATGCTTTAATGATTTGTGCATACTTTTTAATATTTTTTTAAAGAATTAGCATGTAAAGGAGGTCTTCTGTGGGTAATTTTAAGGTATATGCTAAGGTTGAGCTTTACATATTAAAATTGCCATTTTGAATTAGGTCCAGAAGATAATCAAACATCAACACAGACCATAGAGAACTGGTATGATATTATGGATATATCTGGCTCCAAGCAGAATCTCTGTGGATAGATTTGCATATTATGAACATTTTCAAAGAGAGCAGGTAGCCATATTAGTCTGTTGCAGCAAAAACAACAAATATTATTGAGACAACTTAAAGACTAAAATATTTTATATGGGATCAGCTTTCATGGTCTTGTGCATCTGCTGAAATGGGCTCGAGTCCACCCAATTTTATGAGAAATAAATTAATCTTTAAGGCATCACTGAATTTTGCCCTTTGGTTAGCAAGACAAGTACGGTAGTAGTTTTTATTACAAGGTTTTCTTCCTGTTGGCTGAAGATCTTCCATTAAACATCATTTAAAAGTTGAACCTATGTGGTCATAAGTATGCATCACTATATTCAACGGTGCCTACTCCCATGTAACTTTTTGTAGAATCTCAGGCATATTGATCCTAATAAAATGTGAATTATGAAGTGTTTGTTGTTGCTGTTATGTTCCTTCAAGTCATTTCCAACTTATGACAACTCTAAGGCAAACCTCATGGTGCTTTCCTGGCAAGTTTCTTCAGAGGGAATTTACCATTGCCATCCTCTGAGGCTGAGAGAATATGACTTGTCCAAGGTCACCTAGTGGGTTTTCATAACTGAGCCAGGATTCAAACCCTGTTCTCCAGAGTCCAACACTGAAACCACTATACCACACTGGCTCTCCTTCTGAAGTGTAGTGCTGCTCTATTCATAGTGTGTGTATGTGGTCAATAAAGCTGCCAGATTATTTTTTTACTTTCTTTGATGCTATATCAGTGGATTCTCCTTGATGGTGTGGCTCTTTCAGTCACCTTCTGCACTCTAACATTTATCTTACTCCTCCTGAGCACAAGCTGAATACACATCCAACACTCTGACTGTATTCAGACTCTAATTCTTTTGCAGATTTAGTATTTTATGGATTGCTGACCTGTGTTAAAGCTGACTTTCAAGAGAATAAAGTGGACTGTGTTCAAAGAACATAAAATGGGGTGGGCAAAAAAGAACTCAGGGTGAAACAGCTTCTAAAAGATCATCAGCATGAATGTCCAGAGGATAATAATCTCTTTTGCAGAAATTCAATTACTAATTATGTTTTTATACCTTTTAGTGAGCTAGAATTTTTTTCCTTTCGGTTACAAGAAAAGTATATAGCAATTTTAATAGAACTCTGTGATAATGGACAATCAACTGACTCTCGTATAAGCATTCTTCATTTTGTGACTTAAATAATAGACATGTTGCTCTTGTGACAAAAAGGTATTTCTCTAATTTATCTACTTCACTAGTATTTTATTAAATGAAAACTTGTATACCACATCAATATGCTACAACATGTCTAAAATTTCAGTGCAAACTGAGAGATGCCTACATCACAAGGAAAAAAAGAAGTTTCAGTAAGAACTGGGAAATTTCTTAGGATTCTGCAAATCCTAACATTTCTCATCTGTTAGATTTTGAAAGTCCCATAAGGGAGAAAAATTGATGCAGAGTGCATTAAAAGCATAGCCTGTTCAGCTGTTAGCTTGAGCTCTATTTCTCACCCAGCTCTATAAAGAACCTTGAAACTCACCGTTAGAGCTCGCTCTTTGCTACCATGAATTTAGGAGACAGGTTGTTGTTGTTGTTATAAGTCTTCCAGTTGACTTCAGCTTACAACCCTATCATGCAAATTTCATGGCTTGATTTGCTCAAAGGAATTTTCCCATTGTTTTCCTCTAAAGCTGAGAGACTGTGATTTTCCCAGGGTCATCCAGCAGATTTCCATGGATGAGTGGCATTCAAACTCTAGTTTCCTTATTAGCCTTAACAACCAACTAACTAGGGCAGTGATAGTGAACCTTTTAGAGACTGAGTGCCCAAACTCAGTGGCATTCCCACACTGGGTGTCACCAGGTGCAAGGGGCAGGACTTTTTTGGGGGGGGGGACTTCCAGGGCTGGGACTTCTACCTTCTGGTGACAGGACTTCCAGCTTCCAGAGGCAGGACTTCTGGGGCAAAGACCCAAGGCACACTGTCTTAGCCTCAGGCTAGCAAGAGAAAAACCCCTTCTGATGAAATTTGCTAAGAAAACACCATGATAGTTTCACCTTAGGGTTGCCATAAGTCAGAAACAACTTGAAGGCACAACACACACAAGTCATGTTCTCTCATCCTCAGAGAATGGCAATGGAAAACCTCCTCTGACAAAGCTTTCCCCACAATAGTTTCACCTTAGGGTCGCCAGGAATCGGAATGCAGAAGGGAGGGAGGGTGCTCTGTGCCCATAAGTTGGAAATGACTTGGAGGCTCACAACAACAACAAGCAATAAAGCAGAGAAGGCAGAGCACAAGAACAAAGAGAGCCAGCAGTTTCAGCTCGAATCCCAGCTTGGTCATGAAACCCACTGGGAGAGACCTTGGGCAAGTCACACTCTCTCAGTGTCAGAAGGCAATGGCAAACTCTTCTGAACAAATCTTGCTAAGAAAATCCTGTAACAGGTTTGTTGTGACTAGTCCTCTAGGAGATCAGGGTTCAATTCCCCATGAGGCCACAGAAACCCACAGGGTAGATCGCATTGGCTCAGCCTCAGAAGGGACTCTGAAGGGTGGGGGGAGGGAAGGAGCCTTCAGAGGTCCATGGAATATAAGCCCCATAGACTCTGAAGGGTGGGGGGAGGGAAGGGATAGGATCACCAGTAACATCCTAAAGGCTCACAACACACACACAAATCAAACTGCATCAGCCTCACAGGACACCAACAGCAAACCCCCTCTGATGAAGCTTACCAAGAAAACCCTGGGATAGGGTCTCCAGAAATGACTTGAAGGCTCATAACACATGTACACACACACTCCCAAGTCTGGGAGGAGGAGAAGGAAATGTCATCCCCCAGGGGATTGTGCCTCATGGTGGGCATGGCTTCTGGACAGAAGGGGGAGAACAAGGGAGAACTGGGCCGCAGCAAGGATCCAGCCCAGCTGCATGCGCCTCCTCTTCCTGTGGCCACCATGTGCCCTGCAACATAGCTTCACATGCCACAAATGCCACGGGTATGTCTACTCATGCCATTTGCTGCTGATTTCCCCCACCCTTGTGTTACCCTCTCCAGATAACCCAGGGCAAAAGGCCTGATACATCTGTGGACTGTCCATATGTGGGGAGGGTAGTCCCACAGCAATACTGGGCCATGCCTCCCTAAACTCATTTTTAAATAACTCACCATTTGCTCTGGGTCTTCTCAGAAGATCTGAAGCACTCCACAGTGACACCAGAAAGCTGTCTACACAGCTTCCTGCTGTGCTGCTGTTTAAGTCTCTCCTCTGAAGTCACAATGAGGTGACCAGCCATACAATCAATGCTTGGCCTCAGCAGGAGCCTCACTGGTCCTCTTGTGCATTGTTGCTACACCCCTTCTGTGGCCATTCAGTGGGTGATGGAAAGTGGAGAGCAGATCTGGGAATGTCCCCATAGGCAGTCACAAAATGAGTACATCAACCCCTCACACTCCAGAGGACCATGGAGTATCTCAGCAGATGATGTAACTGGTCAGCATCTGGCTATGTCCCCATAACAAGAGGCATTTCTGATCTCCCTTCTGATCTCCAACAGTCACAGAATGGCCATGGGGGGAGACAACAACTAAATGGTGATTTGAAAGTGGATGTTTGAGAAGAAAGACAGAATAGTTCCACGTGCAGAACTTATGATTTGCTCTGGAAGACAGAATCTGCCTATGATACTGATGTGTGTATCATATATGTCCCTATGAATACATTCTGTTCCCTTTCAAAGTCATCCAATTTGACAGGTGTCACTAGATCCTGTAGCAGTGAATACCACATTTTAAATATGCACAATGTGACATGCTCAGTTCCTTTTTTCTGTCCTGAATCTCTCACCATTCAGCTTTGGTTGATGACACAAGGGTCTAGTATTATGAGAGAGAAAGAAATGCTTCCATCTACATCAATATCACATCTCCCCTTACATGCCTTTTTGTTAAGCCAGACAAGGTAACCTTTCACCATAGGAGTCTAATCCTTTGATAACTCTGGTCACCTTGTTCTCCACAAAAGTATAATTATGTCACATTATGATTGTAATATAACAAGGGATAACTTCATGCTCTTTTATTGTGTAGTGTAGTGTTAGTTATTTTATAGTTACAGAGGTTCATGGATTCTTTGCATTGTTGTTGTTATGTACCACAGGTGAGCAGCTCAAAGGATTAATTATGTTTCTTTTTAATAATCAAAGTAACTATTCACATTGTTGTATTGTTTTTTTAAAAAAATAGGAAGTAAAATTTTAGGGTTGCTCAATAAGAATAAGCAACTACCTTGGGGGACATCGAACTAGTTACTTTAAATTCTATTACTAAAATAAACTAAAGATGTTTATTTAAAAAAACTGGCAACCCAAATTCATGGGAACAATAAGAGGGGAAAACCATCACACCCCTGTGAAATTCAGAAGGCATAAACAGAATGCTAGATGAGATGGACTCTGTATCATCCAATTGGATTTCTATTATGTCCTGGGGCCAAAAACTGCTTGCATCCAATGCTTGTGGATTAAGAGCTTTAGGAGTCCAGAAAAAGACTCTGCTCATTGAACAATGATAGAAGTTTGTTTACACTGAACTTCATTATGTTTCATGGCTATTTTATATACTTATTTTTTTGTTAACATTCTTTAGGCAATGAATATGATGAAAGATGGCCATAAAAGGTATTTTAGCACCAACACTGAGTACCTCTTCTATAATTCTGCTCTAGCTTTTGGTAATTGTCTATTCTATACCTTACTGGGGAACTGTTTTGTAGACATTTTACATTAAATGTAAATTTCATTAAGGAGAACACAAACACGATCAGCTCTTTTAATAGCTCTTCTGTCTATTGATCTGAAGTATATGAGTGTATAATGCTGCACTGAAATTGATAAACAATGCCATATCTGTGTTTCCCATGGTCTTTATGGGGTTTGCAAGGTCTTCCTTTTGTTTTCCTTCATAAACAGCAAATCCATTATTTTTGAAGAGACTCATGTTTTGGGCAGCTTTGCCTCATTTGAAGAGCATATAGAAGAAAAAGGTTGTTGTTTTTTCATACCTCCCAACAATTCTCAGATGAAAAGTGGGACATGTGCATGGAGCAGAGAGAGCAATAGGAAATAAGAAATTTGGAAGGAATGGTTGGGAAACCAAGATGAAAATTCATGGGGGATGAGTGAGGAAGAGAAACAAGGAAAAGGGGGAAGAAAGAGAGGATAAAGGAGAGAAGAAAGAGAGGGAGAAATGGGAAGATATACTTCCAACACTTCACAGCTGAAAATTAGGACATATGTGGCCAAGCAGCACCAGAGTGTGGTCAAGATGGCAAAAGACATTAAAATGGATGATCAGACAAACTAGGAGAGCTGCAGGAGTTTGTTTTGACTAAGCCTATTGTGAAGGGCAGAGTCTCACCAAGAGGTATCACTAGGTGAGTGTAGGAGGTGTACACTACACCAGGTGATACTCCAAGAGGCAGGTGATACCACTGGTCCCCAAACATCTGTCTTTGGGCAGAAACAACATGTCTTTCACCTGTGCCCCTTTAAAACATGGAAGAGATAACATGAGTGGGGCAAGGCTCAGTGGGAGGAGAAAGGAAAGGCCCTAGAATTTTTTTAAAAAAATAAATTTTACCATAAGTACGCATACCAACCAAAGCGGATGTTACTGCTTTCAATACTTAATCTTCTTGTCTCCTCAAGTTTAATCCAAATCTCAATCCATTCCATGCAGCATGCGTAGTAATATGTTTTCAAGTCTGGAAGATTGTATCCAACTGTATCCTTTGTTTCAATTAAACTGGACCATCTGATTCTCCGTTTTCTAGCCTTCCATATAAAGTTGGAAATTTCTTTTCTCCAAATATTGAAACACTCCTCATTATTGATTATTGGTAAGGTTTGGAATAAATAAATAAACCTTGGCAGAACATTCATCTTGATTATTGATATTCTCCCTAGGAAGGATATTTGATGTCTTGACCATTTATTTAGATCTTTTTTTAATTTCCTCCCATATTTTTTAATAGTTGTTTTCATAAAGGTCTGCATTTCTTTTTGTAATAGTCAACCCTAAATATTTTATCTTTTTCTCTATTTTAAATTTTGATGTTTCCTTTATTTGTTCTTCTTCTTTGCTTATATTCTTTGTTATTATCACTGATTTGTTCTGATTTATTTTGAATCCAAAAACTGTTCCAAATTCTCTCATAATTTGTAACAATCTGTTTAAACTCTTGAGAGTGTCTTCTAGGAAACAGATGATGTTGTCAGCCAAAGCTTTTATTCTGAACTCACGTCCATTTATCTTAACTCCATATAGTTTTTCATCTTCTCTTATTTTTCTGATCAATATTTCTAAAGTCAATAAGAATAACAATGGTGAGAGAGGGCAACCTTGTCTTGTGCCCTTTTCTATTTTTATATTATCTGTCCTCTCTCTGTTTATTATGAACTGTGTTTTCTGTTCTTTATAAATTGTTTTTATCCAAATATTAGAGCATGCCTCCTTGCATACCATCCTCCCTGAGCTCTCCAGTCCTCTGGGAGGAATTTGCTGCAGCCTCAAAAGTCTAGCCTTGCGCCGACCTCCCAGAGGGCCTTTTCTGTTGTTGCCCCTAAACTCTGGAATGACCTGCCGGACGACATCTGTCAGTTGACATCATTACACAGCTTTTAAAAAGCTGTCAAGATGGATCTTTTCCAGCAAACCTTTCCAGACTAAACACCCCGGCCTTGGGTTCCTTGACTCCTGCGTTCTTCCCATGGCCCCATCAGTTCTTGATGGATGAGGAATGCAGTAGACGTTGATGAGGACACTGTAATTTGTTTTTAAGGTTTAAATGTTATATGTTTTTACTGTTATGTTTAATTTTATCTTATTGCTATTTTAACTATGTATTATTTAATACTATTTTAAGGGGAGGTGGGTTAGTTTTTCTTCTTTGAGATATGTTACAGGAGTTTTATTGTAAGCCACTTGGATTGTCCGTCAATAAGCGGGATATAAATTATTATTATTATTATTATTATTATTATTATTATTATTATTATTATTTTCATCTGTTTTATCACTTCCTTCATAAATATCCAACTTACTTGGTCAAACACTTTTTCTGCATCTATACAGATCAATGCCAGCTTCCTTTCATTATGCA
>JAIPUX010001880.1:107552846-107594756 GCA_020142125.1 Phrynosoma platyrhinos | reverse complement strand
CCTTTATACAACACTTATCTCATTCCAATGTGTCTTAAGTATTATCACTATATAATGTCCAATTATCAAATTTTTCTTATATTTCAAGTATTCTCTCTCTCTTTTCCCCTTCTTTCCTTTCCCCCTTTACCCCCTTTCTTCTCTGTTTTCTTCCTTCTTCTTTTAAATATATTTCAATACTTGATTTATCTTATAATCAATTATTCAAAAACACATCATTTCATATATGTCAAATTCCACCCACTTCTGTCTGTCCCTAACTTATTTACTCTGAGTAGATTAATTCCTACAATTTAATCTTATCTTATCTGTAGTAATCTTTATCTTTATCTACTTCCAATAAAGTACAGCATTAATTCTTACTCCTTCTCTAATCCTCCGTGCTCCTCTTGTTTTCATTCAGTATTCAATATTTCACAAAAAGAAGGAAAGGGGAAAAGATAAAGAACCAAAACAGCTCACAATTTTTTTCCACAGTCTATAAACGCTCCCTCTACTCTCCATCCTCTATTTGTCAATATCTCTTATGCTTTTTTGTTCTTTGTATGAATTGTATAATGATTCCTTTTCAGTTTATTGCTTGTTCAATATTAGCTTCTCTTCGCTCTCACTGCTTGTCTCGACTCATTCTGTTCTCTTCTATTCAGCTTACTACATACACTGCTTGCCACTCTCCTTTATATGTCCCATTCACAGTTATGTCAATCTCTCACATGTTTGGCCCTCTTGCTGCTTTCATCCTCTCTCTTATGCTGTTCTTGCTGCTTGCCCTGCTCCATCTGAAAATTTCTTTCCTGTTTTCATTCATCTCCATTTGCCTCCTGCAGTACTTGAAGCTTGATGCAATTTACAGCTCTCCACTCTCCTTCCAGTCCAATCGCCACTCGCCACTCACTCCACCTACCTTCCACGACTCAATTTAAGCTTCTGTTAGTCTCATTACTTTTCCAGCTTACTCTTCACTCTTCCCACCTTTCGTGTCACAATATAAACTTCCGCTAGTGTCACTACTCACTGCTCTGTCCACACCTCCTCTTCTCCTCAGTTCTTCAATTTCTTCTTATTTTCCACTTGCCGTTTTTTCTCCTCCTCTTTAATCCTCCTTATTCTTTTACTTTTAGCTTCCTCCTCCTTTTATTTTCATCTTTCAAAGCATCTCACAAGCTCTCAATCCTATGTTTCTCTATATTTTCTCTTTACTTTTCACTCTATGTTTCTTCTTACTTCACTTCCTCTTCCTCTTCCTATATCCATTTATGGAATACGCTAATTACTTCACACTGATTTCTTCCACTTGCTTCATCCCCACCACACCTCCATTTTAAAGAGACAAAGTCTCACCTTTTAGGGGTAAATTCTTTATGTTTAGGCAATTTTAATCTTACTCTTGTAGTTCTTCTTCTCCTTCACTCCCCCCTCTTTTTTTTTTTTTTTTTTTTTTTGCATTTCCAGCATTTGTTTGTTTTGACATTGTAGATTTTTTTTCTTATTTTCACTGGTGTTAGTACCATCTTTGTTCCATTTTCCACAGATTTTCTTTCAAATCCTGCAATTGGGTAAAATTTTCTGCTTTTTTTCCTAATGTTCTCCCAACTTTCTAACTCTATAGTTTTTCCAATGTCAGTTGCCTATTTAATCATATTTTCAGATATCTTTCCAGTTTCTTGTTCTCTGTTGAATAATATTTTGTACAGTTTACTTATTCCTTTTTCCTGTGGCCATATCAATAACCTGTCAAAATCTGACGGTTCTTCGAATTCCTGTAATTTAAAGCCCATTTTATATCTTTCTCTCAGCTGCGTATATAGTAGCCAGTGTATTCTGGGTTCTAATTGATCCAATTCTTCCATTGTTTTAAGTTCATATCTTTGTCTGTCAGGTTTTTTTTTAATATATCCCTATATTTCAACCACGATTTCACTGCTGTCCATTTCCCAAAAAACCCTTTGTGTGGAGATATCCATAATGGTGCTTTTCTATATGTTATCTTTTTGATTTTGTTCCATGCACTCAATAAGGGTCTTCTTATTACATGATGATTGAATTCTTTGTGTAACGATGCTTTATTGTACCATAAGTAGCCATGCCATCAATTATTGAAGCCCTCTACATTTAGTAATTCTATCTTCTTTAGTTGGGCCCAATCCATCAACCAATCTGGTGCATTGGCTCTATGGTATATTTCCATATATGGTACACTCTTCCCCCTATCACTTTGTGTCTTGTCATTATTTTCCAGTTTACTCTTGCTCTTTTGGCCTTTCATATGAACTCTTTTAGATCTTCATTCCATTCTTTAAATATTTTCTTATTATGAATGATTGGAATGCATTGGAACAAAAAAAAATCATTTTTGGAAGAATCATTATTTTTATTGCTTCTACTCTCCCTGTTAATGTGAGATTAAGTTTATTCCACTTTGTCAAATCAGCTTTATTTCCTTCTATTTAATTTTGTAGTTGTTATCAAACAGATCGACGTTCCTTTTAGTGAGCCATATTCCAAGATATTTGACTTTGTTTTTGATTAAGCAAGTTGTTATCTCTTCCAAGAAGTTATCTTCCTTCTTAGACATGTTTTTAGTTAATATCACTGTTTTTTTTATAATTAATTTTAAATCCAGTTACCTTGCCAAACTCTTCTAATATTTGACAGACATCTATGATTTGTTGTTTGGGGTCCTCCAGAATGAAAACCAAATCATCTGCAAATGCTTGCAACTTATATTCCATTCCTTTTATCTTCATTCCTCTTACTTTCTCTTCTTGTCTTATTCTATTCAGCAATATATCTAAAACTGTTATGAATAACAGTGGCAATAAAGGGCAGCCTTGTCTTGTTCCTTTAGCAATGTTATTAAATCAGCTGTTTGTTCCTTGTAGATTTCTTTAATCCAACCGCAAAATTTGTCTCCCATTTCCATTTTCTCTAATACCGTCATCATAAAATTCCAGTTAACATTATCAAAGGCTTTTTCAGCATCTGCAAAGATCATTGCCAATTTTTTATCATTATTTTTCTCATAATATTCAATAGTATTTATAATTGTTCTGATGTTATCTTTCAGTTGTCTTGTTGGCAAAAACCCTGCTTGGTCTTCATGGATTATATTAATTAGAACATTTTTTAATCTATTCGACAGAATCAATGCTATAATCTTGTATTCTATATTTAATAAAGATATTGGCCTATAGTTTCCAATTTCCTTTTCATCTTTCCCCTCTTTTCGTAGCAATACAATGTTAGCTTTCTTCCATATATTGGTAATTCCTTCTTTGTTAATATTATTCAAGGTTTTCAGTAGGGGTGTTTTTAATTCCCCTTAAAATATTTTGTAATACAGTGTGGTAAATCCATCTGGCCCTGGAACTTTATTTTCTTTTTAATTTAGCAATCGTCTCTGTTATTTCTTTCTCTGTAAAGTCTGCGTTCAATATTCTCTGTTGATCCTGCATTATTTTCTTGATCTGTTTTCCTATATAATTGAGTATATCATCCATTTCAATATTTTCTGCTTTATATAATTTCATAGACTAATCTTTGAATCTCTTTGAATTTCCTCTTGTACATGCAATATTTTGTTCCCTATTTTTATATTCGTAATCAGTCTTTTTCCCTTCTCTTTCCTTAATTTATTTACACAAAAAAGAGACAAGAATTTCTATTAACACAGTCAAATATCAATATATAGCACATCTTTATCATATACTTGCTTTACATAATCTGACCACCAAAAGCCATCTACTTCAAATTCCTTTTCTATAAGTGCCACCTTAAGTTAGAGAGGAGGAAAGAAGGAGTAGGACAATAAGACAAATTCTTTTATCCTACCCAACTCAGTCTCTATCCTTTTATTCTTTTCTTCTCTTATAGTCCTCTATCCTGCTTCTCTTTCCACTTTTCTTTCTCTTGTTGTCACTTCCTTGTCATCTCTTCCACCTGTCCTCCTTCTGATGCTCCTTTCTTTAATTAATTAATTCCTCTATTAATTTTTATCTCCAAGGGGAAATGATATTTCATCCTTTTATCCTGTTGCCTCTCTTTGTCATCTTGTCCCTCCTTCCTCCTTCCATCATGCCTTTCTTGAATGAAATTCCTTTAACAGATTCTTCCTTGCCTTGCCATCTCCATCTCCTTAGCCATTATTTTCTCTTATATTCTCTTCCATCTCGTCCTCCCGCCACTTCTTTCTCTATCTATCCAACTCCAATTTTACAGTATACCCTCATTGTCCTGTCCTCCCATCCTTGTTCTGTCGTACCTTTCTTTATTTCCTCTAGATATCTTCTCTAAATTGTTTGATCTCTATTTCTCCGTTGTTCCTTACTAATCTTCTTCAGCTGATAATCTTCTTATTGTATTATTATATCATCTAATCTCTCCCTCTGATCAGCCCTTAACTCAAATAAACACCTGTTCTCTTTCCCTCATGGCTCTCTAAAGCTCCAAGCCACTTTCACTTCTGCACTTTATCTTCCTGCTCTTCCTTGTCCTACTGCTCTAGTCCCATCACCATTTTTATTGTTTGTCAAACTTCTCCCCTCTCATCCATTCTCTCTTTTACTATTTTTCCAATCAAAAGTGATACAAAATTTTATAATCACTCTGCTTTCACTGTTGCCTAGTTAGCAAACTAGCTAGTTCATTTATTCTTCACTTCAGTCTTCACTTTTAATCTCTTCCAGCCTGGTCTTGATGTTACTTTTCTGACTCGGGACTGTTCTTAACTTTACACTCAAGTTGTGATCTTGCAGTCTAATTGTAGCAAAGTTCTTATTTCTACAAAGTTGCCAAGAGCTTGTTGAACTTAAAAGAGAAAAAGCAGTACTCACTGTCTCCGATAGTCAATGTCATATTCACAAAAGAAAAACTTTAAAAAGCAGCTGGCAGGGCTCAGTGCCCATAAGTGGCAGCCATTTCTGGCTTGGCTGCTCTGCAATCCTTTCTCTCCCAGCCAGCAATCCTCTTCCAGGACACCAGTGGGGTCAGAATCAGGATCTCCTTTGAGCTCCTAATAATCTACCCCTTCCTGGAATGCAGATGGAAAGGGATTCTAAACCCCTTCTTTCCCAAAGTGGCAGTCTTGTGGACAGTCCTTCACACAGGACCTGTCGCCTTGCCGTTGCCACCAGAAGTCACAATCTGAGTGTTTTAAGCTTCATTATATTCTAATACATTGCATGTAAGACATATAAAGTCAGTTATTACATTTTACATCAATTTTCATAGAGATTGATTTTCATAGGGACTAAACGTTTTATCTCTCTTTTCAACTCTTTAACTGGTTATAACATTACCAATACTACATGTAAGAACATAGTTCTTCTAAACCATTTAATTTTCTATCCATCATCATCATCATCATCATCATCCTTCCACTCTATAAACAAAATGTTAGACTAGATTGACCTTTGGTGTGGGTCTTATGTTTTATCTTTTATTAACAAGTAAATTTAGACATGATTGCAGCTTCAGACTGTTATCTCAGGCCCAGTAATGATGAAGCTTGGTGAATAATTCCCAAGGAAAGATGACTACAGTATAGAAGTGACCACTGAAAAGATCCTTCTCAAAGAATGGCAATCTTTGACTTAGCTGTTCCTGGAGACACCCTATTCCAAATGAAAGACTGGCTCCAAATTAGAAAATGACTTCTGGATTGGTACCTTGGATTTCTAAGGCAAATTCCCTGGCTTAGCAGTTCTTTCTTCTGACTCGAGATATAAATCTTGACTAGGTTCATTTTCATGTGTTGAATGAGAAAAATGGAAAGGAGAAAGAGAGAGAGAAAAAGGCAAAGAGATAGAGAAAGAAAGGTTCTCATCACTATAAGCATTTATTTTCTTTTGGTCAGTCTTGGGGTGTTTGCTCATTTTCAAGACAGATTTTTGCTCATTTCTGTAAATGTGATAACTCTTACATGGACTGTTAAAAGCAGTAGTATCAGATAGGTTGTTTGTAGGCCTCGGCAGACGGCTAATTGAGCCGTCTTGGAGGCCAGGAAGATGAGGGGCAGCCGCACGAGTAGTGCCCCTTCCTCTTCCTGAGGTTGCCCTCGGAGCTGCCAGCCTTCTGCACAGCTGGCGCTTCCAGGGCAACCTCCCGCCGCAGCGTCCTCACACGCTGCGGCAGAAGAGTCAGGGAAAGTGCACCTGACGCGTTTAGGGCGCACTTTCCCTGACTTCTAAAAGGAGCGCCAATTTGGCGCTCCTTTTAGGGTCGCTGCAGGAACGCCGCGGTGCGGCTGCCATGGCCCCGCAGTGCTCCAGACCAGGGCGTCCTGGACACCCTGGTCTGCTTAGGCCCTGTGTCATTTAGATTGATCAGCTTGCTCTTTTTTGCTCACTGTGTGGGCACTTAGCTACACAAAAGGAAAATAAATGAGTTCTTTTTGAACAATTGAGAAAACTTTCTTCTTTCCTTTTGTGGTGGAGACAAGGATTCTCTCAGTTTTCTCTTTGAGAACTCTTTGCCAAGTGTCTAGTAGGGCTGAGATGGCTTGTGGTGACCAAAACTTCACCAAGTTTTAGAAACCAAATGCAAGGAACTTTTAGGACCAACTACAAAGAATTTTAATAAGGTGCTGTTCTATTGAAGTTTATATTCTGCCATTTTAACAGTTTTGTTCTAAATGGCTCTAATTCTATTGATAACTTATGGCACTGTAACAATAAATCTTGTAATGGTTACCTTTCGAAATAATTCAGTCCCTGCACAACATTTTTCTTCATTCCCAGATTTCTAGCAGTGAAGTAATGTTAAACTTCAGTTGGAATACAGGTATCCAAAGAAAAGGAGCAGTTACCAAGAGAATGCAAACATGGCAAATATATAAGAGTTCTAGGTGTGAATGATTGTCCATGTTTCACTCTCTTCACTGCTAAAATTTGGGAACTACAGGAAAATTTCATGCAGGGACACAATTCTTTTTCATGACTGGAAAATGCCCTCATTTTACCTCTCCTCATAACCACATCCTTGTTATGATATATGTGTATGTAATTTTTAAAATTGGTGTAAGCTACCTTAGGCACCAGTTTGAGGGAAAGTGGGACACAGATGAATAAAGTTTGGTAAGATTTCCCACATCCTTACTTCCAACAGACAACAGAGTAGGAAACAGAAGGAAACAACCAGAAAAATACCACTGCCTCACTCTGTCATGTCAGTATACTAACAGTAAAGCCAGCTTTGGTATCAAACTTGCTCTTGTCAGGAGATGTCTATTCAAATTCCTCATGAGAAAAAAAAATCCTCATGGGGAAAAAAGATGTAATGGACTGTTGGCAGCTTGGGTTTTAATGGAGAGAGAAATAGTCATAAAAGCATTCTTCAAAACTAAACACCACTTACTTGTTCGCCCTTTACTGTTCTTTTATTTTTAAAATAAATACATACAGAGACACTCACAGGGACACACTTTAACATTAACTTATATCCTCTTCACTCTGACTCAAATATCATTCAAAAGGAACCCTGAACAGCTTTGGCATGGCACCACTTTCCTTCCCTTTAGTCATGTGATAAATTAGCTTGAAAAATCTTAGTCCTTTTTATATTCACCCCATTCAGAGCAGGAGACACAACCTAGCCTTGAGGTATGCATTAAATATCAACAGAGCTTAAAGACAATAGAAACATAATGAAGTGACACTTGTTCTTCCAGCATAGGAACTGGGAAGAAGTCCCTGCACCTGTAAATTACACAACCGAGATCATAAGCTAATTTTTTTTTTGCAAAGGAGGCATATAAATGACTGAAGTTAATCAGGGGAAGGTGTCGCTATGAAATATTCATCACTATAGTCCCCAGGGCCATATAGTGCCCCCAAGGACAGTGAAAATAGAGTCAGCTGTACTGTTCTATATCTCTATTATTGTGAAAGATTGTTTCTGCAAATGCAGGACTTTTTTCTGTAAAAAAAAAAAAAGCATCAATCTTGCACCTGTATTTTTTTCCTGCAAGATTCTTGTTTTTGTGCAAGATTTTTAATGACTTTTTTGAGCAACATTATGGGATTTTGCACAAAAACAGCAATCTTGCATGCACAAAACCAACACGTGGCTATCTGTAAACAGTGTTTGAATATAGGTTATTTTGGCAGAAAAAACCACAAATTTCAAGCAACAACATCCCCACCCCATTCTATCTCTGTGCCAAATAATTCCCTAAACATTTCAGGAAGTTCAGTTACAGACCCAGAATGGTGTAGTGGTTTAAGCACTGAACTACAGCCCTGGAGACCAGGGTTTGAATCCCTACTCACCCATGCAAACCCATTCTCTCAGCCTCAGAAGAAAGCAAAGGCAAACTCTCTCCAGACAAATATTGCCAAGAAAAGCCCACAATAGGTTTTCTTTAGGATTGTCATAAGTCAGTAGTGACTTGAAGGCACAAAATAACAGCAATTCTCATGCAAAATTTATAGTAAAAGGAATAGTAAGTACATTTCTATACTGATTATCAGTGCACGTAAGCACTCCCTAAGTGCTTTACAATGTGTGAGCTAATTGCCCCCAACAAGCTGGGTACTCATTTTAGCCACATCAGAAGGATGCCAGGCTGAGTCAAACCTTGAGCTGGAATTGAACTCATAACCTTGTGGCTTATGAGTGAGTGGTGGCAGTATCGACATTTAACCACTGTGCCACCAGGGCTCCCAGAAGAATTTCTTGTTGCTGCTGCTTTCTTGCAGTAGGGTGGAAATTGTGAAAATAATTTATTTGAAGAAATAGTGTAATATTTACATTCTTACAAAATACCTCTGTTAACGAAAAAAGAGGAACACAGAAATAACAATTGCATATTTCACCAACAGGAATCTGGCTCATTTTGCCAGATATTCATAATAGCAATAAGGGACAGTCCAAATGACATTCAGGGTTGAAAACAAGTTTGTGTTCTATTGAAATACCACATGAAAATATTAGTTTCAGCTAACAATGTAAAAAAGTAAAGGTAGTCCCTTGACATCTAGTCGTAACTGACTGTAGGGGTTGGTGCTCATCTCCATTACTAAGCTGAAGAACCAGCATTGTCTGAGGACTGTTCTGGTTGTCATGTGGCCAGCATGACTGCACTGAACACTATTACTTTTGCACCAAAGTGATACTTATCTATCTACTTGTATTTGTATGCTTCTGAACTACTAGGTTTGCAGAAGCTGGGAATAGTGACAGGATCTCACCCCATCATGCAGCACCTGGGCCTCGAACTGCCAACCTTCCAATCTTCTGAGCACCACAATTGGTCTCTTAACCATTAAGCCACCACATCCCTTCACTTAATATAGTTCTCTGTAAAATTATCATAAACTACAAGTTGCACACATTTATGCCTTTATCACAGGGCCCACACCCAAAAAAGCAGAAATTATTTGGGAACTTGTTCAGTCTATATAAAAGAAAAAAAAATCAACTCTCAAATAGTGATTGTCTTTGTTATGTTTTACCTCATTTGTTCTACCCCAAGTAAACTCTGATCTATGAAAACCCTATCATGAGATATTATTGGAAAGATTTTTTCAGAGAATGCACAGAGAAGCCACTGAAATCCATAAATACCTTGAGAAGTTCAACAGGAATAAAAGTTTGGCTACTAGTCCTGAAAAACACCAAAATCAAGACTCAGGACATTCAAATGAACTTCACCCAGGGGCAGGGGTTTTCCCAACAGACAATGGACCACTAATTAATATACTAATATACTAATCCTTCTCGCATATCCTCCACCCTGAGGGCTTGCCATTCAACATCAAAACAATATATATATATATATATATATATATATATATATATATATATATATATATATATATATATATATATATATATATATATATATATATTCATTTTTCCTCATGATATGGCCAAGGTGCAAGAATCTCAATTTAGTTATCCTGGCTTCCAGGGATAGTTCAGGTTGGTCTACTCTAGAACTCATTTGTTCTACCATACCACCATTCTCTGAAGATGCCAGCCACAGATGCAGGCAAAACATCAGAAAGAAATTCTTCTAGAACATGGACTCACAGCCTGAAAAGCCCACAAAATTTCATGGATGCCAGCTGTTAAAGCATTTGACTTCACAATGTTCAGAGAAGTTTTGTCATTGCCTTCCTCTGAGGCTGGGATAGAATGTGACTTGCACATGTTTGACCCAGTTTCTAAGACTGAGTGGACATTCAAACCCTTGTTTCCCAGGGTCCTAGTTCAGCACTCAAACCACTATAACACACTACTCCCTTATAATAAGGAACATCTACTTCATTTGAGATGTGGTTTTGGAGAAGAGTGTTGAGGATACTGTACACAACCCAAAAGACAAACAAATGAGTTCTAGAGCAGATCAACCTGAACTATCCCTGGGAGCCGGGATGACTAAATTGAAAGGGGTTGTAGACTGCCAGAAATAGTGCAAATTGAGTCCACTTTTAGGGTTAGGGTTAGTGCTAGGGAATCATGGGAATTGTTGTTTTTTTCTGAGACATTGAGCCTTCTCTGTCAGAGAGCTCTGGTGCCACAATAAAATACAGTTCCCATGATTCCCTAGCACTAACCCTAACCCTAAAAGTGGACTCAATTTGCACTATTTCTGGCAGTCTGCAACCCCCCTGAGATTCTTGCACCTTGGCCATATCATGAGGAAAAATGAATCATTAGAAAAGGCAATGATGCTAGGAAAGGGGGAAGGCAGTAGAAAGAGAAGAAGACCTCATGTCAAATGCTTAGACTTGATGAGGAAGACATGGGCCTGAACCTGGAGGAGTTGAGTAGAGAAGCTAAAGACAAGGGGTCTTGGAGGTATCTTATCCACAGGGTCACCATGTTTCAAGGTCAACTAGAGGGCAGTTAATAATAATAATAATTTTATTTATATCCCGCCCCTCTGTCAAGCAATCGGGGCGGTGTACAATATTCATAACAACAAAACAAATAACATCGAAACAGATAAATAACATCGATCAAATCCCATCCCTCCTTCCCACCCACCCTGGCCCGACCCCTCAAAACAAATCAAATAAACAATATAAAAACAATTGTTAAAGATATACAGAATACAATATAAAATGCCCTATACAATTTAAATACATATTTGAATTGTTGCTGGGAAAGATGTTGCTAGGGAAGGGTTTTAAACTCTTCCCGGTATCTCCAGCCGCATTCTAGCCACCGGTGAGTTAGTGGGAAAGGTGTTAATCTCTAACAGCCGCGGGGGCGGGGCGGCTCAGGCCGCTCAGCTGGTCTTCCTGGCTGCGTGAGTGAGCAGTCCTCCGCAGCCTCTGGAGCGCTGCCTCTCACCGCGTGGAGCCAGGGAGGGTGTTGTCAGGCAGCGTTTTAAAGCTGCCGGTGCTCCTCCAGACAGCCGCAGGGGCGGGGCGACTCAGGCCGCTCAGCTGGTCTTCCTGGTTGCGTGAGGGAGCAGTCCTCCGCAGCCTCTGGAGCACTGCTTCTCGCCGCGTGGAGCCGGGGAGGGTGTTGTCAGGCAGCGTTTTAAAGTTGCCGGTGCTCCTCCAGACAGCCGCGGGGGTGGGGCGGCTCAGGCTGCTCAGCTGGTCTTCCTGGCTGCATGAGGGAGCAGTCCTCCGCAGCCTCTGGAGCGCTGCCTCTCACCGCGTTAGTCCTATAATAATCAAGCTTTCCAGACCTGAAATAAGGGACAT
This sequence comes from Phrynosoma platyrhinos, assembly GCA_020142125.1. NCBI lineage: Eukaryota > Metazoa > Chordata > Lepidosauria > Squamata > Phrynosomatidae > Phrynosoma > Phrynosoma platyrhinos. Next base: position 107,583,093 of record JAIPUX010001880.1, on the reverse strand, counting down.
CCATTATAATAAGGTACACTTGGCAACCTTAATTATGACCTTTGCTCAAAGTCAAGGAAACTAATTCTAGTAGTGTCTTCCCCCCCCCCCTCTTGCTACCATGGGGACTGCAGCTAAACCCAGAGAAGTAGGACATTCTTCAGAGCATGGTGCCAGATGATGCTATGACCCCTGCTATTAACAAAAACAAACAAACCTGTAGCATTTGAAGCTTTTGAGCGCCAGCTCCACCACCTTACTGATATGGATTTCCTTCTTCATAAAGATTTCATGTTTATTTAAACTGTTTAATTTTTTTTACAACTGGTCCGTCTCCTAATTTGCAGTGCTGTATTAGAATTTTGCTCTAATTCCTCTACCTTTTTGCACTGAAGTTGCTGATGATTTAAACAGTGATCAGAAACATAAAGGCTAGTCTCATTACAAAACTGGATCTGCTAGTTCATCTCCATGCACAAAGATCTATGTCTTTGTGCACTAACAACCATCATTAAGAATGGAACTATCACTTAATATCCATATACAACGGATTTGTAATTTGAATTGACATCCTCACATATATATGTCTGTGCCTGGCCTCCATTCCACCAAATGCATCTGAGGGAGTAGACTGAAGTCTACAAAAGCTCATGCTGCCAATTTTTTTTTAGTTAGTTTCAAAGGTGCTACAAGATCTCTCTATTTAAGGATGAATTAGTTTTGCCAACACTGAACAATGGTCCTAATGTGAAATTTTCAACTCAATTGTGTGGGTATAAATTGTAAACAGTTGGCCAGAGAAAGAACAAAGAAAGAAAGAAAGAAAGAAAGAAAGAAAGAAAGAAAGAAAGAGAAAAGGAAAGTATAGGAAAGGAAAGGAGCCCCAAAATGAAAGCAAGCCAACCCCAAGTAAAAGAAATGGTCTGGCTTAGAAAGGGCAAAATAAGGGATTGTAGGACTTTGGAGCTTATCTAAGTGCTTTACACTCTTGCTGATATAATCTAATGCAGGGCTTAAGAATGAACAAAAATAACAGCCATGGCTTTGACCATCTGACAGTGGTTTTCTGACAGTTCATTACTTATATCTGAACAAAATTGTGTGCTTTCAGGAACAAACAACTGAAAAAGTGTCCAGCATAGGTTGGAAGGCATTTGGATATCTCAATATTTTTTTGGGGGGGGGGTTGTTTTTGTTTTTTTTGAAACTGAGAAAACATATTGCTCATAACAAAGTCAGAGATGGAGGGCAGGAAGAGTGGGAGGGATTGGAAGAGAACACAATTATTGCTCTCTGAAGTAAAAGGAATGTTGGAAAGAATTTAAAAATAGAAGAGAAATGTAAATTAGTTTTTTCTTGCTTTATTTTAAAGTACATCAACCTTAATAATCATCAATGTTTTTAGAGAGGAAATTTAGTGTTAACAATATGAATATTCACTTGAAAAATCCTCCTTTTTTGCCTCAGGAATTGCAGTTGATGGCTTTGAAGTGTTATTACCTCAAACACAGGCAAAATAAATTTCAGAAATGTATAGTTTAGCAAAGGAAAAGTGTCTGAATGTGGTGTACAAAAACAATGAAATGCCATCATAGGATGTTTTAAAATTCAAGTAAAGGTATTCAAAGCATAGGCACACTGACAAAGCCAGTGTAGTGTGTTGTTTGAGCATTGGACTGTGACTCAAGAGTCCAGGGTTTGAATCCCTGCTCAGCCATGTGAAGTCATTCAGTGACCTTGGATGAGTCACACACTCTCTGTCTCAGAGGAAAGAAAAGGCAAACCTTTTCCACATGAAGCATGTCATACAACTGAGCTATAACTTTAATTTTCAGAAAATCAATTTTTAATTATTATTAGAATTGTAAGTTTCAATTTGTTTAATTGGTATTATAGCCAACTCTAGCTTAAGTTGTTTAATTGAGCAATGCCATTTTTAGTCAATCCAGGCAAAGTGGTATCATTTTCAATTGCAGACTTCATTCTTTCTGGTTCTAGTATGTCATTCCAATAATGATAGACAAGGAAATTAGTTAAGATGAAAATTGTATCAGCTTATACTTAACTAAGGGGGGATGCAGATGGCAAAAAATGTCATCCCCAATCCCAGGAAGGGAAGAGGCAGCCGGACGCTGGCTGCCCCATCCCCTTCCTGAGTATGTCATCGGAGCGACGGCCCGTCTGCATGACGGGTGCTCCGATGACGTCCTTCCAGACACGCTGAGCTGGAAGAGATGCCTAAGAGGTGCCCCATGCCTCTTGCAGTGCCACTTTCATGGCTTGTGGAAGGAGCACTATTTTAGCGCTCCTTTTGCAGGTGGCAAAAGGGATGATTGGGGCCAAGGTGGCCAGGGCCGCCTATCTGCATCCGCCCTACATATTTATTTAAGTATCTTCTGCTTAACTCACCCATCCCAAACCTGATGAAAACATCATTCAAATACCATGCAGCTAATGCCCAGTAAAGTAGATGGGCGGGGGTTACAATTGTGGCAATAGTGTCAAAATCATGAATATTAAAATCATGGCTATGAATCAGTTACAGCTACAATAAGTTATTTGGTTACAAGTGGTGCTATTCAAATCCCAGTGCACTCTCTCTATGTAGAGCAAAGTAGCAGAATTGAGAAAAAGATTTACTATTTGATCTTACAAAATATATAAACTGCCCCTAAGGTAAGAGACAGCTTGAAACTACATTTACAGTATATCTTTTGTCTTTGAGATAGCACCTGTTAAATCATAATGGAAATGAAATGTATAATGTGATATCTAGCACATCAAAAGGACAAATTTATCTGTCTTTGATAACCAAAGGGCAAAAATGTTATAAGTTCCTAAGACAGAAAAAAGGAAGTAAAAGAATGGAGGGGAATGGTATCTAATCTCAAAAAGTGGAACAACATTGTAAATCAGTGGAAAAGAGAAAATGAAAGGGCAATGAGAAAAAAAAGAGAGATTTTATTACCTATTATTTTTCTTCTTAATAGAATCTCATAAAGTTTCTTTCTTGTTGATTTCAAAATCCAGTGACAATCTCTGACTGTTTCCTGTCACAGAAAATGTTCAGAAAATGCTAGTTTCTGCAGAAAATGACCCCATGCAAATTTTGCACAAAATAAGTCCTGAACCGCAAGGTTTCTCATCATCCAGGATTCTCTTTATCAGAGTTTCTCAACAACCAAAAACATGTTTTTTCAATCAAAACTGTTTCTACTCTTTTGTAAAAAGAAAGATTTTGGAGCTTTAGAGCAACATGACTGGAGAATAAGCTATATTAACTCTGAGGGGCTGTCTTCATGAGCCAAGAGGCCCGTGTCCCCCCCCCGGGCCAATACCCTGGGTCCAGGATTGGACTGGATACAGGCCATTACCATGGGTCCAGGATTGGGCTGGATCCTGCCAGGCTGGAAGTGGATCTGGCAGATCCTGCTTGATTTTGCAGTAAATGGGACTTAACATGGGTCAAATTGACCCCCAGGATGAAGCTGGGTTTCCTGGAAACTAAGTAGCAAACTCTGGCAGATTAGATGCCCACATGCACCCCTTACTTTGCTCTCCCATTGCTACTACTGTAAAGGTCTCTGTCACTGCATCTGATGTGGAAATTTGAGTGCAGCCAGGTGCCCTGTGTCCATGTCAGACATGGCAACAGGGGTCTTTTCAGTAACAGCAATTGGAGAGAATGGCATGGAATATGTTGTGGAACAGGGTATGTGGCAGTGGGCCCAGCATGTGTGTAAACACCCACCAATCCCCATGGCATGCTAGAGACTGATCTGGGTTAGCACCTGGACCAGGAAAACATGGACTGAGTCCATGCTTTCCTGGCCTGTCTGCTCAGCCCCTGAAAATGGCAGTAGCTACTAGGCAACTTGAATACATGAAAGACAAATTTCCTCTACATGGAGGGGACAGGGATCTCAGGATATTGTGAGTTAGTTATTGGGTGTGTGATGAAGGGAAAGGGCATAGTCACTGTCAAAAGCTTCTCACAAAAGATGAAAAAAAGAAATCTCTTTTGAGGTAGGGATCATATGGGTATCAAAGCACAGGCACTCAAATATGTAGGAACCTCTGCTCTGATAATTTTCATCAGAGACCATCTTTAATAGCTCCCCTGCATGGCACTTTGACCAAAATGTTCTCTAGCAGTAGGCAATAACTAGGCTTAAAAAAACCTAAATTCATTTGAGAGTCCCAGCTACAGCAGGCCAGAGAATCAATGGGAACCTGGGATGTCAGCATATACACAAATTCTGTTGATGGGATACCCTGCAACATTTCATAGATAAAACAAGGACACATGCAGCCAAGCAACATCAGAGTGTGGTCAAGTTTACTTAGGGTTGGAATGAATATTCAAACATATTCACAAATTGATTGAAACACATGTTTTTCAAGTGTTGAGAAACCCTGATGAGGAGAATCTTGGACTGATTAGAGTCTTCACAGTTCAGGACCTATCCTGCACAAAATTTGTATGTGGTTGCTTTGCACAAAAAAGCAGTATTTTCCCCTCAAAAATAATATTTCTATATTGTTTCCTGTGTAGGAAATGTTCAATCCTGCACAAAACAACTACATGTGAATTTTGGACAAAATAAATATGGAATTGCAAATTGGCTTTGACAACTGTGTGGTTTTTAAAACCTTTCTGCAATGGGAAGAAAATTGTTAAAATTACTCATTACTTCATTTAGGAAGAAACTTAGTGAAGAATTACATTCTTGGATGTCACTGCTCCCAGTCTTCAGCTCAGTGTCCAGATGTGTGTGTCTGACTCTTTAGCCTCTGATAGCCAACACTGATTTGATCAGTTTTTCCCCTTCTTCACCATGCCTAAATCCTGGCTTTTACTTTACTTAAGACTACTTCTCCTCCATATTTATAATAGCAAGGTTAAAGGCTGCTAAGTGAGAGGCAGTGTGGAACCAACCCAACTCATTTAACTATTTATATCTTTAATTCTAATTCATGACTGTCAGTCACTTAGCATTATTTTAAGGTTTGCTAGAAGCCAGCTGCTGGCAGATTTTAAGCTATAATGTCACCAGCAAGTGCCAATATAAATCATATTGATTTGGGATGTCGTTCTGTGTGTGTGTGTGTGTGTTTTTCCAGAGTATGTCCTCTTGTGAAAAACAATCAATATGCCAGTAGTTGGAGCAAAAATGACATCAGAACTGCATACCAAAAAGGGGGGAGAGGTGAGAGGAAAAAAAATGATAATATTCTTGTAACAAAAATATTGAACTGAGAACTAGAAATGAATCCAACTCAGATGCACAAACATCCTTAGGCGTTCACTATTCGGCTCCATTCTATAGAGAAACATTTGTATTAACCAGACATGGGATGTAATTTGACTTGTTAAAAGGCTATGGAAGAGTGAGTTATAATCATTTTGCAGAGTGAAATATAGACAAAGGGGGCTGTTTCTACCTCTCATTTACAGTCTAATTAAAGGATCATTTCCCTTAAAGTCACTGGTTTAAATTTGGTGGAAATGAGATCTAAGATCAAAGCCAGACGCTAACTGCATAATGACTCCCGGCTCCTGCTGATAATAATGTTCCCCCCCTTCCCCTGATCCTTTCACAAACTCTGATTGCCTGATGTGCATTTTGTTATGCAGCCAATCAATACTGAAGGGTGTGGGTGTCTTGCTAATAAGCCCTGCATATGTAACAACATAGGAACCAACTTGTAGGGTCAAGTCACAGTCAGAAATGGTGTAAACTTCACTGGATTTGCTCCCATTTACATGGTTTCTCTAAACCTGTGAGAAAGTATTGAAGGTAGTGAAATAAAAATTACACAAATTCAATATATATGAGAAAGTAGGTGTATACATTTGTTAGGTTTGGGAAGGAGCCACTTTGTGTTCAGATTTGGGAGGAAGGAGGAATATCAAAAAATAAATTTGAAAAGAATTTCAATTTGAATTTGACAAAAATATACTTTTTGTATCACTTAAGATTTGGAAAACACACAAGGCATTCATACATTTTTGAGGCACAGAAAGCAGTTGGGGGAGACAGTGCTTATATAATAACACACAGCTACATATGTACATATCTGAACATGTTTCAGCCAATAGGAAAAATATATAGATTAGATGAAATGTATCTATTTAACTCACCCATTAAGAAAATGCATTAAAATGTGCACAAATTTCAGTGTAAGAAAGAAAAACATAACAAACTCTTGCATCCTGATAGGAAACAAAGATGGGAACAAAATTCAGAGAAACTGAAAAACAGAGATTGTTCCCACCTGTAAATATTCAGCACAGAGCTGCCACAGGAGTGGGGTGAGAAGCCTTTCTTTCAGCCCTCAAAGTGTATAAAAATTAGATAATGTTACTTGTTACATATGTCACATATAACATGGAGATGTTTCAATCTGTGCAACCTGAGAATGTAGACAGAATCCTTACATATGTGAGAACCACCATATGTGTACTAGATCCATGCCCTTCTGGGCTCTTAAAAGCAGCTACAGGGGGACTGGCCAAGTAGGTAAGGGGAGAAGTGAATCCTGCCTAGCAACAAGGTAGGTCTCCATCCTGCCTAAAAAAAAAAGACTATAGAGAGGCCATTACTGAAAAACCCTCACTGAGTCCCACTATACTGGATAATTTTCATCCAGTCTACAATATTCCTCTCTTGGACAAGGTTCTATAGTGTGTGGTGGTCTTCCATCTCCAGAGGTTCCTAAATAAAACAAATTATCTAGATCCATTTCAATCAGGCTTCAGGACTGACTATGAGACTGAGACAGTGTTGGTCATCTTGATGGATGGCCTAAACAGAGAAAAATAAAGCATTCCTTTTTGTTCTGATGGACCCTTCAGTGGCTTTCTGTATCATCAACCATGATAATTTGGGGGCTGTGTCTCTAGGGGACTAGGGGGCAGTGTTTTACAGTGTTTCTGGTCCATTTTGAAGAGGCAGACTCAGAAGATGGACCTGGGGGGATGTCTATCCAATATCTCTGCCACTGGTCTGTGGCCCTTCCAAGGTGCTTCTCCTCATGCTGTTTAATAATAATAATAATAGTAATAATAATAATAATAATAACAATAATAATAATAATAATTAAACTTTATTTATACCCCACCTTAGCCGAGGCTGTCAAGGCAGCTTACAGTTAAAAAGAATGCACCCATACAATCAACAACAAATAACCCCCCTTAAAATATATTAAATTGTTATACAGATTAAAATCTGATTTACAATAAAGCATAAACATCTAACATGAAAGGATAGTGGCACTGTAGATATATTTAAATATCTCCCTGATAAAACAGCTTCACTGGCTACAAGTCCATTTCCAGGCATAATTCAAAGTGATGGACCTACATGACAGGGGTTCAAACTGTCTAAAATACTGTATCTTTCCATGCAAGCTAACCAGAGTTCTAAGAACTACAGGGGAGAGTTTTTCTCAGTCTCATCACCTTCAAAGTGCAGTTAATGAGGACATGAGAGAAAATCATAGAATCATAGAGCTGGAAGAGACCACAAGGGCCATCCAGTCCAACCCTTGCTATGCAGGAATATACAAAGCACCCCTGACAGATGACCATCCAGCCTCTGTTTAAAGTCCTCCTAAAAAGGAGACTCCACCACTCCCAGAGGCAGTGTTTTCCACTGTTAAACAGCTCTTACCATCACAGTGACCACTTCTAGACTGTGGAACTTCCTCCCATGGGAGGTCCATTTAGGGGCTGTACAGACCACCCCAAAGGGGCAGTGGCAAACTGCCCCTTTTCTTGCCAGATCAGGGCCATGGCAATCACACACTGCACCCCTGATCTGTCTTTTCTCTGATGCAAAAAAATTGCAAAAAGCAGCTTCTTTTTGTGCCAGGGAAAGGGCGCCCTAACTGCCATTACTCTTTGGTGGCTTTTTCACGCAGCACGTCTGAACACTGCACTGAGGACATGCCCTTTTGCCACCCACCATGCAGTTGCTTGGACAGCATGATGCTGGCAATGAAGTTGAGTGGTGGTGGTGGTGGTGTGTGGTTGCCAAATACCCCACTCTGCCCCAGGCCAGCTTTTTATGCCAGTCTGTACAGCTGCTTAGTCACCTCCTGCTTTCTTTTCTCTGGCAGACATATGTTTGAATGATTTTAATCATATGGCAGAACATGTTTAAAATGATATGCTCTGTTTTTGTGTGTATTTTAAATATATTAAATTTTGTAATATTTGTCATTATTACAAATAACATTGGCTTATTAAACACAGAGACAAGAATCTGTTATTGATACACACAGGCATAAGTTGTGCTATAAATGTGGAGTGAATCTTTTGTTTGGTGAACAATAGTTATATCTAGCTGACTGCAATGGAAGCAAAGTTCTGTATGGTGAACCATTGTGCAAGCACTTTCACATTTCAGTGCAATACACATTGACAGCTATTGACAGCTATTTACTGAGCTCCATTGGTTTCCAAAGCACATTTGTTGAGCTATATTGCTATACAAGATAAAGGTTGTATGGAAGTAGAATGGAACTTGTTTACACTATACATCATGGATATAGGATTTCAGCCTGTTTTGTGGTGCCTATAACATCCCACAACACAGCCAAGTCAACCATCAAAATTGTACAAAATTCTAGTCAACCACATATATGAACATATAAATTGTTTCAAACAACACAGGCCTTAAAACGGCAAATTCTTTACTGAAGGACAAGGGAATAGAATATGAGAAAAACTGAATCCATAAACAAATCACAAATAGACACATCATGAAATATGCACAATTAATCTGAGATTCATTGATTCAGAAAGGGGAAAATTATACCGACAATGTACCCAGTTAAGTCCAATTGATTTCAACTGTACAGTTAAACTTGTGCTTTAAACAGTTCCCAGTGAAATCAATGGGGCTTAGAAGTAGTTATCTTTGGATGAATTGTGCTCCATTTCAACTTCAGTGATTATAGACTGAATTATTGTACAGTAATTATTATGGAAGGTGTGTGTGTGTGTGTGTGTGTGTGTATTGCAGAAGATCTACCTTGTTTTTCTCCATCTTTTTCATCAATGTCTCTCAGTTTAAGGCTACAGTTTAACCATTTCTCATTGCAATATATAAACAATAACAGGAGTGCCTGAAAGGAAGGCACTCTAAAAATAAAATGATAGATCATTTTGTTAGTTCATTACATCATCTACTACACAAGGTAGTTCAGTTTTAAAACCAAGCACAGACACACTCACTTCAATTTATTTAAAATATTAAAAGCACATTAAGAATAATTGCTATTCCACATCAGTCACTGAAAATAGCAAATCAGCTCACACCGCTGACCTGGAATGCTATGAAAAGCTAGGGGATCAACTTATGAAAGACATTATCATGCTGGTTCTGGGGAAAGAGGGTGTCCCACTTGACATAATAGAGAAACAAAATTGAATAAATGATCTCATATATGGAAATGTGACTTGTCACACCAGCCATTAGATGAATCATGATTGTCTGCCTGTAAAGGAATGGGAAGCAAAAAGTTAGAACATAGCATTGCATTCCTTCCACATCTCCCCACTCCATGGTAACTCAGTGTCTAAGCCAGGGGTAGGCAACCTTTTTGAGACCTGGGCCGGTCCTTCGAAGTCCAGGTCTCTGCTGGGCCGAGGGGGGGGAATGGCGCCGAGCGCGATCACACAGGTACACACCCTCTGCCATGGCACACGATGCCCAGAGCACACACAGCTGCCACCACAGCTGCGGCATGTGCAGCCACAGCTGCCGCAGCACATGCCGTGGCCACCATTTTGATTTTCAAAATGGCGTCCGTGACGCGTTTGCACATGCGCAGGAGTACTGTGCATGCGCAAATGAGTCGCGACCACCATTTTGGAGAACAAAATGGCTGCCACAACACGTTTGCTCATGCGCAGTACTCCAATGCATGTGCAAACACGTTGCGGCCACCATTTGGAAAATCAAAATGCCGGCCACGGCGCACGTGGGTGCACGGACGGCAAAACGTGTAGCGGCGGCAGTGGCAGGGGTCTGCCTGGGCTGGTAAGTCCAGCGACCTGGGCCAGAACCAGCCCGGGGGCCGTAGGTTGCCGGCCCCTGATCTAAGCTATGTTTGGCATGGAGATATTTAATGATTGATTGACTGATTGAAGTATTTATACCCTGCCTTCTGATCTCAGGACAACATATAATTAAATCAGCATAATGGGTTAAAAAAAAAAACCAAATACAGTTGGACCTCTGTAGTATCCACAGGGTGTCCTGCAATCAAAACCTAGAGAATACCAAGAGCCCGTATTACATTGTTTTAAAAGGCTAAGAGAAACATACTAAACAGTTTAATAAGTTTTAAAAGACAGATTAAGACCAGTTCAAATACTTCCTAAAATTGAAAACCATACACATACGAATGGTTAGGCCTCAAAGGGATATACAGGGATGAAAAGTCATCCCTGTTTGCCTCAGAAACTATGTTGGAAGGCAGTTTGTAAATATTTCCAGTGTGCAATATCTTGTTCATTCATCTGGGGATACAAGAAAAATTCAATTCATTTTGATCCAAATTTGAAACTTCTCAGTCAAGGGCTGGCATCGAGCTAAGTATTGACAATGTCATAAACCAGACTTATGGAATTTTTGGAATTCATGTTTCAGTTGTTGCACCATGACAATCACTAAAAGTGCCCCAAGAGCCTACCTTTGAAACCAGCCAGCCCACCCCAACAGATGGATTTAGTGGAAAATGTAAACCAGTGCAGAGCAGGTGTGGGCACCAGGGCAACTTTGATGAGGGTGGGGTCAATTTTCACTCTCCCCTCCCCTTACTCACCCACAAAATTCACCTGCCCATCCAGGACCCAAATTACTTCTGTTTTCAGTTGTCTCTCAGCCAAAATGGCAACCCAAAGTAGGACTGTGTTGCCATTTTGGGTACAATATGACCAGAAATAAAGGTAGCACGAGGACATTTCTCCTCCTTGTTTGTTTGTTTGTTCTCTTTTGACACCGTTCGGATTTGCAATTCATCAGAACATAATGCTGGAAAAAAAAATAGATTTTTTTTTTAGGAGCAGTGAAGGCATCAAGGACTGTCTTGGGGGGGAATAGGGACCCCTGGTGGCACAGTGGTTAAAATGCCAGTACTGCAGCCACAAGGTTGTGAGTTCGATCTGAGGGGCTCCAAGGTTGATTCAGCCTTCTGAGGTCAGTAGGTCAGTAAAGGTCGTAGGTCAGTAAAATGAGTACCCAGCTTGTTGGGGGCAATTGGCATATAGATTGTAAATTGCTTAGGAAGTACTGAGTTCACTGATAAGTGATATAGAAGTGTACATGCTACATTACATCCTTCTGCCCTCTTCTAACTCCAAGATTCTATGATTCTAATAAGAGAAAATAGTAAAGACTTGAAATGATTACTGAAAGATGTCAAGGAAAAAAAAAATGCAAAGACAGGTTTACAGCTGAACATTAACAAAAATAATGACCACATATGATATACGTAACTGTAGACACTGGAGGGATTGAAATGGTTCAAGATTTTCCATACCTTGGCTCAGTCATTAATATAATTAAAAGAGCCCTGGTGGCACAGTGGTTAAATGCTTGTACTGCAGCCACTCACTCACAAACCACAAGGTTGCAAGTTCAATACCAGCCAGGGTTCAAGCTCGACTCAGGCTTACATCCTTCCAAGGTCACTAAAATGAGTACCCAGCTTGTTAGGGGCAATTAGCTTACAGTTTTAAACTGCTTAGAGACAGCATAGCATGGTATGAAGCAATATATAAATGAAGCCACTGCTATTGCTACATGCTATATTGCAATTATGTTGTTGTCCTGTTATTCTTCCATCCAAGACCACTTCCAAAGAGTTTCTTTTTACTTGCCAAAAAAATAATAATCTGTTAATGACTGCTTTTCCCACAACCATCCTATTCTTATCACAGTGTGAAAGTTAGAGTCTACTTTAATGGTGATTTTGGGGATAGTGGTTGTACTGTGGGCAGAGGAACAATCAGAGGAGAAGGAAGCGAAGGAGAGTTGGATATTTCAGTTTGTAACAGGGAGAAACTTTTCAATCCTTTGCCAAATGATTGCTTCCTCCCTCAGCTTGTTAGAAGCTGAAACATTGCTCATGAATCCCCACACCCGCTTTTCCAGTTCCTTTCTCTCATTATATAGCTAAAATGCTATGGTATGCAAATGGTTTATTCTCTCGCAAATACAAACACAAAGAGACACTATAAAGGAAAGCCAAAACAGTCTTACAGTTTAGTTAAAGAATTCATTTTGCTAGGTCTATTTCTGTCTGTTTCTTCTGCTGTTTCTTCATTCAGACATACTAATAGCTGCATGGGGATAGATAGATCAGATAGGTAGACTGATAGTCACTGACTTTCATCTGCCATTGATTAGTGAGGTGTGATCTAGCCCGATCTGTTGTGGGGGCAGACACACATGCACACACATGGAACTATAAGGATGGGTGCCCTTTTAAAAGTAAGACTGGTTATGATTTATATTTCTGTGAGGGGGATCTTTTTGTATGTGCAAACTAGGAAAAGGAGTGGTACTTGCTGGGCAGTGCTAAATGTTTTGTGCAGCGGTTTTTAATGTAAACTATGGTTGTAATGCTGGGAAGTTCCCAAATGTGCATTAGTGAAGAGAGCTGTCCTGCTTCCATTGTGCCTTCTATTTATTGGGAGAAGAGTCAAATGTGATTAGAGAAACAGATGACCTGGACTGTCTTTCACATTTACTTTACAGTGGGCCCTCCACATTCACTGGGATTAGGGGCATAAGACACCTGTGAATGTGGGAAAAAATCACAAATAAAAAACACTATTTTTTTTCTTACCTGAGAGAATACCTCTCTAGGAATGTCTAGGTCCTCCAACACATCTCTATTGTCAACATTTGCAAGATCACACAAGAGGGCCTACAAATGGCTAGTTTTCTCTAGTAATTTCTAAGTCCTCCAGAGCAACTCTATGATCAAATTCCAGCACAGTTGCACTGGAAGACCTAGAGATTCATAGACAGAACATATTAATCAAATCTGTAAATAATCAAATTGTCAAAAGTTAAAACCACAAATGTGGAGGGCCGACTGTATTTGCAAATATTGAAAAAGAAATGGATAGAAGAATAAGTAACAACAGTAACAGCAAAAAGGGAAAGGAAAACAATGCTCTGAAATGATTTAAATGGAGATACCACCTTTGGTCTTTTGGGGTGTGTTAAAAGTTATTTAAATAAATCATCCTAAATGACTATCTGGCATTCTTCCCATCCAACTAAGATAATGATTTTATCATTGATGATAGACTTATGTGATATCCAGTCTCTTCTGAATAAGTAATATGATTTTGACATTATTAAATGTTCATTATCAAATTGTATCTGATGACCTTTTCCATCCTGTGCACACAAATTGTGCATTTATATTAACATTTATATTGCCTTCATAAATACTGTCTGTTGTTCTAGATTGATTGCTATACAGTGTTCTCACAAATGAGAAAATGAACAATGCTGCATCAAGAATGGCCTCTCCATATGTGTGCAGAAGAGATTTCCCTTCTGGTTGCTTTGTGACTGCAGACAGCCCCTAAGGGTGCTGCCCCTGCAAGCGCCGGATCGGGGTCACAGCAACCACGCACCGTGGCCCCAATCTGGCTTTTTGTTGCTCCAAAAAGAGCTGGCAAATGCTGCTCCTTTTTGGGGCAGCAAAAAACCACCCTTAGCCCCAATACCACCACGGCTCTATTGCACCCTTGACACCGCATGCCATGCAGTCAGGAACATGGTGTGATGGCGAAGTCGGGGCAGAGTCAGAGAAGCTGGCATGTGGTCACCCCACCCCAACTTCACTCCCAGGTCTGCATCGGCTTGTAGTGGACAGAGGTTCACTGGAGGAAGCCAACATTTGTTGTTGTTGTTTTTTTTTTAAAAAAAAGAACAACAAACCTACATCATGAGATTGGATCCTTCCTCTCTGTGGCACTGAGGAATCCCCACCCCCATAGTCACAAGAAGTAGAAATACTAGAGATGGACTCTCTGTGTTTTGTTTTGTTGTTAACTGCTGTCAAGCTGATTTTGACTTATGGCAACTCCATGAATGAGAGACCTCCAAGTCACCCTATCATCAACAGCCCTGTTCAGGTCTTACAAGGCAGAGCTGTGGCTTCCTTGATTGAGTCTATCCATCTTTCCATTACATAGATCCAGTTTCCATTCTGACTGATGACTAAACTAAGGTATGGAAAATATTGAACTACAGTCAACCCTCCACATTTCCAGCTTTGACTTTTGCTGATTTGATTAATCATGGATGTGAGCAATACTATCCCTCTAGGAATCTCTAGATCCTCCAATACAACTCTGCTGGGGTTTGACCACAGAGTTGTGATTGGAGGACATAGAGATCCCTACATAAAACACTTCTGTAAGCATTTGTAGGTTCTCCACCATGATTCTATCATCAACCTCCAGTGGGCGTTGACCATGGAGTTGCACTGGAGAATCTAGAGATTCCCAGAGAGGCATTCTATCAGGTTACAAATATGTGTTTTTTTTATTTGCAGTTTTTTTTCCCCACTTTCATAGGGATCCTGTGAATGTGGAGGGCCACTGTATTTCATCAAGCAGATTGTTAGCTTGGGTTGGCTACAGGAAGCACACACTTACTTGTTGCAAAAGTTACACTGTCCACTTCTGAACAGCTTTGAAAGTGCTGGTTATGACTTATAAAATCCTATATAGCTCAGATTTTGGTTATTGAAAGACAGTGTTTTCCCATGCAAACCTGTCCATGTTTTGGAATCTTCTAAGTAAACCTTCCTCTCTGTCCCACCACCTTTACAAGTACATGTGGTGGGAACATGGAGATGTCTAACATCTCTAAAATGCCTTGCCCAGAGTGAGAAAGCTGGCTACCTTACTATCTTTCCATACCCAAATGAAGAACCATTTTTAAAAGGGGACATAGGCTGTGTATAGTGTGCTGTATTTTTATTTTATATCCTTTAATGTATTCTGCTTTAACTGTTTTAATATTTTGATAGTTTAATTACTTTTTAACATTTTTTTAGCTATTGGGACGAAGCAAGATAAGGAGGAGGAGGAGGAGGAGGAGGAGGAGGAGGAGGAGGAGGAGGAGGAGGAGGGAGAGGAGGATTTCATTTCCGTTTCTAATTTGGATCCTATCAGCCATGAATCTCCTGCCTTCAGATGATGACTGATTGTCTAAACTGAAATTCAAAGACATAGCAATGTTAGTCTGGAAAATCAGTATGCAAATAGATCATGTAGCACCTATGAAACTAACTGAAAGAAAGAAAGTGGTAGTATGAGCTTTTGCAGAGTCTTGCATCTGAGGAAGTAGGCTGTAGTCTACAAAAGCTCATACTACCAGCTTCTTTTTTTCAGTTAGTCTCACAGGTGTGACAAGATCCCTGTGTCCAAACTAAAATTTGCCTCCATATTCATTTAGGGCAAATTTCACTATAAAGTGATTTTGTTTCCCAGTGGCTTATCCTTACTTCTCACCATTCAGCACTGTTTCAACAGACTATGATAGAAGAAAACAAAGATGAAGGCATGACAAATTAAAGGTCTGTCAGACTATGGATACCAACTTAAGAAACAGACATTTTAGGAGAAAGGATAAACTGAGGAGGAAACTATAACAGGCCATGCTCAGTTCTACACTAAAGTCCCCAACTGTTTCCTCAGATAAATTAAACTCCCATACACAGGGTCAAGATGTATGGGTGTTTTCGAATGAAAAAAGAAAAAAAAATACCAATTAAACAAGAGAAATGTTTTATAGACATTTTGATTTTTAATTACAATACATGTCAAGGGCTTCGTGAAATGATAGAAGAAGCCCATGAATGTTCTAATAATTCTCCAGCTCAGCTTAAAATATTAATCAAGTAATCTTAAAGGGCTTTTTGCCAGATTCTCTGGAGATGTAAAATTGATTCCAGTCAAGTGGTGGCACTTTACACCAGTTGAGATTTTGGCCTTGTATTTTTGAACAATCTAATAATTTAAAAATACCACTGATTGCTATATATCTATATCTATATCTCTTCTTCTGTCCTTATCTGGCAGAGTGAAAAAAATCTGTAAAATTAGAATATCTTGGGTGGTGACCCACACTAGTTAAGGGTTCACTCCAAATATCACTAGCGTTATGAACTCACCACATGGCCTTTAAAAAAGATACTATCTCTCAGCCTCAGGTTCACATGCAATATAATCTCCTCTAATCATGAACTTGAGTAGCTGAGTGCCTATCAATCTGCAAGCAAAAAGTCTAGAGAATTTCAGGCCAAAACCTGAGACCAAGGGACCTAGAACCCTGGAGATGCCATTAAGTACCAATCACAATTGTTCACAGTTTTTAATTCAAACACACACATAAACACAGAGGCAAAAATATTTTCCTACTTGCAAATATTATCTAAAAGAGCTGTTCCCAGGTCAAGTGTAAAAGGAGGCCCTATTTGTTTAGGTAGATGGGATGATCTTCTAGCCCTGCTTGCTTCTAGCCAAAAAAAAAAAGAAAAAGAAAAAGAAAAAAGATGTAGAACACAGTGAAGGGCAAGCCTGGGGCCTACAATGGCTGGGAGTGAATGAGGAAGCCAACTAAGCAAATACAAAGATCACCTGGGAAGTTTATAGCAAGAAAACAATAAAGTGTTGCAAAATGTAGCAAGACGCTGTTCTACTAGGTGAGCTGGCATTTTGCAGACAGGCCTTTCCTCTTCTTGCCTGCAGTGGAGCCCGCCTAAACAGAAGGGTTTGCCCTCTCATCACTCATCTGGAAGTGACCCATGAAGACTAGAGACTCAGGCCCTGACTCCCCTCAGATTGGGTACTGTCTTCTTCCAGAGAGGAAACAGTATCATAGTGGTGGGCAACTGGTCAAGGTTTCTGAATGATGCATATTAGGTATTGCCTAGCTGATGAGGACAACATATAGCTCTCTTTTGAGCCCTGTCTAACATAACTGTGCTGGATGGATGGACTACATCAGATTATTGCCCATGTTGATGAGTCACAATTGTCCAAAAAGTCCTGTGTATCTTCCTATCTGAGAGAATTTCCAATAGCAAGTGAATTGAAAATATTTCCATTAACATGTTGTCATTTGTCCCTAAGCCTGAGAATGGTAGGCTTTACTCTTTTATGAGGTTTGAACAGTTTGCCTCTTGGCCTGAAGCTGTGAACTATCTCCCAGATGCTGCACTCAGGCCTCAGACATGTAAATAGTAGGGTTCAAATCAGTCCTTTCAACTGGCAGAGAAGATGGAGCCTCTGAGATGGCACTGAGTGTGCTGGCTTAGGGATACTGGGAGGTGTAGACTAAATAACTCTCCCATATTATGAGTTCCTCCCTCAATTCTAGATTCCACATTTCTGCTTGTCCTCCAGTTTCTGATTTCTATGAAGGAGGCAGAAACTTCCCACGTAGCAAACTGTGGGGAAAAAAAGCAGGGAAACATGTAAAGTATTTAAATTATAGAAAACTAGATTTCAAGGAGCATATAAAAAGACTACAAATTACTAATCACAGACATATTTGTACAATCTACTAATAGTTCTGTATAGATAATAATATTAGAGAGATTTTAATATTTTTCACTGAAAAGGAGAAGCAATGATACCCACTTAATACTAGGTCCTGCTCTTGCTTTTGACTTTTATTATAGACCTATTATAAAGGAGAATATTTCATTTCGAATCAAAGCTGCACTGGGGGGAGGGGGATAGTTGACAATGAAATGAAGACTTAGATATTTGTCCTTCTAGTGCATTTTTATCAAGCAGTGAATATTCCTTTCCATTTCATTATTGTAATAAAATATGCTTCTTTCCAAAGTCCAATTTAAGATTTAATGATGCAGAAAAGTTTGGGGTGTTTAAAAAGAAACTAGAACAATAACACTAAAACATTGCTACAGTCTACAACAATATCACCCGACGGGGGAAAAATATACATCTCTGGTCAATTAGCTTTAATTGTGTTAAACAATGACAAACTACAGAAGTAATTAGAACTCACACATGGTGTTAGACAGTGACTAAGTGGTGTTGATTAGTTAGCAGTAATTTAAGCTTCCAAAAATATTGTCATTTCTTTATGTGTGTTTTAAAGCAAGAATCAGATTGGATTAAATACAGTTGAGTTTCTTCTTTTAATTTAGCTATAACCAAAATGGTCTCCTAGGATTTATCTCTTCCTCAAATGAAGCAGCTACTGAAGAACACATGATGAACATCACAGTCAAGAGCTTCTCTTCCTTATTGAAGCAAGTCTCTTGGAGGTGCAGCCAATTCATTATTATTATTTTTTAGTTTAGCAAATTTATTTGTTGCATCTATACAACACCTTTCCTCTAATGAACTCAAGGCAACATGCAAGCCTCTCTTCTACTCCTGAAGCTCATTCACATCACACAATCAGAGCAATATATTCAGCTTTAATTGTCATGGCAATATCCTTGGGGAAACCAGGGACAGTGTGAGGGAGAAATGAAAAAAAGACAATATTTGTAGCCAAAATGAAATACAAACCTCAACTGATGACAGATTAAACTCTTCAAGCAGTTAAGGACAGGCAAAAAGTAAAAGTAAAAGATGATAGCAATAGGGTTGGAACCCTATATGCAACTGTTCAGCAACTTGTGCACAGGGACAAAGAAAACTAATATAATAATCAATGCAGAGAAATAGAAGATGACAACAAAAAGGAAGAACTTTCCCACAAGTTCAGAGAAATCAAAGGGAAATTTAAATCAAGAGTGGGGATGCTCTCTGACCAGCAGGGGAACACATTATATGGCCAACTACAAATAAAAAGTTGATGGAAACAATTCATTCAAGAAAGAAACATTTGAAGATAAACCTACAATTTTAGAAAATGAAGTGGAAGCTGCACTTGGAGGAAACAAATTAGCAGGAACAGAGGACATACTAATAGAGATGAGTCAAGATGCAGAGACAAAATCTCCTTTAATTTTAACTAAAATCTGTCAACAAATATGGAAAACAAAAGAATGGCCCACAGATTGGGAATGCTCAATGTGCATTCCAATCTTCAAGAAAGAGGAAAACGGGGTTTATGGTAATCATAAGACTATTGCATCAGTTTTTCAAGCAAGCAAAGTTATATTCAAAATAATACAACAAAGACTTTTACCATATATGGAGTGTACAATGCCAAATGTCCAAACTGGGTTCAGGAAAGGAAGAGGCACTAGGAATCATATTGCAAACATATGTTGGATAATGGAGTCCACCAAAGAATTTCAGAAGAAAATCAGCTATGCTTTATTGATTATAGCAAAGCCTTGGACTGTGCAGATCATTAGGAATTAAAAAACCACATCTATGGACTGCTCTTAAAGAGTGTGCCACTATATTTGATTTTCCTAATGAATAACCTGTACTCAGGACAAGAGGCTGCAATCAAGATGAATACAGAAAAACTGAATGATTTCCATCTCTATTAGTATGTCCTCTGTTTATGCAGGAAAGGCTGCAGGAAAGGCTGCATTTTATCACCCTATCAATTTAACTTATACAGTCGGCCTTACATTTTTGTGGGGAATCCGTTCTGTTCTCCCCCCCCCACGAAAATGGAGATTCGCAAATATTCGATCCCCAGAGTCTTGAATGAGGTATGCTCCATTGATTTTAATGGAGGTTGATCCTCTGTGAATATGCAAAACCGCAGACTTGAACAGAGGGGGTGACTGTACACTGAACATATTATATGTAAAGCAGAATTACACTGCAAGAAAGGAGGCATAAAAATTGCAGGAAAGAACACCAACAATTTAAGATATGCAGATGACACCATGCTATTTTTAGCCTGGGTAAGAGAAGGTTTAGAAGTGACATGATTGCCACATTTAAGGATATCATATTGAGTATAGAGAAAGCTTGTTTTCTGCTGCTCCAGATGATGGGATGTAAAGCAATGGATTAAAACTACAAGAAAAGAAATTCCACCTAAACATTAGGAAGAGCTTCCTGTGAATAGTGGAACAGTGGAATACGCTGCCTCAGAGTGTGGAAGAGTCTACTTCTTTGGAGGTATTAAACAAAGGCTGTCCGGCCATCTGTTCAGTGTGCTTTAATTATGTATTTTTGCATGGCAGAATGAGGTTGGACTGGATGGTCCATCTGCTCTCTTCCAACTCTAAGATTTTATGATTCTACTAACAGAATAAAGCAAAGACTTGGAATGATTACTGAAAGATGTCAAAGAAGAAAATGCAAAGGCAGGTTTATAGCTGAACATTAAGAAAACAAAAATAATGACGACATATGATATACAATAACTGTGGATACTGAAGGTATTGAAATGGTTTTCCATACCTTGGCTCAGTCATTAATAAAATAATCAGAATGGATACTGCAGTTAAGAAATCAGATGTCTAGGACTTAGAATAGCAGCTATGATGATGATGACGACGACGACGATAATAATAATTTTTATCACTTTCTTTTCCCAGAACTGGGACTCAGAAATGTCAAGATATATAATTGAATAATTAAGTTAGGATTGTCCATGCCATCGTATTTCCCATTCTGTGTATGGTTGTGAAAGCTGGACAGTGAAAAAAGCTAAGAAGAGAAAAAAGTCAACTCCTTTGAAATATGGCACTGAAGCAGAGTTCTACAGATACTGTGAACTGCTAAAAAGATACCCCTCCCCCCCAAAAAAAAAGATGCTAGAGCAAATCAAGCCTGAACTCTCCATAGAAGCCAAGAAACTCAGGTGGTGCAGTGGTTAAATGCTTACACTGCAGCCACTTAAGGCCTGAACAGACTACCAGAAATAATCCAGCTTGAGACCACTTTAACTGCCCTGACTCAGTGCCAGGGAATCATGGGGACTGTAGTTTATTGTGGCACCAGAGTCTCTCACAGAGAAGCCTCAACATCTCAGAAAAAAAAATAAAATTCCCATGATTCCCTAGCATTGAGCCTGGACAGTTAAAGTGGTTTCAAGCTGGATTATTTCTGGCAGTCTGTTCAGGCCCTTACTCACAAACCATAAAGTTGTGAGTTCAACACCAGCCAGGGGCTCAGGCTCACCTCAGGCTTGCATCCTTCAAAGGTTGCTAAAATGAGTATCCAGCTTGTTGGGGCAAATAGCTTACACATTTTAAACCACCTAGGGAGTGCTTAAGTGAACTAATAAGCGATATAGAAATGTACTTGCTATTACTATTGCTATTATGACTAAACTGAGACTGTCATATTTTAGCCTTATAATGAGAAGACATGACTTACTAGAAAACACATTACTGTTTAGTCAGGTAGAAGCAGAAGGAAAAGAGGAAGCTCACATTAAGGTAAGGTAAAAGTATTCCACATTGACAAGGTTGTGATGTCGTGTCCGACCATAGGGGCGGTGCTCAACTCCATTACTAAGCCAAAGTGCCAGCATTGTCACAAAAGACCCCATTACAGATGGATAAAGAAAACCACAGCCCTGAGTCTGCAAAGCCTGAGCAGAGATGTTGAGGATAGAGTGACCTGGAGGTCTCTCATTCCTAGGGTCACCATAAGTTGAAATTAAGTTGATGGCAGTTAACAACAACAACAGTAGGCATGCCAGTCTGGAAATTCTAGTTTGAAATCCAAGGATTCCATAGGATACAGTCACAATAGTTAAAGTGGAATCATAATTATAACTGTATAGTGTGAAAAGGTCCCAGGTTAGGCTGAGTTAGAGTCAAGGTTATCTAGTAAATTTCATGGCTTAGCAAAGGATTGAAACCTAAATGTCCTCAGAGTCCAACCCACTATCCACAATGGTCAGGAATTCTGGAAGCTGAAGTCTGAAACATCTGGAGGACCACAGTCTAGCAACTCTAGTTATTACTTCATATTAGTTTTCTTTAATCTCAGTCATTTTTAATACCACCAAACTAGCAAATGAACATATTTCAGTCTATGGCCAGTCCATGTCACTTTCACATATATTTACTGCCATATATTCATACCATCCAGTACCCATTATAATAATTGACTTTTTTAAAAAAAAATCAGCATGTCAATTCACATTTAAATACATATTTCAAACCTTGAGCCCCCAAAACATTTGTTTTTTTCTTGCATTTTTATCCTGCTTTCCCATATACAAAAAATAGCATTCAAGATAACTATCAAACTGCACTTAAAGCAAATTAAGCAATAAAACAATTCAAATCATCATGTTTTACAAGATGCATATATAAATATGTCAAGACCATGTGGCACCCTGGTCTGGAAAATGACATGAATGTGGCCACTGAAAGGAACTGGAGCAGTAGTCAAAGGGTTACTACAGTTCAAGTGGCAGGTGCATGAATCAGCTGTGGTAAGCTGTGCATCATGGGAGTCCTGATGCAACATGCATAGTGGATGAGACAAGCCAGGTATGCATTATAAGAGGTCTGATGCAACAGTTCTGATGCAATGGGCACTGGGATGAAACCAGCCAGGTTTCATTAGAGCATGGCTGTCACATGTTACTAAGGAGACCACCTATATATGGGATAGAGTCAGAATCTCTGTTTTTGGTTAGTTCTGGTTGGCAAAGCACTTTGTTACTCTGTATAGCTGTGAATATTCAAGATGGACATCTGGTACTCTGTGTATCTTTGTAAATATTTGCAACAAAGATTAAAGTCTTCTCTGAGAGAAGCCTCACTGTGAAGCTACTGTTTTCAGCAAGCTGAAAGTAGCAGCTGTGTGTGAGAGGTTTTTTTCCTGTGGCATCTGCAGCAGACTCTTCACAGAAGACCAGCTTCTGGACATTCCTGTCTACATGCATCTACTCTGCATGTGTATATGCTAGTGTGTATGTATGTATCCTGCTGAAATATATATATATATATATATATATATATATATATATATATATATATATTTCAGAGAGAGATACTATCCTGTGGCATTATAGATACAGTGGTAAATTTTGAAGTGCAGGCAGCTGTATCATCACCACTTGGAACCCCAAAATACTTAGCATTGATACAAGGATATCTTATGACAATCTTATGACAAAATCTCCCACACAATAGCTAATGCCTATAAATCAATCTTGGGGCTGCAGCTTGTGAACCCTAATTCTGCTACATTAGTTGTTGGAACATT
This sequence comes from Phrynosoma platyrhinos, assembly GCA_020142125.1. Classification (NCBI taxonomy): domain Eukaryota; kingdom Metazoa; phylum Chordata; class Lepidosauria; order Squamata; family Phrynosomatidae; genus Phrynosoma; species Phrynosoma platyrhinos. Next base: position 107,559,932 of record JAIPUX010001880.1, on the reverse strand, counting down.
TGGAATAATGACAAATCAGGTGGATAGCTCCATTCTAATCCGTATATTAGTTTGGGAGGTACAGATTGTGGTGGTTTTAATACTGGAATTAGCAACCATCAAATTCCTGAAGAATTTCTGTGGACAGCATGGGACTTGAATAGATTTCATGCAGGCTTAATGCAGATTGAACCCCACTATACTGCTGATTGATGATATTTCAATGTTCAAACAATTTGGTGACTGAATTGCTTTCTGATCCTCTGAAGTGTGTAAAATCTCAGTTGTTGATTTATTCACTTACTGACTCACTCAATGCATTTCACCCAAGGATCCCCATAACAGGTTATATAAAATACAACCCCCTTTTTTCCAAAGGATTTAAAAATATTCTGTAAGAATATGCCATCAAAGTACTGAATCAAGTATTGCAACTAAAACCACCAATGAACCCTCAAACCAGTTAGAGAAAACACACAGTATCATTTGCCAGGTCTTTTCCCTTCAATGCTTTGTCAACAGAGGTCTCATGTTAGTATTCTTAAACTTAGGAAAGAAGTGGTATTGTGGACTCCCATAAGAAGACAGTTTTATAATGCATTCCCTCAATGAGTGTCCAGCTCTGGAGATGCACAAGCTCCCCTGTGGATAGATGTGGAAGAACAGACCTGGCAAACTATATTGGATCATGAAGAAAAAACTTATGTGAGCTTCACAAGATACTTGATTCTTTGTAGTCTGTGGGGGTGGGTGGGTAGATTTTTGGTCTTTGGGTCTACTGTGGCCTGTTATATCCTTTCAAGTTTTTTCCAACTTATGGCAAACTCTATGCTATGCCTTGCCTGAAGGAGACCTCCTCCAGTGAAGAAGGGGAGGAGGAGTGCCAGGAGGTTGAGCTCCTGGCAGAGGAGACTGGCAGCCCTGTTGTGAGAGAAGCAGAGGCTCATCTATCCCAGGCAGCACCTGCAAAATCAGAAGAGGAAATGGAAATGGAATCTCTGCATCCTGTTATACCTGGGCAGCTTTGAGGCTGGAAACAGATGCCAGAAACACTATCCTGTGCCCAAAATAAACTATGCTGGTTAATGAGGCCAGCTGTGCTAATTTACTGCTGGCTATAAATTAGCTCAGGAAGGCCATTCTGGTGTTGAAGACAACTGATTCAATACCTCCTGTTAATCCTGTGTGATTTCCTTACCTCCTGTGACTTTGATAGTTGCCTTGACTTTGGACTAATCTCTCTGGCAACTCCCTTCTTGGTTTTGGACTCGGCGCTGGAACATTTGTTTTGTTTGACTTTGGACAGTTTGGACTAAGAAGCATTACTGTGTGGCCAGTCTGCTTTCAAGACATCTCCAATTTATGGTAACTCTATCATGACAAGATTTATTCAAATCAAATTTGCCATTGTCCTATTGAAACCATGGTCTTCCAGAATCCTAGTTCAACAATAGAACCACTACATCACAGTAGTTCCATGTGGACTACAGGAGGTCAAAGTATGGAAAATTGGAAACTTCCTGTCTTCTTCTGTGCCACAATGCCTTACCCCTACCACAGAAGAGAACACTAAAGATGATTCATACAGTGTACAATCAACCAACCAAGCAAACTGAGAACCAATCTCTGTTGCTTCTAAATACTTCTAAGAAAAAGACTAATAATAGGTTTAGATTTTTTTCTCTATAGAGCCCTTTTGCGATAACATTTAAACTGAGGATGAAATAGCAGCCTCTAATGACATTTGCTGATGGCTTCAAGACAAGGCTATCACCATCCTGTTTACCACCCTTGAATCTTTTGATTTTGTGACAGACATGCAGTATTCCTCTCATGCATCACACACAAGGATTCAACTGACGGGCAACTAGGTACATCCAAAAATTAATGAGAATATAGCCTGATTAACTCATGGATTCAAATGTAAGGGGTCAGGAAGTGTCCAATTTAAGTTCTGCCAACTGGTTTAAAACTGTCAACACATTACATACAGATGACGTGCATTGTATTATTAAGATGAATAGAGAGACTGTGGGTTTTACATGCACTTAAAACAGTTGAAAGTATCCCAAAGTGTTCTTCTGCAACATATTGTACCTGGCAATCAGCTACTGCACAGAGTTTAACATGCACTTGCCATCAAAAACACATAAATGAAGCTACCACTTACCATTGGCATTAGACAGCCTCAGTAATGGACAGCTTTCATTTCTTGATACATACCTATCACAGAATGAAGAAATGTCATTATGCTAAGCTGAAAGAGAGAACATGGTATGGTACTTAAGCCACAATCTATCCTAGGAGCATGCTTAAATCTTAAGAATACTATTTTCTGTTTCCATCTACTAGTTAGTGGGCAAACAGAATGCTTCTGGAGATTAAAAGATGCTTTTGTCTCTCTAATTGGTAATTTCAAGTATTTGTGGTTAGCTGGGCAGGGCTTCTGGATAAAACAGCATTTATTCACAACATCTTTTATTTCAGATATCATCACAGTTCAGCTTCCTGCTTGTTAAACACATAAAAGTTCAACCCTGGCATATGAGAATAATAAAGGGAAACGAATCAATTACAAATATGAAGAATTAATTTTTTTCCTCAGCATTATGTTCTACCCATCTCATATATATGATAATAGAGGCCAAGGGTTTCCCCTAGTCTGATGACATGGCTTTCAGTTAAGGTTGAGCCTCAGTACACTTTTTATAAAATAAGCTTTAGCTCCATCATTACCTTACTTAGAGGCCTCTTCTGCAGCACCAGTTCAGCCCAAACCATGACTTCTGAGCATTTCTAGAATTAGCAGCAATGCCTGTGAAAGAGGATAGAGGAGAAATGAGCTGATTGATGACTATTTGTGATGCCTGTGCAATTTGATTTTTGCAAATTCCAACAGAAATGGATTTGGTGTACATTTCCTAGATTAAAGTTTGGTTCAGACTACAGTTCTCCATCAGATTCCATACAGAATGTTACAACTCATTCCTTGGATCTAACCATATTGAAATAGGGTTTTTTTTTTCTCTTTAACATAAGAATATGATGGGATGGGATGGATGTATAAGGGATTACATGTTTTTAAAAAATGGCATGGATAAAAAAACTGTATGACCTATACAGTCCATGGTGAAACTGGGGATTTTTTTGCAGGCTAAAATATAATGAAGCTACAACTCTTACCCTTGAATACCAGTGAAACGTAAGTACCAGTAAACATGAGAGTTTGCTGAATTTTCAGCAAGATGATCACTGAGGGCCAAAGATTTCTGAGATGCTGAAATCAACTATAGAGAGGCCCAAGGGAAAGATTATAGGAGGTATGTGTCAATCTCTGTGAAGATACTACTGACTGGCTCACTTTGAAGAAATCAAAAAAGTATATATATCTCGGAGAAACACACTACTTATGCCTATACACTGAGATGCATTTTAGAGTCTAACACTTGCAAATATCAAACAAAAGCAAAATGCTCATCTTTTTGACACAGAGTTTATCTGTTCAGAAAGGCCTATGTTACAGAAACTTCCTTGAGAGGGGAACACATCTCTGTCTATTCTTCTTGTCTCTTCATCTAGCTCCTGTCAAGGAAGACAAATGCATAAGTTGTATTCAATTGCACCAGTGGCCTTTGTGTCAGCCAGTCTTCCTCTCTCACCAACTTGATTCAATTTGCGTCTTGCTCACTACAAAAGCATCAGACCATCATGAGGTATCCTTCTGAAGTCAGGATGGGGATGTCAAGCAGTTTCAGTTCCTCCCACATTTATATATTTCAACTTTCAAGTGCTTTCCATCCTAAATTGGTAAAGATTTCAAAATTGATAGAGATTTTCAAATTTAGGATTAATTCTTAAATGAAAGAACAAATGCTAATGGGGATCTATCATACTTGCACTAGTGACATTTGTTTAGCACAGATACTCTTAGAAAAAAAAATAAGGACCACATTATACCCGTCTATCATATAGGTGATAAAGAGGAAGAGCCACTCAGAAAAAAAAGGAGGTGTTGGCCCAAATTTAGCCACACAAGCATCGTTGAAAATACAGGGATTTGAATTGAGATCTTTCAGTTAAAGCAGGGGTGGGCAACCTTTCCCCTTTAAGGGCCGAGGGACTTCAGCTCCCAGAAGCCTCAGCCATGTTGGCCAATAGTCCCATGTTGGCCAATAGCTCCTGGGATTCTGGGAGCTGAAGTCCCTTGGCCTTTAAAGGGGAAAGGATGCCTACCCCTGAGTTAAAGTCTTCAAGATCTGTGCCCAAGATAGACAATTTCCAATTTTGTTTAGTCTGAAATTCTTTCCGTTCCATATCTAAGGAATTTTTTTTTTAACTTTGGGCAGATTCCTGTGTGGAGAGAACATGCCTTAGCAACAGCCAATAGAATGTGAGCTGGTGGCAGCCAATCAAAGGGTAGGCTGGAGGTGTTAAACAAGACTGTTGCTGACAGTTGAAGTGAGACCGGGTCTGGATCTGTAACAGTCCAGGAGGCAGGTACTGTGAGGGAAAAGTTCAGAAGGGTGAGACTTAGTTCGAGGACAAAACTTCAAGTGAGGAAGTTCCTGGGATTTATTTAGTCTGAGGGCTAGTATAGAAATAAGGCTGGAAAGACCACAGTAAATAAGGGTCCTAAAAGAAAATTTCTGGTGTTTTCTAAAGTTAAGTAATGTGTAACAAAGTATAACAAGAACAAGTGAATGCAACATTGTAACAAATGAAACATTGTTAACCATCATCCAAATAAAGTTTTATTGTTATTTTATTACAAGCTTGTCTGAACCTGAAGTGAATATCCACACTATCAACAAACAAAGAAACCCATAGATACAAATAAAAGTGGTTGGATACATTACATATTGGGGCAGTGGTGGGATAACAATACCCATTGGCCTGCCACATCAAGAAAAGTAAGCAGTGTAAGCAGTGCTTGTGACATATTGGTGGAAGAAGTGGGATGTTAAAACCCACAAGGATGCCACAATAGGAAACTAATTGGGTGAGTGGGACTTATCTGTGACATCTTATTTTAAAATAAGCAAACCAAAAACAATATTCTCACCCACCCCTATACTGAACTTGAACTATTGCTTTTGATGTAAGCCACATCCTGTCAGCTTAGCAGTGCACTTTCTGTGATTTTGGTATTCACTCATCAGAAAACAAATTGAAATGACTACTTTAAACAACTTTTTTATTCATTATAGCTCTGTTACAGACCAGATGTATCTGTTACCATCTTTCAGGTCTGGGAATATACAGAATGTAACTTAGGAGCTCAACATATAGCCCCTAAGGGGCAGCATCCTGGGCCCTATTCCTTGTTGGATTGGGGTCATGACAACCGCAAGCCACAATCCTGATTCAGTACTTTGGTGCTCTAAAAAGATCTGACAAATGCTGCTCCTTTGTAGAGTGGCAAAAAGCCGCCCTTGCTGCCGCCATGGCAACAGCTTTTCGACGCTCCTTTGGTGGAACATGTGTGAACACTGAACCAAGGGAGCACCCTGACACTACCCTCCATCTGTTTGTGTGGGCGGCATGATGGTGGCATCAGGGGGAGTTAGACAGCCAGCGTGCAGTCACCACATCCCCAGTTCACCTCCAGGTCAGCCCTTTTGGCCAGTCTATACAGTCTGATAGTATAATCTGAAGAGTATAGCCTATACCACTGAAGATTCAATACAGGAAGTCAGATGTATTAGAATGTGTAGCTTCAACTTAAAACTGGGAAAATACAGATTCAAATGCAGGGTTCCCAGTGGGCACAGGGGGCTAGACCTTGTGGAAACACTACCAGAACTAGCTGAAAGATGGCACTTTTGAAATAAAAATCTAAGCTATGCTGAAATTGATGTATAGTTGAACATGAGTCAACAGTGTGATGTGGCAGCTAAAAAGACCAATACGATTTTAGGCTGCATCAATAGAAGTTTAGTGTCTAAAACAAGGGAAGTAATCGTACCACTGTATTCTGCTCTGGTCAGGCCCCACCTGGAATACTGTGTCCAGTTCTGGGCACCACAATTCAAAAAGGATGTGGAGAAACTGGAGTGTGTCCAAAGGAGGGCAACTACAATGGTGAAGAGTCTGGAAACCAAGCCCTATGAGGAATGACTTAGGGATCTGGGGATGTTTAGCCTGGAGAAGAGAGGGTTGATATGATAGCCCTGTTTAAGTATTTGAAGGGATGTCATATTGAGGAGGGAGCAGGTTTGTTTTCTGCTGCTTCAGAGAACAGGACCCAGAGCAATGGATGCAGGCTACAGGAAGAGAGATTCCACCTCAACATTAGGAGGCATTTCCTAATAGTAAGGGCTGTTCGACAGTGGAACACACTCCCTCAGAGAGTGGGGTCTCCCTCTTTGTAGGTCTTTAAACAGAAGCTGGATGGTCATCTGTCAGGGATGCTTTAATTGAGAGTTCCTGCTTGGCAGGGGGTTGTACTGGATGGCCCTTGTGTTCTCTTCCAACTCCATGATTCTATGATTCTATTCAGTTATGAGTATAACGAATGCCTGTTGTAGATGTTTATGGTAATAATAGATGTTAAGATTTGAAAGTATTCAGGGAAATTAACCTATGAATGTCATGCTAAAAATGTGTAGTGCCTCAACAGAATAAATTGTTTTCTTTTATGGATGGATAGTAATGCATATGAAGAAATGGTTGCTACTTAATAGACCGAATTCTTTACAAGTCAGAGTCTTATAAAATGTTTGTATAATGTTTTAACACTATGACACTATGGAAAATATGAAAGAACTTGATGATGATGATGATGATGATGAATACTCAGATGTTTTATTGTATTGTTAAGATGGTAATGTTACTCTATGTGATATCTATTACAAAGTCTGTTAAAGAGATGCAGAGTAATAATGGTTCAATCCTTATGAAAGTTCTTTTGAAAGTATAGAGATCTTGTAGCACCTTTGAGACTAAGGGGCTGCACAGACTGGCCAAAAGGGCTAGTCTGGGTGTGGAGTGGGGGTGTGGTGACCTCATGCCAGCCACCCCAATTCTGCCTTGATGCCGCCATCACACCACCCACCCAAACAGACAACAGGTGGCATCAGGATGCTCCCTTGGTACAGTGTTCACACA
>JAIPUX010001880.1:107489196-107499616 GCA_020142125.1 Phrynosoma platyrhinos | reverse complement strand
GTTTAACTTCTATTGAGGCCACATTCATAACTAAAGAAGCTGAAATAAAAAAAAATCTAACTATGCCAAAGATTTATGAACTTCTGGAAAAAAAGTATATTATTTTGCTTGATTATATTTCACTCTTCAAATGTCAGACAAAGAAACAAGATCCATAATTTTGAAAAATATCTTAGGAAGCTTTCCCTGATTAGCTTTCACCTTCCTTTCCACATATCTATCTAATTGCGGGTGTATAACCCCATTAAAATCTCGCATCAATATCAAAGAGTCAAACCTTAAATCTTTCATTTTATTTAACAGTTCTAAAAAAAAAATTCCTTTAATTTTATTTGGTGCATATATACCCAAAATCAGGGTATTCTCCACCATTATACCTGTTTGAACACCAATATATCATCCTTTGGGGTCATTAAGTATTTCTTTTGTGTTTCTTTTTAATATACAATACCACCTCTTTTTTCTGTTTGGGAGTAATAACGCATATTTTTCTCCTAATTTATTATTCTTAAAGTAATCCCTATTATCTCTTTTAATCTTAATTTCTTGTAGGCATGTAATATCATTGTTTAATTTTGGCAGATATAATAATACTTTTCTTCTTTTGATCACATTATTTATGCTCTTCACATTCCATGATAGGGCTTTAATACAATTATTCATTACCATTTACATCTGATATTTCTCCTTCCATGTAATTTCCTAAGCTGTCATCTTCAAGGATCTAGCCTATTTCTGATTCTTTCCTTTCTGTCTGTTCTGCATCTAAGTAAGTGTATGTACCATCATTTATCTCGTCTAAGTTTTTACCTTTTTCTTCTTTCTCTTTCTCTCCTCTCTTTTTCTCTTTCCTTTCCATTGATCTTTCCTCTGCATCTTCCTTCCTTAACCCTTCTCCCCCCTTTTTTTTGTCTGTCTATTTCTCTCCTTTTTCCATTTCTGTTCTTCTGATTCAGTTGGATCCCCCCCTTCTTTTAGATTCCAGCTTTTTCTTTTTCCCAAAATCATTTTTATTAGTTTCTAAAAAAATTTCTTGCATCCTGGACTGATCTAATTTCCCATTTCATTTTACAGTACAAAAATGTTAGTCTTTCTGAAAGCCACCAACTATACTTAATCTCTTTTTCTCTTAAACAACTTGTGAGGAATGCATATTCCTTTCTATTTTTCAAGACCCCCACTTGGGTATCACAAAAAAAAGTATTATCTGATCTTTAATTTTCAATGGGTTTTCACTCTATTGTCTAAAAAAAAAAAGTCTGTAATACGTTTCCTAACAAAATATACAACCCTGTCTCTCAGGGGATCTTTTTGCTGTGCTGTTTTAGACTTCAATCTAAATGCTTTATCCATCTCCATTTTTTTAAAATGTATCTCCTTTCCCATATATTCCACCAAGATTGGAATCAGATCTTTAAACAAGTTTTGTCCCTCCTGCTCTGGAACTCACCTCAACTTTACACATTTATCCCTTGATCTTGTCTCATTCTGTATTTTTCTTCCAACTGTAGCTTCTGATGATGTTGCACTTCCTTTATTTTCCCTTCCAGTTGCTCTTGTCTACTCTCTAGCCTATCCACTTTGTCCTTAAATTTAGTGAATTCTTCCAAAACTTTATCAACTGAACTTCTCATGGCTTTTAATTCTGACCTAAGGTCTTTTCTAATCTCCACCTTAAGATCACTCATATCTTGTTTCAGATTGTCTATTCTTTTACCTAATTCCACACTAACTTTTTAAATCTCTTCCAACAATGTCCTTTTGGGATGAGGAAGCTTGACCTGTTCTACTGATGGTCTTCTCAGTTGCAATACCTGAGATTTAACAGTCTGACTCCTTGAAGCCATCAACATCTCTGTAACAATTACAATATTATAATCTTATCAAACACATAGATTTACCACCAAAATACACTTATTTGTTTAATTGGTAATTAAATACTCCAGAACTTAACTTGATAAAACACAGATTAATCTTAAATATTGATTTAGCTTGCAGAATCTTTTAACTATTCCACCTTTTACCCAATTTAAATCAAAACTACATGAAACAGTCTCTTTTAAGTTCTTACAGTTTATAATCATAGACCAGGCTATCAGGTTTTTCCAAGGTAGTCAGTGTCAGATTTTTAAAATCAGTGTTGAATTTTCTAGAATCAATATCAAGATTTTACAAGGTAGTCTATATCTAGTTTTCTACAGTCAGTGTCCAGTTTTCCCAAGGTGGTCAGCATCAGGTTTTCTAAAGACTATATCAAGTTTTTCCAAGATAGTCAATATCCAATTTTCTAAAGTCAATATCAAGTTTTTCCAAAATAAACACTATCAGATTTTCTAAAATCAGTATCAGGTTTTTCCAAGGTAGTCACTATCAGATTTTCTAAAGTCAGTAACAGATTTCTCCAAGGTAATCACTATCAGGATTCCTAAAGATAATATCAATTTTTTCCAAGGTAGTCAATGTCAGGTTTCCTAAAGTCATTATCAAGTTCTTCCAAGGTAGTCACTATCAGGTTTTCTAAAATCAATATCAGATTTTTCAAGGAAGTCAGTATCAAATTTTCCAAAGACAATATTAGGTTTTACTATATCTCCCATGGCTTTCCACAGTACAACTTTCCTTACTTCACAGCAGTCTTAACCTTTATCTTCTTTCCAATGACCAGCAAATATCTTAATCTCCTTAGAATAATCAGTGATATAAGAGAAACTTGAATAGTGATTGCACCCAAACACAACAAAATTATAAGATCCTTACAATGTAGGAGCCATGTGAGTCTGTATGTTTTAAATAATTAGCTTCTTGCATTGTGCTCCCACTGTGCTTTTTCCAGGCATTGGCTTGAGGTTTTAAATCTTAGAGGATCTTCACTGTTTGAATCCAGACTTTTGCCCTGATTTCATCTCTATTTCTATTTTCCAGCAGGGAGACAACACTCATTTCCTAGAGCATGGGAAGCATAGGAAGTCACCAAAAAAAAAAAAAAAAAAAACCAACTAAGGAACTACCACTTCCAGAATCCTTCGAGCTCTGACTCTTCCTCCTCCTAGCTCAGCACACTTCCAGGATCATCACACTCTGCAGCTGGCCACTCCCAAAACTTTGGCTACCCTCATAAGTAGACCCATCAGGAGAGCTAATTGCCTTCAAATCAAAGGTAGTTAAATAAAAATAGATATGTTGAATCGTATCTCTTCTTTGCATTTTATAATGTGTAACTTAACAATCTATATTCAGTAGTCTCACTATGCCTTAGTTACTTTTCCCTTTCCCAATCCAGTCCACTTCAGTTTATTACCAAAGCTACTTTTGCCAGAACTCCAAAAGCTTTATTGGGATTCCAAAAACAAAACAAAACAAAAAACAAAAACAAACAACCTCAATCAGTTCTTAGCACCAGTTGGAACTCCACTCCTCTTGAAAAACCCACAACAGAAATTATTTTAAAATCCTTTTTAAAAAAAAATGGTGGTATTCCTGGCTGCTCCAGGGTAGTTGCACCAACGCAATTGGGTGATTTCGATTTGGCTGCCTCCTCCCCTCATACAAACTGACTAGAGAGGGGCAATTCCTTTTCTTATTCTACTCAATGCCAAAATCCCTCTGAATCCTCCTTACCAGGAGGGTATTTCAACTGCTCAAATAGCATTTTATATGGGCTGGGTGAGAGGTCTTCTAACAGATGTCTCAATGGTCTGCCATAGCCAACCAGGATAGGAAAAGTTATTAGAGGAATAGAGACATGACAAAAATAAAAATTCTAGGCATGAACAATTTTCAGTGTCTTACTCTTTGAGGTTCTGGATGTTCAGGGCCTGAAGGAAACTGTCACTGGAGTCAGAACTCTTATTTGAGGGCACAAAGGTCTCATTTTGCTCTCCCTATTACTAAAACACATTAAAACACTTAATGCATAATTTGACCTACTATATTCATTTAGGGGCTGAACAGACTGGCATAATATGCCAGCTTCTAACATCTTGGGGCATAGTGTTTGAACTATGCATGCCTCGACACCATCCCGAAGCTGGCATCATGTTGCCTGCCTGACTGCACAGTGGGCAGCATTGTGGTGCTCTGGCAGTGCAGCATTTACACACCGCACACTGCCAGAGCTAAAAAAAAAATGCCATCATGGTGGCAAAGAAAATAGCCAGATTGGGGGGCATGGTGTGCAGTTACCGTGGCCCCAATCCAGCGCTTAAATGGGTGGCAGCAAGCTACTCCTTTGGGGTAGTCTACTTTGCCCCTTAGTTTAATATATTACTATAGCTGGGATCCACAATAGTTATTGAGGCCAAGCATTCCAAAATCCTAAACCTGAATCTATGTTTGTAGTCCCAACCAGAGAAATATCATTGTATTAATTATATTTATATAATCTCATCAATCTAAATATGATGCAGTGGGTTTATTTTAGATGAATGTACCAATAAGACTGAGGTCTCAGTATGAACAATGGAATTTATGAATGATGAGGAAGTTATTCACATTTCATCATCTTCTTCATGTAGTGGCCCTGCCATTTGTTCCACCAACTTCCATATCATCCATCAACTACTCAACACCTTCTTTGCCTCAGATTTCTCTGAAAAGGAGAACAGTGCTCAACCTGGGGGAAAATGGAACAGATGATGCAACAGGAGAAATGCAGCACAGAATAGGTAAAGATTGCCCTTGGCCTAAGGATAGTAAGTGAAGAGGTAGTACAGAAATACCTGGCTACTCTCAACAAGTTCAAGTCTCCAGAGTCAGATGAACTACATCCCAGGGTATTAAAAAAAAAAAAACTGGCAGAAGTAAATAACCTTTGTGAAGTCCTGAATAACAGAAAGGTCCTAGCAAACTGAAGGAGGGTAAATGTTAAATGTTTTCCCCATCTTCCAAAAAGGAGGAAAAAGAAGATGACCAGAATAATTACTTCCCAGTCAGCCTGGCATCAATACCAGGAAACAGTCTAGAGCAGATCATTAAACAGACAGTCTGTAACACTTAGGAAGGAATGCTATGATTATTTAAAGCCAGCATGCAAAAATGAAATATACTTGGCTGCTTTGGAGAATGGTGGAATCTCTTTCTTAAACAGAAGCTGGATGGCCATCTGTCGGGAAATGCTTTGATTTTATATTCCTGCATGGCAGGGGGTTGGACTGGATGGTCCTTGTAGTCTCTTCCAGCTCCATGCTTCTATTCTAAACACTGAGCAAAGACACATTCACACACACAGATACTCCAAAAATCCACAAATTTTCCCCTTTCTAATCCATCTTTATTTGTACTCACCTCTACTCACATGCAGACTTCTGTCATTGTTCATAGAAATCACACTTCAGTAATTGTTCCTATTCAAATACCTCTTTTTATGCAGAACCACACATATACACCTATTTATAGACAGCCCAAACCATTTTTTCTTATGGCCACTCCATTTAATTCACCTATAGAATTAACCAGAGCTCATTCACTTCAGTAAATTCTAGATTCCAAACCCACTTTACTCAACAGGCAGTCAGGTGGAAAACTGATATATATGAAGTCCAACCCTTCCTGTTGTATTTAACTACAACAGTATACTTCAAAATGCACAATGCACCCTTGCATTTGTCTTTGTGATGGGTGTCCTTGAAGGATTTTAATGTTGAAGTTTATTCATCAGCACTACACTTGAATTCAATGCACATTCCTTAATGGACTGTCTTTTTAGCACAGAACTGTATAATAAAGACTCCTTCTCAAATACATAAAATGATGCCTAAAACACATTGTTCTTACTGATGCAAAGGACAAACCATGCCATTCTGAAATGTTTTGACGCAAGAGAAGGAGGCTGCTGGGGCTGAGGGGGGATAGGCAGCTTAAATAAAAAACAAACAAACCAAGACTTCCTTTTAAACTGATAAAAAAGAAATGAAAAGAAAGCAACAATTGTCTTCAAATGGTTTTACTGCAAGAAGAAGCAACTCAACATTTTCCACTTACACTCTGAGTTGTAAGGCTTTCTTTTCATATAACATACCTTGAAGGATAGAGAAATACTAGATCCTTAGTTTACTTTCAAATATAAGCTTCTTTGCAAAAAAGAAAAGAAAAGAGGAAGAGCAAACACTCATTTATTTTCTTCTGTCTTTCAAAACAGTTGCTCAGAGTACCTGTGTGAGAGTATGTGTGTCTGTATGTACCTGTAGGCACATACATATATCTCATTCCCTATATGCACTCAAGATAATGATATGAACTGGGATGTGAAAATGTGTTAGTTTCTCTGTCTCCACATTTGAATTTTAAAATTTCAGGTTCTTTCTGTACAAAAGATGCATAAATTTGGTATTTTTGGTAAATTGTTCAAAACCCACCTGCAATAAAATTATTCATTATTCCTCATTTCCAGCAAAATACTACTGACTATATATATATATATATATATATATATATATATATATATATATATATATATATATATATATATATATATATATACTATTTGCATCCTTAGACTATTTGCATCCTTAGAAAAGTAAAGTGTGCAGAAAACAATGTGCACATTTCAAAATGCACAATGCAGAAATGGAAGGGGGGGGGGACACTATTTGAACACCAGTGAGATTATGAAAAGAGTAACCAGTGAATGTTTAGTGCTCATCCCATTCAAGATCCGTAACTAACCTTGCCATCATAAGCATGTAAGCACATTTGTGTATTTATAGCAGCAGAAGAGTATATATAAAATATTAGACAGTTTAGATTCCATGCTGGGAGAATGGAAGGGTAGTAAATAAATAAATAATCAAGGTAATGGACTTCTCAGGAAAATAAATAAATAAAGATGTTGCAGCCCTCACTACTTCTATGACTGAATACACTGGGATACAAACCAAAAGTATCAAGAATTAAGAGGTCAAAATCCTTGTTGGAGAAATCTGTTTCCCCATATCTTCCAGTTTATTTCCTTCAAGTTCATTCCAAACTCAATAAGAAGAAACTGAAAGACACTCAAAAACTCTTGTAGTCTTGCTCAGCAGGGAGAACATTTATGAACCTTTATGAAACCCTTCCATTGCATGCAAGAATGAAGTAGGTGGATATTTGCATCCTTAGAAAAGTAAAGTGTGCAGAAAACAATGTGCATATTTCAAAATGCACAATGCAGAAATGGAAGGGGGGGGCACCATTTGAACACCAGTGAGATTGTGAAAAGAGTAACCAGTGAATGCTTAGTGCTCATCCCATTCAAGATCCATAACTAACCTTGCCATCATAAGGATGTAAGCACATTTGTGTATTTATAGCGGCAGAAGAGTTCATATGGGCTTGACTTTATGAGTTTATGAGCTCAATAAAATATGAACACACACACATGAAGTTGTGTAATATGTGTGTGTGTGTGTGCTTGAGTTTGCTGTTGCCATTTTGAGAGTACTGGGATGAGAACAGGGGTATTGTTCTGAGAGTTGTTTGACACTGTTTTATACATATATGTTACATGTATGCACACATATGCACAAATATTATAGATTCAGTGCTTCGTTTGGGATGCAGCTTCATTTTGTTACTTCATTTGGTTGTTCCTTTCACTCTTGTCCCTTTCCTTTCACTCTTGTGCCTTATCACATTACAAAAGAAAGACAAGAGGCAGCAAGATAGAAGTGGCTTTATTGTTACCTTCCCACATGCCCCAGAAGCAGTTCTACTGTACTACAGAAGGAGATGATCAAAAAAGTATGCCTTTTGTTCTGATGGAAAAATCCGTTTGGCAAAAGCCACATGTTTACAACTGGTTCCCTCTGGAAGGAGAATGATATTATGTGGGAAGGTAAGCATAAAGCTGCTTCTATTTTGCTGCCTTTTGTCTTTCTTTTGTAAAACGATAAGGCCATCCTGTCTATAGGGATGGTTCATTCAGTGAATGAAGCCTTGTTTGTGTGCCCCATTGCTTTGGTGAGGGAAGAGTCAAAATGCTTATGACTTTTACATTTTAACAGAATAAGATGGATGACAAAGGATGGCACCTTCTTCTGAGAGAATAAATTCTGTAGACAACTTGATCCAGGGGTTTTGTTCCAGGTATCATTAATGTTAGAGGATATGAGGTTACACTATTTGCTGTTGCCATGTTGAGAGTATTGGGATGAGAACAGGGGTATTGTTCTGAGAGTTGTTTGACACTGTTTTGTACATATTTTTCCCATTTAGGATGCTTTTTGTGTAGTGTGTGGTGTCAGGCAGTTTAGAGAGGGATTTTGATGAAAACAAAGCTTTTGGGGGTAGATTCAGGAGGGCTGGGGTTGAACATTTGTGATGTTTCACATTTGTGGGTTTTCAGTAAAAAATGAGCCCCAAATCACCTGATATTTTTTTTAAAAAAAACCTGAGGACTGATAAGCTAAGAGGGATAGCAGGTGGAGCCTTCACCCATCTCTGATCTAGCCTTTGGAGCTATGAAAGTGGGGTCAGCCCTTTCCCTACCTCTGATATAGACCAAGATTGTCTTCTCCACTTAAGAAGAGGTCTACAGGATCTCAAAGCAAGAATGGATAGATAAAGCCATTTTTGTTTGTTCTACCTTTTAATTCTGTTAATCACATTTTTTTTATCATCCTGTTCAGAAAGCAATTTGGGTAGATGGTGAAGTTTTCATAAAAGAAACAAACAAGAGGATGGGCAAGGTATTAAAGTCTCTGAACTTTCTGAAGACAAAAGATAAGATGTTGCTCTCACAACAGTATCTGAGTATAATGTCAGTTGTCTAAAACATACCTCAGATTTTGGTCACTACATTTGCTGGCAACTGATTAGCTGTCTACCTAAAAGAAAACATATGACAGACTGTGTGACACACAATTATTATTTTCTAACACTTTGCCATTGTCTATCCCTCTTTTTCCACCATATCTGGTTAAGGCAGCTGCCTAAGGATGGGATTGGTCTGGTTTCAAGGAAAGTGGCATAAGAATGAAATTAATAAGATGATAATAAGAGTTAATGCAACCAATTAATTAGTACACATTAGTACTTTAATAAGATGTCAATGAGACTTAATATCCAGCCTCATTCCTTTTAAATATCACATTCATAATGAAGGGAAAGTGCAAGGAATAATAATGTGAGGTATTAATGTCAGAAGAAAAGCTCCATAATTCCAAATATGTGTACTGATATGGGTGGTTGTTTGTCTTCACTCTTGTGGTTCTTCTGATATCAGAGCTGGAGTAACTATTAGCCTATAGAGCCCAGTTTAGGTGTTTCAGTTCATCTTCCAGGAAGTGGGGTTCGCAGATCCTTTTTGTGTGGTCTATAAGTGTTTTTATTGTGCTTCCTTTTTGTCCCGGGTGATGGTTGGAGTTCTTGTGTAGGAATCTGTCTTTTTGGGTAGTCCACAAGTGTTTTTATTGTGCTTCCTTTTTGTCCCGGGTGATGGTTGGAGTTCTTGTGTAGGTATCTGTCTCTGTGTGTAGGTTTTCTGTATACTGGATACCCCAATTATTGGTTCAGTTTGCAGATGACCAGGACATCCAAGAATGGTAATGTTCCTTCATTATTAACAATCACCCAAAGAAAAGGTATTTTTATCATACATCAAAGGATCACAGACAGAATAGGAAAACTGGTGAGGAAACACAACCTCCAAATGATCTACAGACCAGCCAAGAAAACCCAGAAAATTTGGATTTTCACTCAGTGAAGGACAGGAGAGACCCTCTCACAGCCACAGAGGTCTACCGTATACTATGCAGCTGTGGACAAGTCTACATAGAGACCACAAGACACAGTGTTGAAACATGAAACAAGGAACACAAGAGGCACTGTAGACTGGGCTAGCCAGAAAAATCAGCAGTAGCAGAACACATTATAAACCAACCTGGGCATAAAATGCTATTTAAAAACACTGAAATTCTGGACCATGCCAACAACTATGCACAGGGAGGCCATTGAAATCCACAAGCACTTGGACAACTTCAACACAAAAGAAGAAACCCTGAAAATAAACAAAGTTTGGCTATCAGTGCTGAAAAACACCAAAATCAAGACTCGGCACATGAAAATGAATATAACCCAGGATCAGGGGTTTCCCTGCAGACAATGGATTGCTATTTAAATAGACATTCATATCTTCCCACATATCCCCTCACTCTGAGGCCTTGCCATTCAACAACAGACCAACACACAGGTTAGCATGCAAATCACCTCCTCTCAACCATATATACCTCACTCACTTCCATGCCATCAACCTCTGAAGATGCCAGCCACAGATGTAGGTGAAACGTCAGGGACAAATTCTTTCAGAACATGGCCACATAACCTGAAAAACCCACAAAAAACAATGGTAAGGTTCCTTCCTTTTCTTTTTTCTATCATGAATTGGATGTTCAGGTAGATGTGCAACTCAGAGGGCTTTCTCTTCTGCACGTATTGCGTCTGCAGA
>JAIPUX010001880.1:107470731-107481734 GCA_020142125.1 Phrynosoma platyrhinos | reverse complement strand
AGGAATCTTGATATCAAAATCCAATCAAAGCCACTTCTCGTAACACAACAAAGCTCTATAATCTATTTTTAGCAGGTGTGGGTAGCAGTGAAATGGAACAAGATCTTATTTGTGTGGAAGAGGATATCCTTGGGATGCCTCCTTCCAACCCAAGATACAAAAATAAATCTAGTCCCATATGCAAATCACCCTTATGGCCAAGTCTGAACCTACACAAAATGGCAATGCATACATTTCTAGCTCCATAGATCCATAGATCTAAATCCAGGAAAGGGTGCAGCTGGCATATCAGCCAAAGCTGATAATAAGCACTCCTGACCGTCACATTTACCTGATTTGTCATCTGGAGCAATGGATCCAGGAGCCCCCCCCCCCCAGACTGTGAACACAGTCCTTCATGGAGACTGTGACCCCATCCAGGACTAAAGGTTGTATCCCAGTACTTGGTTTCGGAGCTGCTACTGTGAGTACCTCCATTTTGTCTGGATTCAGTCTCAATCTGTTTTTCTTCATCCAGTCCATTACTGCCTTAAGACAGTCATTGAAGGGAGAAACATCATTGGAAGCTGAAGCTGAGGAACGAGACATGGAGAAATATATCTGGGTATCATCAGCGTACTGATAACACCCAGCCCCATGTCTCTGGATGATCTCTCCCAGTGGCTTCATATGATCTCTCCCAGTGGCAGGTAGTGGCTCTTAGTATCGTCTTGACCAGGAAATGATCCATCCATGACAATGCGGACTCCATTTTCTTCTGGATATTTAGAACTGAAAGTTAGAATTAGAACTGAGAATTCTAAATACCGGTACCTAAAGTGTAAATCTTATGATTCTTTAGGCTTCATCCATGACAGCTATAATGTAATCATAGCACCATAATTGTGCTGCATGAAAAGGCCCCTGCAGTCTGAGCATGTTCTTTCTCTGATGATGAACCATTTTTAAAGTATATCCCTCTTTTTTCACTCCTCCATGAAAGAATGTTTTTCATGTGGAGTCTCCTTCCCTGGAGGTCTTTAAGTAGAGGCTGGATGGCCATCTGTCAGGGATGCTTTGATTGGGAGTTCCTGCATGGCAGGGGGTTGGACTGGATGGCCCTTGTGGTCTCTTTCAACTCTATGATTCTATGATTCTATGATTCTATGATTCTATGATATATCTACCCTAGGCTGCAACAAAAGCAGTTGTCCAACAGAAAGCTTCTTATGGTGAATACTATTTGCTGTAAATGTTTTTTTATATATATTCTACCAGCAGACTGTATCAAAGCAACATGGCCATCCCCCGTACAGCAAATGTTGGTTAGTGCCATTCACTTAGCTCCCAATCTCAGTAGGTAGGCAACGTAATTCCCAACGCTGTTTTGACTCACTGTTGACATACATCAAAGACATGCATTACTGTAATAACAGATCATCCCTCTCTGAAATTTGCTAGCAATGCAACAAAGCTGTTTCTCAAACTAGACTTCCAATATACTAACCAATTGTGGGCAGTTGGGCAGTGGTTGGTAGGAGTTCTCCATTATCTTTACACACTTTATGAAATACCTCCCTTTTCATCTTTGGGATGAATGCCTATTTAAGGACCAGACTCTGAAAGCAATATTTATCATGTAATGGTATTTATTGTTTATTTGGTGAAATATTTGCTTAATGCCTTTCCAAAAAAAAAAAAAAAGTTTGTTTTCTGCAGCTCCAGTGAATAGGGCCTGGAGCAATGGATTCAAATTTCAGGAAAAGAGATTCCACTTCAACATTAGGAAGAACTTCGTGGCAGTAAGAACTGTTCACAGTGGAACACATTCCCTCAGAGTGTGGTGGAACCTCCTTCTTTGGAGGGTTTTAAACAGAGGCTGGATGGCCATCTGTCAGGGGTGCTTTGAATATGTATTCCTGAATGTCAGGGGTTAGACTGGATGGCCCTTGAGGTCTCTTCCAACTCTATGATTCTATAATTCTAATTCACCAGGGTCCCTGAAGAGATTTACAAGAGATAAAAACATTCTTTAAGACACCCTGATAGTGAGCTTTGATGGCATGTCTAACGTAGCCATCAGCACATTTTCTTTGTGGATCACTGAAGAGGTTGGAATTGAGCTTTGACTTCTCAACTACTAAAATCCATCTATTGGGAGGGAGTTTCACAGTTGAGGAGCTGCTACTGAGAAAACCCTGCCACATCTGGTCAGCAACCTTAACTCTTCAAAATGCTGCATTCCTACGGTTTCTGATTCAATTGCCAGCTTTTATTGCTGCCTAAACTAAGAGAGAGAACCAGCATGGTGTAGTGGTTAGAGTGCTGGACTATGACTCTGGAGATGACAGTTCAATTCCCCACTTGGCCATGGAAACCCACTGGTGACCTTGGATGAGTCACTCCCTCTCAGCCCCAGAAAACCCTATGATAGGTTTGCTCCAGTGTCAACATAAGGAAATTATTTTAAAGCATGACATTTCAAGGAAATGACTTGATATACTTATTCTTATATCTGGAGATTTTGTTTTAAAGACAGAGGAAATTTGCTTTTTTTTCCACAATGAAGGCATGTTTAACATTTTCAGCTTACCTGAAGAAAATTATTAAAAACAGGAGTGCATTTAGAAGCCAGTGTGGTGTAGTGGTTTAAATGCTGGACAACAGCTATGAAAACCAGGGTTTTATTCCCCTCTCAACCATGGTAACCACTGGGTGACCTTGGCCAAGTCATACTCTCTCAGCCTGAGAGGATGGGAAAGGCAAACCTCCTCTGAACAATTTTTGCCAAGTACCCCCTCCCCCTTGGTGATAGGTTCACTTTATGGTCACAATAAGTTGACAATTATTTGAAGGCATACAACAACAACAACAAATCTAGAAATACTGTTCTGCCAGCTTCTTCAATAATGTAAATGTTATAATTATTGACTGTGAACTGCCAAATTTGTGCTTATATTTCTGGGTCTTTTCCATTATCTCCAACTTTGTTTGTTATTGCTATCATTGCAACCCTATGCTGTTATTTAACTAGCTGACCTGCATTGATTTCATAATGGTCATTTATTCTATGTTACAGTACTTCACATTTATTTCATGGGGTTGGGTGTTTCTCCCCTCATATTTTTTCTATCTGTAGTTTTATTTACTTTGTATCACTTTTGTTAAAACTATGCATAACAGAGGATTTTGTATTACTATATTTCATGGACATCTTTTTTATTGATTCCTACTGCACTTGTGGGCTTTCAAACTTTTTGTTTTTCCATTCTGCTTTTGACTACTGCCCTTCCACATTATTAGGATGGTTCCTATGTCACTGCATTTTCTTGTTCTCCCTCACAACTGCAAGTATGGACAGGAGATGCAAGAGAGCACAAGGAAAATGTGCAGTCATACAAGCTGTTTCTTTTCCATTTAAAAGACAGATGTTAGTATGGTGAGAGGATGACAGTGACAAGTCCTCTTGTTAGAGGGAACAAAGCAGCTTCAGGAGAGCACATTAAGAGTAGCTATTTGAACCAGTCACCTCCACATTAAGGGACCAACATGAGAACTAGCTCTCAGATTAATAGACATCTCACCACTGACTTGACTGAAAGATGGATCACATGCTGTGTATTTACCATTAACTTGTCTTGGCCAAGAATTGGCAATAATAATGAAAAAGCTGATTTTAGCAACAGAGGCCAAACTCTGGCCTCCCAATTTGTACTATAGAGAGTGGAGAGGGCATAGAGGCTAGTGTGTTTGAACCCAGTAATAATAGGAACAGGTCCTGTAGTCAGAAGTTTAATCTTGCAGTACATGATCCTGTTTCTTTTCTGTCCCCAACTCTTTTTTTTAAAGAGCCACCTGTTTGTAACAATTCTCTTTCCTGTCCACAAAACCTTCTTAGTATTGAATGATTATGATTTATTTTCCTCCAAAGAAAGGACTGCTTGAAACTGGCAGAGTGGGCAACTCTTGAATCCTTAAATGACAAGGGAAAGGGCTATGCTGCTGTAGTTTTTAGTGACATTTGCATGCAAAGTCCATGCAACACTTATAATGACAACTGAAATCCCCAAAACAGATTGCCTGATTCAGACATAAGACTAAAGTATTGTTAGCAACCATGAAAAGATTATAAGTATCATCCACTTTTAAGCTATCAAAATATCCTGTAACACCCAAATTCAGAGGAATTCTGGTTGATTGAAATCAAAGGTGTAAAACCTGTGGCCCAGAAGATGTTGATGTTCTTCATCTTCCCTTATCCCTGATCATTATGGGATGATGTTTATAGGAACTATGTCCAGACACACCCTAGTGGACACAGTTTCAACATCTCTGGTTAAAACAGTGGCTTGATGGTTATTCAGAACAAGAAATGAGTTTGAATACGATTCCTCTAAGTTTGGCCATCACAAGGAACTCTGGTTGGTTAGCTTATAAGCAGAAAGAGAAAACTTTGTCTCCTCTTCAGGTTCACTGGAAAGTTGGGATGTAGGTCTTCACTAATTTTGTTCTTGAAGGAAACACTGAGTAATGTTAGCAATTGTTTTCCAGATATGATAAAGTATTTGAAACAAAGCCATTTTCAAAGATTATCTACTGTTTAGGACTTATTCTCCACACAATTCAACACACGGTAATTTTGTGTAGAAAACAGCATTTTCTACACAGGTAAAGAACATTTTCTGCAGAAAATGCTGCCTTCAACCCCCCCCCCCCGGGTTGCAAATTTTCATAGAAGTCCCAAATTGCAAGAATTCCTGTCAGTCCAGGTGTTTTCCTACAAGCAAGTAACATGTTTCTCTATGTTTTTTCCCCAAAATTGTTTTGAATATTATTTCCATCCCTACTAAAAAGTAAGCTCCATTAAGCAGAGTGGAATTTCTTGCTGTGTGAAGGAGCTGCAGATGAACAACTTTGAAAGAATTGCTCTGGTATCAATACTTTTCTTCTACAATGTTCAGTTGTTCACGCATCTGCATGCTCAGCAATGTTGCCTGTTTTCCCTGCAGAAATACAAGAGAGCCACTGTGAGGTGTGTCTCTCTGAGTTATACAAAGCCAACCTCCCACAGTGGATATTTCATTTAAAAATAACCCCAATGGAGAAAATGGACTTATAATTATGCTGTTATGAATGTTTGTAGTTCCATTTAGCTGCTGCAAAGGCTTTGGGTCTGTTCTGTTTTTCTTCCCCCCCCCCTTTTTTTTTATAATCAAGAAACGGTACCAGCCTGACAGATTCAAGTAATCTTTCACTTTGATCTTACACATCAGAAATGTAAATGCATATTCCTTTAGCAACCTTTTGTTGAGCTCTTGCCCTTTGATCAAACCTGTTCATTTCAGTGTGTTTGCCAGTGTGATTTCCAGAGCCATTAATGGGCTATTAAGGCTAATCAGAGACCTATACAATTCAACAGTTTTACCATTCTACTCCTCCGACAGAAATGTGTAATCCTTTCCTTTTTAGTTTCGCCCATTATTGTGATAATATGAATATTTAATTACCTTTCTAGGTCTGCCTGGTACCAAGAGATATTGTGTTATGAGTGGTCCAAAGTCCCATCACAGTGATATGGATAACCTTGTAGAATTGGCCAAGTTTACATAAAGAGAAAGTCTAGATTCTACCCTAGTGTTGCCTGTGTGACATCTATTTATTTTGCTGATATTCTGATCTTTCCTCAGATGCTAGTGATGCCAGGTTTTTTTTGCCAGTTTTATTTCTGAAAGAAAGCAATTACTAATTTTAGTAATCCCCCCCACAGTGACAATTCTTTTAAAAAACTAAGGCTTTTTTGAAGATCATTCACAATTTAGGACTCATCTGCATAAAATTCACTTGCGGGCTTTATGTGTAAAGTAATAGCATTTTCTGTGGATAAAATAATATTTCTGGACATAAATAATATTTTCTAATACATTCAACACAGACAACAAGGAAATCACAATAAAGATTCCCTATGACTTGGAGCAAATGTTGACTAGGAATGGGAAGGGCAATGATGAAAGAACTAGACAATATCCTAAACACTAAAGATATACAACTAATGTTAGAATCATCCAGTCCATTGTATTTCCCATCATCATGTACAGATGTGAGAGCTGGACAGTGAATAAAGTGGATAAAAAGAAAATCAGCACATTTGTGATGTAGTGCTGGAACAGAGTGCTGAGTATACAGTGGATGGCCAAAAAGATAAATGGGTCCTTGAACAGATCAAGCCTGAACTCTCCCTGGAAGCCAAGATGATAAAACTGAGCCTTTTGTACTTTGGCCACATCATGAGAAGTCATGACTAATTAGAAAAGACAATAATGCTAGGAAAGGTAGAAGACAGTAGAAAAAGAGGCAGACCACATGACAGATGGATAGATGGACTCAGTTAGGGAGATGACAGGCCTGAATCTACAAGACCTAAGCAGAGCAGTGGAGAATGGGGGGGGGGGGGTAGAGATGTCTCATTTACAGGGTCACCATGAGTCAAGGTGGACTCAGGGGCAGCTAATAACAACAATGCAGGAAATGCTGTTTTCTGCACAGCAAATGTTGCTTTCTTCACAAAACAACTGCATGCAAATTTAGTGAAAAATAAATCCCAAACTAAGAAAATTATCATCCATCCAGGATTCTCATTGTCAGGTTTTCCTGAGCCCCAAAAATAGATTTTGTGAACATTTCTCAAATATTTTTGCATATTCTTTCTATCCCTACCAGTCAGTTGGAGTGACAACCCTGATTATTCCTTGTCGTGTTTTATCTTCACAGCAACCCCATGGAATAACATGGGCTACAGGAGACTGGCTTGAAGTCACTGGCTGGAAGTCTACTTTGAAGATGTGCAGCAATCAAAACATGGAAATCACATTTTCTAGATCAGCATTGTAAGTGCTATACTAAACATCCATGATGCAAATCAAACATTGCCTTTGATTTCTGTTGGGATGGATTGCTATCAAATAGTGACATTAGTAATTACTTTTAATTATGCAAGGTAGTGCTGGGTGGTGGTAGCTGTGCTCTCTACTTAATTTGAAAATCAAGATCCTGTGAATGAAGAGGCAGAGCACTGTGGAATCTTTTATCTTCCTTTTTCAACAAGTACACTGTTAAGGAGATGTGGGAAATAGGCAATCTTGAACACCCAAAGAATGCCATTCCTCTGTTAATAGGTCACTCTAAGACAGGGGTAACTAAATTTGTGGTGAGCATGTAATGTTGCATCTTTTCCTGTTGTCATTTTGAGAAAGACTAAAGAGGAGAACAGATGTATTTATAGATAGTATGGGATTCTGTGAGGTTTGTGGGGGTATTTTGCACACATGGGGGGTGTTCTATATGATTTTGGGGCCAAAATGTTTTTAGAGAATAATTTGGAGGGTTGTGGGGCTTTGAGTGACTGGAGGGGGGCTTTAGACTAAAGATGTCACAGGCAACCCAAGAGCCATACTTTGCTCAACTATGCTCTAAAGATCTGAATAAAATTCTGAATAGCTAACTCCCACAGTCCTTGCCTCCCATTAAAATTACTGGGTAAATAACAGACAGTATCCTGAGCTGCTCTGAATGGTGTAGGGCCCTCTTTGGAAGTTTAAAATAAAATAAAAGCATACATACAACCACCTTACATAATTAAATGTAAGAGATAACAAGTAACATAACAGTTAATGTAACATGGTTGCAGAGAATCATGATGGGGCATGTATTTCAGTGCCTAACAAATAATAACCAATATGTTACTTTTCAAAAACAAACATTCCAGGCATTGTTTCACAGTGACTGACAGCATTTTTCTAGGGTCTTAGAGATGTCATTCCCTAGCTTTATCTTGAGATGCTGAGAAGGAACCTGGGACCTTATGCCTTAAAAGAGATGCTATAGGTTTTGTCCATTTGTTTAATTTGGGTTCTTATATTTCTAATACAACTTTTAAAGTAAAGTCCCAAGGATGTTCACAAAGTCAAATTTTATAACAGTAAAAATATAATATATTATAAACTGAAAGAAAAACTAAAAGGACCGTAACAGTAAAAATGACAGAATATAAGATTTAAACAAATTTAACTTCTATGGCCAATCATAGATCATCCTTCATATAAAAATTTAGGACATTCTAAACTGAGGCCAGAAATGCACTTGTAAATGAAATCACTGCTGCAGGTCCTTGACTCTTCCTCTCTAAATAATTGTGTGGCTTATAACATCTTTATTCATTTGATTTATACCTCATTGTTTCTCCCCCAGAAGGGACTCAAGACAACCAAACAAATTAGAAGTTAAACACATAGGATTTATTAATTAAAACAAGCATTAGAAATAAAACCAAATAAACTTAAAAAGTAGCAACAATACCAAGAGGAGGGGAGCATTTTCCTGTTGTTAATATTTTAAGAAAAAATTGCCAATAGATTCACTTGTTTTTGTTTTTGAATCTTTCATTAAAAAAATTGAAATATCCAAAGAGAAAGAGCCAATACAGACAACTGAACTCATAGAAAAAAGCTTCTGCTTTAAAGTGAGCATTATCTAGAGTCAGTTAGGGCCTAAGCAGACGGCGCAAAGCACCGTCTTTGAGGCCAGGAAGGGGAGGGGCAGCCTCACGCTGGGCGCCCCAACCCCTTCCCCAAAATGTCATCGGAGTGGCCGGCCCTCCGCACGGCCGGCGCTCCGACGACACACTTCCGCTGCAGCATCCGCACACACTGCAGCGGAAGAGACGCCGAAGGTGCGCCAGATGCCTTTTGCGGCGCACCTTCAGCATCTTGCAGAAGGAGCGCTATTTTAGCACTCCTTCCTGGAGCAGAGACGCTGCGTTGCCAGGCCGAAGAATGCGGATGCCTCGGCCCCGATCCACAGCTTCCTGGGGTGGCCCCGTATGTGACCCTAGGAAGTTCTCTCTTTTTTTTTGCAGAAGCTTTCTCCACATTTGAAAGATCATTATAAATCACTTCCTCATTCCAAGCCATTTATCATATGCTCATTATAATTTAGAGCAGGGGCCGGCAACCTATGGCTCCCAGGCCAGTTCCAGCCAGGGTCATCGGACTTACAGGCCCAGGCGGACCCCTGCCGCCACCGCTGCAGCGCGGTTTGGTCTACGTGTGGCTGCGCGTGCCGTGGCCGCCATTTTGACTTCCTCCCCCCCCCTCGGCCCAGCGAAAACCTGGACTTCGGGGAACGGCCCAGGTCTCAAAAAGTTTGCCTACCCCTGATTTAGAGGCTTATTAACTTCTGGATAGAATTTTCCATATTCAACAATCTTGATCAAGTGAACAACATTTAAGACAGCTGCATGAAATTTAAAAATACTCCAGCCACATTTGCCATAATTGTTACGTCCAAGATAATTAGCTTCATAATCACATAAGAATGTGGGAAACATATTAACGAACATTTAACAACATGTTTGAATCACACCATTACAAAAAAAAACTGTGGTGACAATCTTATATAACAATCATACAATCAAGAAGGTTGCTCATCATGCCTTTCTGAATTACCCAATGTTCCTTTTAATTTACAGTAACTCTAAACTCATGACACCTAGACACTTTAAACTTGCCATGAATGCTTATAAACTACTAGGAATGTACATCTGGGCATTATTTGACTTTGAAAATACATTAATTACATTTTATTAATTAAAATGTATGTGCCAGTGCATTTGAAGCATATAGTATCTTTTTCCAATCACTAGAAGGCAGTCTTCCTTTAATCAGTGTATCCCTTTCTAGTCACTATAATCTGAAACTATGTGTCAGTAGTCCAAGGCACAGATTATATGACTCTCTGCTTCACAGGCATGATGTGGGCAAAGCTTTTCTTCAGCAATTGGCTGTTGGGATGCAGCATGGTAGGCGTCTCTGGTGATCTCAAAAGCCAGTGGCAGCTGGTGGCTCCTAAGTCAGTGGGATGGTGTATCTACTCTGATTTAGCATAGATTTTTAAAGGTAAAAAATGAATCTTTCTTGTTATTGCTGTGTGCCTTCAAGTCATTTCCATCTTATAGCAACTCTAAGGCACTGAACCTATCATGAGATTTTCTTGGCAAGTTTCTTCAGAGTGGGTTTGACATTGCCATCCTCAGAGGCTAATGGATTTCCATGGCTAAGCAAGGGTTCAAACCCTGGACACCATGTTTCTAGTCCAATGCTCAAACTACTACAGTAGGCTAGCTCTCTCAGAACAAAATGGTGACTAAATTGACCATTCCTCTGAAATGGAAGCCACTACCTGCCACTGCAGACATCATGGCTTCACTCAGATGACATAGAAACAATATGTCCAACTCTGACAACTGTGTAACTCCTACTTTAAAAGTTTCCAGGTATCCAGCTATTCCAACCTGGGATGAATGAGGCACATTAAGAATCAAGTCAAAATTCACAGGCAAGCTAAGTAACCTTAAGACATTAGAGAATAAGTACTCAAAAACATATCCTATTGTCTTCCCTGGTTGACAAACACCACACATTTTTCCCCTAGGAGTATAAGATTACACTAGAATTAATTGGTTCTATAAAAAGAGAGAGAGCGAGTGAGAGAGAGAGAGAGAATGAGAAAGAGAAAAAGCCCATTAAAACCATGTTTAGCAGCTGGATTCAACATCTGCTTTGACTAGGCCATTAATGCTTGATTAATGAGTTAATTTATAGGACATTCTGTAAAAATATCAAGCACACCTAAGTAATTGAAGAGTCACAAGAGTCCAATTCTCAGGTCACTCTTCCAAATGACTTCTCTACTTGACATCTAAAAAAAAAAAACCTTTAAAAAAACTTATACAATCTTTCCTCAATAGCCGATTAAAAACATTTTTATTTTATCATTTTTTAAAAAAAATGTACAAAGTATTTAGGGTTGGCATGTTTCAGCAAATGGTATACATTGCCACAAGTGACACTGGTATCCTATTTCATATTCTAAAATATATAATATATACAGCCCAGTTTTGAGAAAATAAACACTGGGTGAGGTGAATACAAACAATAACCTCTGGAACCACTAGGTCCCCAGGTACATGG
>JAIPUX010001880.1:107447741-107465715 GCA_020142125.1 Phrynosoma platyrhinos | reverse complement strand
AGTTAGCCATATTTTAACAATCCCATCTCTTAATAAAATTCTATCAAAGTCACCTTTTAAATCCATTGCAGAGTATTTCTGTATTGTGTAACATAAAGAAAAAACCTAAAATATTGTCAGAATCACCAAGAACTTTACAGCTTGCTATTTTAAATTTCTGGCAGACTGGGTAGTCCCCAAAGAGTTCCAATCACAGAAGAAAAATGGCCCAAGAACCTGCCACAGTTGCTCACCCCCAAAACAAGCAATTGTGCATATAGGAAAGATTTCTGCAGCCCTCAGCATCAACTTTTACAGATTAAAGTATTTCTTCTCTGTTATGGCTAATATTTTGATTTAAAGTCACTGCACTAGATGTTGGGAGAAAACAAAAACTGTTAGCTGCCATATGACTGAAGGCTTTCACTAAACCAACTCAACCAACTGGAGAGGATTAGGTTGCAACCATCACCAGACTTGCCACTATCAGGGGAAACAGCAAGTTACAGGCAGTTCATTTTACAAAAACTTAATGGAGTGTAGGGCTCTGGCTGTTTAATACAAGCACTGTCAAGGTGTCTAACCATGAAAGCCTCAACTGTCACCTTTGATAAGCTGTGCAGAATTATTTGTCACACAACAATGGATAAAATACTTGTAGCATAGTGCATAGTGCCACATGCATGGATCTTCAGATGGTAACTGTTGACAGCACACATACTGTACATTCTTAAACTTAAGTCATAACTCATAACACACATTGAATCATGGATGGTGAATCACTGAATCATGGGTGGTGGGTTTATGAAGTATTTTTCATTTAAACTGGGTTTTTGAACTTAGACCTCTTTCTAAACTTTCTGAACTTTCCAAAACCTGTCAGATGGTGCTGTGATCAAGCTAAAGATGCTCCATAGTTAGCCTGTTTCCCTCTTTGCTTCCCTCCTATTCACCTCTGGTTTGATAAATTCAAAATGTATAGGAAAGATAGGAAAACAAGTACTCTGGCCATTATCACTTTGTACATCAGAGGGACTCAAGTCAAACTAACTCAAAATATCAAGTCAGCACAGTATAAGAGGAGAAATGCCAAGCCACAAAATAATTTCATACAGAGGGCATTGTTAGGATCAGATCTAATTAGGGGAATTTATAATTAGCTTGAATATGTGAGAGTTGGGTCCCAACCCTGTACCGTTATGTATACCAGAGGGCTAAGAGATCTCTGAAGGGAAGATGTGGAGATGGGCTTATCCAATTAAAATCTTAATATTTATTAATTAACAAACTGGGGGAAACTGCATACATCCAAATATAGCACACACATGCAACACACTTTAGAAGGAAAGATGGGTGAAAGCAGGGATAGCTTGAGAGGAGCTAGGCTGAGGGGAAATACTTACTTCCAAAGGCTTCTCCTGGATTGGCTGCAGGGGTTGATGATGGTGGTGAAGCACAGCCGCCGAAATGGGAGGAAGGGAAGAGATGGCTGTGGGAGCTAAATCAGAATACAGACCGACATAGAGTCTGCATGTACATTCAAGATAGCGCATGGAGCCTAGAAATCCAAGGGTTCTTAGGGAATTTCTGCCTTCTAGCTATAAGTCTAATGGCTATTAGACAAAGGTGTTGATGGGCTTAGCTTTGTCAACCTAGGTGTGAGAATAGTCTAAACAATGCATTTGGTTTCAAAACTATCAAGGAAGGGAGGCTAAAGAAAAGGGTGCAGTCAGATCTGATCACTGCCCCATTAAGTGTGAGACTCGAGAAAAATAAACACCATTATGTGTCTTTTCCAGTAATGGTCTTTCCCTTTTGGCAACTCCCAAACCTGTCTGGTAGGGAATTTTCCAGTGGTCTTGGGCAGATCTCTTAGTGCCTACATGACCTGCCATCTAGGAGGTCAGTCTGGGGTCATAGAGGGAACTCCACATGTGTCCAAAATTTTATGAAAATGAACATATGTTAATAGCATGCTATCCCCTCTCTGCTCAAAATGATCATGGTGATCTTGAGATGAAGAATTATGTGAGAGATGTATCTGAAGGAGATGTTATAGAAATGGTAAACTTCAGTTACCTTCACACTGAATGAGGAATGCAAGTCAATCACAAAAATAAGTAATATTTTGAGAGTCTGTAAAAAATGGGATACTAGAATAGTTGGTTGTGGAACAAACCAGAAAGGTGAAACTTGATCAAGGGGCTTGGCAGGTGGTGCAAAGCGCTGTCTTCAAGCTAAGGAAGGGGAGGGGCAGCCAGACACTGGGCACCTCAACCCCTTCTCGAGGATGTCATTGCGCATGATGAGCGCTCCAATGACATCCTTCCGGCTCAGCGTCTGGACACGATGAGCCAGAAGGGGCATGGAAGAGGTGCCCGGCGCCTCTTCCGGCACCCCTTTTGGCTCCTCTGAAGGGAACTCTATTTTAGTGCTCCTTTTCAGAGGCTCCATAAGGGTGGATTGGAACCGAGACATGGGGCAGCCTCGGTCCCAATCCATGGCTTCTCGGGACAGCCCATGGCTGCCTGTCTGTACAGGCCCTAAGTTTTAAATGCAAAGCTTGAAAGCATCTAAAAGAGCCAGCATGGTGTAGTGGTTTGAGTCAACCATCCACAACTTGAAAATATTCATATATATATATATAGTCATACCAGACTAATCTGATCTCTTTTTTGATAAAATTACCAGCTTGGTAGATGAAGGAAATGCTGTGAATGCAACATATCTTGATTTCAGTAAGGCCTTTGACAAAGTCCTCCATGATATTCTTCCAAACATGCTAGTAAAATGTGAGCAGGACAATGCAAGTTTTAGGTGGATTTGTAATTGGTTGATTGGTCAAACCTAAAGGATGCCCAGAAATGGCTCCCCTTCATCCTGGAGAGAAGTGACCAGTGGGGTGCCACAGGGTTCTGTCCTGGGCCCAGTGCTATTCAACATCTTTATCAATGACTTGGATGACAGAATAGGGGGCATGCTTCTCAAATTTGCAGATGACACCAAATTAGAAGGAGTAGCTAATATACCAGAAGAGAGGATCAAAATTCAAAATGACCTTAATATAATAGAAAGCTGAACCAAAACTAACAAAATGAATGACAGAGAAATGTAAGGTACTGCACTTAGGAAAAAAGATTGAAGTGCGTAGATATAGGATGTGGGACACCTGGCTTAACAAGAATACATGTGAAAGGGATCTAGGAGTCCTAGTAGATCACAAGTTGAACATGAATCAACAGTGTGATGCAGCAGTTAAAAAGGCCAATGCAATTCTAGGCTTCATTAATACAAGTATATAGTGATCAAGGGAAGTAATAGTGCCACTCTATTCAGCTTTGGTCAGGCCTCATTGGAATACTGTGTCCAGTTCTGGGCACCACAATTCATAAAGGATGTTGACAAGTTGGAGTGTTTCCAGTGGAGCATGAACAAAATGGTAAAGGGTCTGAAAACCATACCTGATGAGAAGAGACTTAGGGAGCTGGGTATGTTTAACTTGGAGAAGAGATGGTTAAGAGGTGATATGAAAGCCTTGTTTAAGTATTTCAAGTGTTGTCATACTGAGGAGGGAACAAGCTTGTTTTCTGCTGCTCCAGAGACTAGGACATGGAGCAATGTAACAGGAAAAGAGATTCCACCTCAGCATTAGGAGAAAGTTTCTAACAGTAAGAGTTGTTTTACAGTGGAAGACACTCCCTTGGAGAGTGGTGGAGTCTACTTCTTTTGAGGTTTTTAAATAGAGACTGGATAGCCATCTATCATAGGTGCGTTGATTGTGAGTTCCAGAATGGCAGGGATTTTCCTGCATGGCCCTTGTGGTCTCTTCCAAATCCATGATTCTATGATTCTGTGATTCTCTAATTATCCTGGGCAGATGTAACAAGTTCCAAGATGTTCCAAGAAGCAAACTTTGATTTTGCCATCATATATAAGGAACACAATTTCATTATGCTTTTGTACTTTATGGGATTTGAGCCTCCATGGATTTTGGTATCCACAGGAGGTCCTGGAACCACACCTAGCAGATACCAAGGGTCCACTGAAATTACAGTCAACCTTGTAGAACCCCTAAGAATGTGGAGAAAAAACATGCATATCTCTAGGCCCCCAAACCTTAACTGAGGGGCTTGACAGATGGCCCCAATAGAGCGGCCTCCTCGCTGGATCGGGCCTGCAGCACCCACACACCATGGCACCAATCCAGCAGTTTGATGCTCTAAAAAGAAGCAGCAAAATGTTGCTTCTTTTTAGAGTGGCAAAAGGGCGCCTTTGCCATGGCAGCGGCAGCTTTTCACTGATTCTTTGGTGCAGTGCATTTAAAGCATTACTTCTGTTCTGCCATTGTGAGGCACACCAGGTTTTGTAATTCTGGATGCAACTGCAAAAGAGGAAAGCGGCTGTGGTAGGGGTTACCAGTGTCAGGTGAGACTCCAGGGTGGAAGCAATAGCAGGGAAACTTGGTATTATTTTATGCATGTATGATTTACTAGACTTTAAAAAATTCCTAACATTTTCTAGTATATGCATGTCATTTGTAATTTTCCACAGCAGGCCACAAAACTAAAATAAATAAATAAATCCCCATTTAATTATTGATGGCAAACTCACAAATAATCAAATCCGTGAAAGTTAAACCCAGAAAAGTTGAAGTTTGACTGCAATCCCTTTGTAATATAAAGTTTTAAATTGCAAAGAATGCTTTCCTCCCCCAGTGAAAATGCAACATTTTTTTTAATCTGTCATGAAGTGAGGCCTAAGTTAATGGTGGTGGAAGATCATCATATGGTTTGAGTGCTAGCTCATGGTGGGGCTATACAGACTGGCCAAAACCAAGTAAAACATAGCTAAAAACATGCAAAGGTCAATATCAAAAACAGAATTAAACTGTTTACTATAAGAAAACAATTTAAAACACATCCCTAAAAAAAAGAAGTTAAAACAGTTTTAAAAACAATAAAAGCAAAACACTACCCTCTAAAGCCCTTTCTTAAAAAAACTTCAGTTCTAGAAACTTGCTAGGATTTTTTTTAAAGGTTTTGCCTCCAGATGGAAGGAAAGATGGTAAGGAAGGGAGTCATTCTGGTCTCCTTGGGATGGGCATTTCAGAGACTATAGGCCTAAGCAGACTGCCAGAAATAGTGCACATTAAATTGAGGCACTGCCCTGGCTCAGCGCTAGGGAGTCATGAGAATTGTATTTTTTTCTGAGACATTGAGCCTTCTCTGTCAGAGAGCTCTCGTGCCACAATAAATTACAGTTCCCATGATTCCCTAGTACTGAGCCAGGGCAGTGCCTCAATTTAATGTGCACTATTTCTCTCAGTCTGCTTAGGCCCAAGGGTAGCAACCAAGCCACCCTCCTTCTTAGTCCTTTTGATACTTCAATTTGTTATGCAGATGAACCAGCTGGATGTATTTGCATGACAACAACTGCCATTTGTTTTTTCATTCAGACAGACTTCACCGTCAAGATCTTTATCCTTGGCTGTTTGTTTCGATTTAAAAAAAATGCTTTCTTTCTTTTTAAAAACATTGGTTAATGCTGAAATAAAATGAGATGCCTAAGGTTGTAAAAAAGTCTTGTAAGAAATGAAAGCAAAGTTCTAAATTTTCAAATGCTTCCTCTTTCCCTAGGCAGCAGGAAGCTGCAAACAGTCTTATGCTCTCAAGTTCACCCAGTGAAAGGCTGATGGATCTTTCTGGTTTTCACCTGTCATGCAACAAAGGCCTCTGAATCTCCAATTATTAAAAAACCTATGCAGAGGCACTACTTTGTTCAAGAAAAATTTAGCCATCATTTCCAAAATCCATGTAGCTCTAATCAGGCAATCAATTAAGCATGTAATCATCTAGAGTCTGGAATGGTAATAATGACACAAATTCTACCTTTCGTCCAAAATTTATCTAAATCTGCCTATGCGCATGATTTCAAATTGTTTTAAACTGTTGATAACAGTTTTAAATTACTTTTAACTGAATTGTTTTAACTTGTCAAATTGTTTAATATGTTTTTAATCTGCTTTAAGTTATTTGTACTGTTTAAAATTGTTCCAGTTTGGTTAAATGGATTTTATTTCAGCATAAACCTTGCAATCTAGAAAGAAAGAGAGAGAGATCAAAGTGACTTGTGAATTGCTCAGGTGAACTGCACACTATTCTCAGATTATCTACTTCTATATAGTGGTAATGAGTGGCTATCATGTCAGTGGGGCAGTACATCTAGTCCATGTTTTAAGCTCAATTAAAAATGAGGCATCCAGGGTACTCCTTGCCCCCTAAATAGGTTCAAGCATTTTGGTTAGCTCTTTTAAATTGTAAACTTCCAACTACACTTTGTGCCAAAACAGACAGCCTGGATGGGGTGGCATGAAGCTGCCCCACCCAAAGACGGATTGGGGCTATGGCAGCCACACACCACAGCCCCAATCCTCTGCAGTGCCAGCCAAAAAGGAGCGGTTTTCAACTGTTCCTTTTTTGGCCATGGAAAAGCTGCCTTGAGCAGTGTCTCTGTGGCCCTGCAGTGGCTTCATGGTGTATTGAGGGCTTGCAGTGTGTAACCACCACTCCCCCAAGATGCCCAGGAGCTACCTGAAATGCGGCCACTCTAGGTGCCTTCAGGGCATCATGGGAGTGTGCGTCATGTGCATGCCACATCCCCAAACCACCCACAGCCACCCTGAAAGTGGCTTTTAGTGCTGGTCTATATTGGCCCTTGCTCTGACTTTTAAGAGAGAGAAAAACAGCCTGGAATAGCTCCATCATTCCTGGCCCAGCAGCTGATGAAAAGTCATCCTCCATTTCAACTACCATTGGTCTGGCCTCTGAGGGAAAGAGAAGCACCAAGTACAGCTCTATCATGCCTTCACCCAGAAGATAATGAGAGGCCTTCTCTCCACATCCTAACTGCCATAGCACTGACCTCAGAGGGAGAGTAGAGAAGCCAGCAACAGCAGGACTTAACCCCCTCACCCACTGCCATTCCCTTTCTCTAATACATGTCTATCTATCTATCTATCTATCTATCTATCTATCTATCTATCTATCTATCTATCTATCTATCTATCCACACACACACACACACTTATATTCCTGAGAACAGAAATTGTTTGCCAACCTGAAAGGCAGGGTCTAAATACTTTAAATAAATGAAATGAAATGAAAATCCACATAAAAGGGAAAGGGAATGGAGAAGGATAAGGAAAAGGAAAACAGCAAAACTGAGGTGCATATTTTTGATACTATGGATTTCTTCAGCTTAGTGGAATAGCTAATGGGTGGCAGCTGGAGAGAGGTAAGGCCTGATGGTTTTTGTAAGGAGAACTGGTGATGGTCCTACTTTCTTCTTCTCCATCTTTGACCTCCTGGTGGCATGGCTGTGGGATGATACCTGGGCTAAATACACTAGAAGAGTTGGGTTCTCAGGAAGTGTAGGAATGATCTTGCTTTCATTCTTTCCCTCAGCTGGGTAGAATGATTTTTTTTGTCTAGGTGGCAGAATTTTAGCCATCATTATTTAAAGTTTCAGTCTAAATGTATCCTTTCAGTCTATAATGTATCCTTTTAGCATAGCAGGAAATAGGAGAAATGTTAGCCAGGCAAAGGGAAAGTGAAGAAAATGAATGCAAATGATGGAAGGTATCAGTAGACTCTCTTTCTCTCTCTTTTTTTTTAAAGTGAGTAATGCTATAAAAGCTGACACTTGTTAATTACCTAGCTGAAGAGTGTTTAACAAATGAGTAGCCAACCTTTTTAATGGGTGCTTGACAAAGGATTCTGGAATGCCATTGCAGACCGTACAAAGTCCCATAAGAATGAGCTTCCAGGAATAGGCCTAATAGCTGAGGAACAGTAACAGACACTTTCAGTTCAATTAATCATCTAAACAATAGGAAGGAGGATGGGGAAAAGAAGATAAAAATGAAGCAAATGTTTTAGCAGAAACAGTCTGCTACAGAGCTACAACTCTGGAAGAGAGCCACTGTGAAAACTTGCCAGCCAATGAGGCGTTGTTTTTTAATTCATTCCAGAGAAATACAGCCAATTGGTTAATCATATGACATGTTTTTCTGCAAATATCATTAACTAAATTGACCACCACTCTCCAAAAAGGGGAGGGGGATAAGTGACATATAGGCTCCAAATTATACAAAAATGGATGTGCTCAACCAAGCAATCACAGCTACAAGGATGAAATGCATGCAGTTTACTCATTTGTGCTTGCACATTTATCATTCTCAACAGTGGCAGATGCCTAACATTGTCAGATAGGAAGGTAGCAATAAAGTAATAAATAAATCAGCTTCAGACTGTATGGAAGACCTTGGAAGTATCCAAAGGATGGACTAGTGACAAAAGTTCACCTCCAGTCGATGTCAAAGCAAGTTACTCATTGGGACCTTTCCCCACTGCTGAATGTGTTTCATTTTGTGCTTCATTCCTGCACCTAGGCAGGAAAATGGAAATGCACAAATAAAGAATGGGTGACACCTGACTTGGCAGTACATGTGAAAAGCATCAATAGGTTGCAGTAGACCACAAGCTAAACATGAATCAACAGTGTAATCTGTTAGACAAAAAAAAAAAGCCAATGCAATTCTAAGCTGCATGAATAGTGTCTGGATCAAGGGAAGTAGTAGTGCCACTAGATTCTGTTTTGACCAGATCTCACCTGGAATACTGTGTCTAGTTCTGGGCACCACAGTTCAAGAATTATATCAGCAAGCTGAAACATAACCAGAGAAATGTTGCTAAGATGACCAAAGACCTGGAAACCAAGCCTTATGAGAAAGAACTTAGGGAATTGAGTATTTTTAGTTTGGACAAGAGACAATTATGAGATTATCATGATAGCCATCTTCAAATATCTAAAGGGATGCCCGGTACAAGATGGAGTTATCTTTTTTTCTGCTACTCCAGAGACTAGGAAAAACAATGGATTCAAATTACAGGAAAAGAGATTCTACCTAAATATTAGGAAGCACCTTTTTCTTTTCTTTTTTCCCCCTTTTTTTTTTCTGTAAAGAGCTGTTCAACAAGGCTGGCTAAAACTATTTTGGTGCCTCAGGCAGAGGAAGGTACCACTGCTTTCACTGCCACCAATCTACTGCCATCCTTCCCTCACGACAAGAAGATCAGAACAAGCAGTCATTCTAGGTCAAAGGGAATAAATACACTCAGGAAGACTGTTAGGAAGGATCTAATTAGGGGAATGTATAGTTAGCTCAAATATGCAAGAGTGGGGCCTTAACAACACCCCACGAAACCAGAGTATACCAGAGGACTAAG
This sequence comes from Phrynosoma platyrhinos, assembly GCA_020142125.1. NCBI lineage: Eukaryota > Metazoa > Chordata > Lepidosauria > Squamata > Phrynosomatidae > Phrynosoma > Phrynosoma platyrhinos. The sequence continues at coordinate 107,456,449 of JAIPUX010001880.1, read as the reverse complement.
AGATCCCACAATGGATGATGCTGAGACAGGCTTCTTCAATTAAGGTCTAAATATTTATTAAAGGGGGAAAACTGCACACACACAAATATAGCATACACACACACACACTGCACACTTAAAAATAAAGGAGTGGAAGTGGAATAACTTGAGATGGGCCAGACTACTGGAGGTACTCATTTCCAAAGGCTTCTATGGGATCTGCTGTGGATGTGGATGATGATGATGATGAAGCACGGCCACCAAAATGGGGGGGAGGGATGGCCAAGGGACCTATGATCAGAGCACAGACTGATGTGGAGCCAAGCTGCACTCCAAAGATAGTATGCGGAGTGTAAAAATCTGGAGGTTTATACAGGAAATATCTTGCTCCTAGCTATAGACTTAATGGCTTGGATGAAGCCTGGACAAAGGTGTTGATTGCCTTAGCTTTGTTAAACCTAGGTGTGAGACCAATCTAAATAATGCATTTGGTTTTGATTCAATCAAGGAAGGCAGGCTGGAGAAAGAGGGTGTAGTTAAATCTGATCACTGCCCCATCAAGAGTGAGACTCAGGACAAACAAGTCCTATTATGTTGACTTTTGGGGTAATGGTATTTCCCTTTTAGCAACTCCCAAACCTGTCTGTTAGGGAATTTTCCAGTTTGGGCAGGCTCTCCTGATGCCTACCTGACTTGCCATTTAGAGGATTATGGCTGACATTCCACAAAGGTCAGTTCGGGGTCATAGAGGGAACTGATTGATTGTCTTTATTCAATTGGTCCTTTGTTTTGCTTTTAATAGTTATTGTTTTGATGTTTAATAGTTACTGTTTTAATTGATAAGTAGTTTAATTCATTTTTAATGTAGGGAGTGAGTCATGTTATTTTAAGCTGTGTATATTTTTAGCTTTGTGAACTGCCTAGATTGGTCCGCCTAGATTGATTATTATTATTATTAACTCCACATGTGTCCCAAAATTTTATTAATTTCATATTTGCTAACAAGACTGCTTTCCCCATCTCTCTTGCAACTCAGGGCATATTCCAGTTATCAGTCTGGTTGCAGACTGCCAGAAATAGTGCAAATTGAGTCCACTTTTAGGGTTAGGGTTAGGGTTAGGGAATCATGGGAACTGTATTTTATTGTGGCACTAGAGCTCTCTGACAGAGAAGGCTCAATGTCTCAGAAAAAAAAAAACAACTCCCATGATTCCCCAGCACTAACCCTAACACTAAAAGTGGACTCAATTTGCACTATTTCTGGCAGTCTGCAAACCCCTGTTTTCCATTTCCTACTGGCATTCTCATTCTATTCCTCTCCATGAGAATGAGTTGCTGGATGCTCCACACCCTGCTCACACAAAAATCCATGAGTATTTTGTGTGCATTTTATTTTCAGAACTCTACACGCTATTTTTTTTTAAATTTTTTACTGTACTTATTTTTGCATGCATTTTTGTTCAGGGCATGCCTCAGGGTCTTCTCAATGTCTGCTCCTTAGCTGTGAAGTACCTTGCCATGATAGCTTATGCTGCCCCCCCCTCCACACACTCTCATTCTATTGTCATGCAAAGACCTTTCTGTTTTGACAAGGCTTTGGCTATTTACTGGGTCAGGAAACAAGACACAGAGTATAATTTAACCAAGTTTATTGAGCAGCTCAAACCTGTTCTTTCACGATTGCAGATGATGCAAATATTTCCAAGACTCATCTCACTTGTCTCTCAACTCCTAATTCAGGTGAGATGTATTTATTGCAGAATGTCTGAAACAATACGAGGTAGATGATATCATTCCTATGGCATCATTATTTCAGAGGAAGGTGCTTGAAAAATGCAAATGTGCCTGCTTAAAAAGAAGGGCCTAATTAGAAATGGGCACAGATTGCCCCCCCCCCCCAAAAAAGCAATTCTTGTTTGAGGAGATCTTACAAAAGTCATATTAGACTTCTGCATCTCTTTACTTTTTATTCTAGGAATGAATGGGAATTTTCTTTCAGATTAGTTTGAATAAGAATTCACTAAAGTCTGTTAATTTTTTCACATTTACACTAGAAAGAACTGGAGATTAAAAACAGTAGGAAAAAAAATCAAATGTGGATGAAACTAAGGAGCTTATCACACAGCTTTTCAAATCGGCTTACCTTTTCCAATTTAAATTTTAATTCGGCTGGCATCCTGATATTATTGCAGCAATTTTGCCACTAAATCCATCACCCGGGTCCATCCCGAGTCCATCCCTGCTCCTAAGAGTGCTCCAGTGGCAATTTTCTTAAGCTGGAAAACTCCTGGCTTCGAAAAGAGGTAGGCGGAGTGCCCCTGGAAGCGAGGATGGACCCAGGTGGCAGATTGGGCAGAAAAATAATTGCAATGATATCAGGATGCCAGCTGAATTAAAATTTAAATTGGAAGAGGTAAGCTGATTTGAAAAGCCATGTGATAAGCTCCCAAAGCTGATCAATTTCTCTAACAAGTTCCAGAGCTTTGAGTGCTTAGTCTCTCAAATCTGGGGCTGAATCTTTGTGTATTCAATTGAATGAATGCTGCATTTACATTGCTGTTGCTATAGCTGGTTGCTGCTTCCTCTTGTCCTCTGCCCCAAACTCCTGGCAGATTCTTCCTCTTTAGGTAAAGGTAAAGGTATTCCCCGCTGACAAGGTTGTAAAGTTGTGTCCCACCATAGGGGGTGGTGCTCATCTCTGTTACTAAGCTGAAGAGCTAGCGTTGTCAGAGACTACTCTGTGATCATATGGCCAGCATGATTGCATAGAACATTGTTTACTTTCCCACCAAAATGGTACCTATTTATCTATTTGCATTTGCATGCATTTGAAATGCTAGGTTGGCAGAAGCTCACTCCATCATGTAGCACCCGGGCCTTGAATTGCCAACCTGCCAATCTTGCAATCAACAGAGTCAGCATCTTAACCACTTGAGCCACTGCATCCCCTTCCTCTTTTAACATTATACAATAGACACAAGATGGCCCTCTCCAGGCTGAGAACAGCTGTATCACCTGAATATGGCTGTTACAAATGGAAAAACTTAAACTGAAAGATTCTCCTATTACTTCCTTTTTCTCTGCTGGGTATTTGTGACCCATTTGTGGAGTGTCTTCATGCATCATGGTTAAAATCATGTCTCCCCCTGTTTTTTCCCCCCTCATCTAGCTCTGTGTGTGTGTGTGTGTGTGTGTGTGTGTGTGTGTGTGTGTATGCATTTGCTTGTAGAACCAATGCAGACCACATGCTAACAAGACTATAAAGATTTGGGCACCATGTTGTGAGAAAAATGGGATATACATAAAATTTAAAAGAGAAATAAAATAATATGGAAGTTTCAATCTAAAGAGAAATGTTAGAGAAGGATGGGTATCACCTAAGCTTGAAACAATTACGAGTGGTGGAACATACAACCACAGCCCTACTGAAAGTTGACATGTGCCCTATGAGTTAATGTGTTTGAACTGATTCTCTACATTGTGTGCCTTGCAAATTAATTCTCAGTTTTGTTTAATGTAATCACAGTTTTTGTTATCTGAATCATCCTTGCTTCAGGGACCTGATGAACTCAAACAAAATTAGCACATAAACCTTTGCAAAAATAATCAGGTTAGTATTTTATGGCCCAACCTATTCTAAGTATAGCATGACAACTCCTCAGATGGTGCTAGGACTCATCCCAACAGAGCAGCTAATGTTTTGTAGTTTCATATCTCAGATGTGATAGAGTGGTGTGGTTAAGAAATCCATGTTTTCTCTCATTGCCCTTTCTCATCTTGGGTGAAAATGCAGAACAGTCTCCCTTTCAGAAGAGACACAACTTCTAGAGTAGGAATGTGTGAGATAATATCATTTAAGTATGTGTCTCTTACTGACAGTTTGTTTCTATTTGTGTTTTATAAATTATGAATTTATCAAAATGTAGAAGAAAGCAAAACTGAGAATATACCCATCCCCCTAGGGATGGATGAGAATTTTTTAAAAAAAATAAATTGGGAGAAGGTGAGTATAACAGATTTGTCCATCCTTATTGAGGAAAAAATGTATGCATTCCTGGTCATCAGAACAGGTATGAAAATATTGTGAGATTTTTAATGAGTCACTTCCACTCTGTGTTTTGTTGAAGACTTTCCTTGATATTTATCCTTCATCTCATCCTCACCAGTACAACCCCCTGAGCCATAAGAAGACTGAAGCAATCATAAGATATGCACTGGCCATTGTAGTATTATAGTACATGCTGTTATTCCTCTATTCATGACTGTCTGTAATTGGTACTAGAAAAAAAAGAGGGGGACCCACAAATTTTTGCTCTAGAATATTAGTAATCTTTGATTATTTTGTTAATTAAAAAGATTGGTGTTTGTTTTCTCTTAACCTGTATAGCTGATTCTGTCATAAGGAAAGACCAGTATTCATGTAAGGGCACCAAAGCACCCCTGGCCATTGTGTCTCTGTGTGTGTGTTCAATTTGCCGGTAGACTAATGGTGATCCCATTGATTTCACAAGGATTCTCTTAGGCAAGGAATACCTTGAACTGTCATTTATCATTCTCTGAAATATAACCTATAGAACCTAGTATTCCTTGGTAACCAGGCTAGAGTTCTTAACTTCTAAGATGAGATGCAATCCTGTGTTTTGTGAGTAATTAGGCATCCCCCTAGCCTGTTTGGAATTTTTATAAGGCACTGACTGTTGTTGCTTTTAACTGCCCTTGAGTCAGCCTTAACTCATGGTGACCCCATGGTTGAGACCTCTCCAAGACCACCTGTCCTCCACTGCTCTGCTCAGGTCTTGCAGGTTCAAGCCTGTGGCCTCTCTGATTGAGTCCAATCATCTGACATGTGGTCTCCCACTCTTCCTACTGTCCTCTACCTTTCCTAACATTATTATTGTATTTTCTAATGATTCATGCCTTCTTGTGATGTAGCCAAAGAACAACATTTTTAGTCATATTGGCTTCCAGGGAAAGACTGAGCTTGATCTGTTCTAGAACCTATTTGTTTGTCTTCTTGGCTGTCCACAGTAGCCTCAGCACTTTTCTCCAGCACCACACCTGAAATGAGTTGATTTTCTTCCTATCTGCTTTCTTAACTCTCTGCTCTCACATCCATACAAGGTGATGGGAAATACAACAGCTTGGATGATCCTCACCTTTGTGTTCAGATTTATATCTTTACACTTTAGGACCTTGACCAATTTTTTCACAGCTGTACTTCCCTATAAATGTGCTTTTTTTGTAAGACAGCGAGAACATTTAAAAGACATTATCTAGACACTGGTTCTTGGTTCCAAACTCTTAGTTGACTAAGAAGGCACATATTCCTCCCTATGTTCTTTGGATTTTATCTCATACAAAGACCATAGTTTAGTCTATAAATCTGACTGATTGCACAAGCTGCCAGAGTAAATTTAATTACATACTGTATATACTCAATCATAAGCTGACTTCATGTATAAGTTGAGGGCAGGTTTTGGGGCCAAAATTAGGGATTTTGATATGATTTTGATTATAATTTTGGATAAATCAAGGGTAAAACATAGGGTCTCAGCATCCTTTCCCCCACTCCTCAGTCCGGCTGTCCCCTCGGAAAACAGCCAGACTGGGGAGGAAGCTTGAGGGGTGAACAACCACCCTTTTTCCCCCTCCACATCCCAGCTGTCCCATTGGGAGACAGTTGGGCTGGGGATGAGACTTGAGGGGGCCAAGACTTGCCCTGCCTCCTCCTCCCCACCCTGGATGTCTTCTGAGGGATAGTCAGGCTGAGGATGAGGCTTTGGGGTGAGTGCTTGCCTTCCCTACTCCTCCCCATCCTACTTGTCTCCTGAGGGGGAGCCAGAGTGGGGATGAAGCTTGAGGAATGAGTGTTTGCTCTGCATCCTCTTCTGCTGCCTAGCTGTATGGTAAGAGCCTATTATCATATTAATGCATGTATAGGTTGACCAATGTTTTGACTCTAAGAGACCAGGATCCTGGGCAAGACACACTCTAAGTCCCAGAGGAAGGCAATGGAAACCCTGCTCTGAACAAATCTTGAAAAAAAAAAAAAACAATCATATGCTTGCCTAGGTATGCCATGTGTAAAAAACAACTTGAGGGCACAAAACAACACCTAATCCATTTCTGAAGTTATGAATACCTGGATGAATAGATTGGCCTTTACAAATCATAAATCATCATATGAATCATTTACTGCAAGAAAGTGAAAGTGGATACTATACACTCGCCATTGCCAATAGACATAATATTAATTTTTTTTTAAAAAAAAATTATCTCACCCTACTTTTTAGGAGCAGAATCAAGTGTCTGATAGGCTAAGATTGCAAGATGTATTTTTAAAGAATAATTCCCTTTTTATAAAATAATAATTTGTCAAGTCCATTCTTTTTCAGAAAGTTCCAGTCCTTGAACCTTTCTACATCAACTGAGATTATCAATTCACACTTCACTTTCTCAGAAACATTTGAATTTGAATTTTTGAATTTGTAAACAAGGGGTGAGAGTCTATTTGAAAACAATAATGAAACCAGTGTAGAACTTAAGTACCCAAATTTTTGTTGGTATTATACTGCAAATGTCCTGGAAAATCCAATTGATATGTAGCTTTATGACAATGTCCCAATAGCCAGGAGTCCAAACAACTAATTGATTATATAGCAATGTCATATTAGGCAAGCCAAGAGGAAAGAGACAGTGAATATTTCTTGGGACAGAAAGCAAGACAATACATAAATGTTGAAAATGATTAAAGACTATTAATTGCCAGCTTCCCTGGTCTTGAAGCCTCTTAGTCCCCATGCTCTCCATTTCTCATTGTTCTTTCTCCCCACAACCCTTTCATTCCTTTTTTTCTTTCTTACTGATGTTCATTTAGCCTTTGCATTCCTCACTCTCTCTCCTTCACATATCAATAAGGTTTTTCCTCTTTCTTCTTCTCCCTTTATACTGTCTCTGAACTGTTTAACAACATATGTGTCTTGCAGAGAAAAGCAGTAAATGGCATTGTCTAGAGGCCTTATGGAGGAATGCCTCTCTCCAACCTACCTCTTTCTAAGAGGTGTATTAGAAACACCTAGTGTCTAAAGATGGTTCTGCAGACTAAAGATATATTTGATTAATGAACAGTCATTAATCCATTAAAAAACACAAATACACACACACCAGCCCTGAAATGCATACCACCAGGGGCCCCTCAATATCCATGTCAATTTTCAGATGGCTAAGTTTCACAACTTTGGAACTGTGCTGGGGACAGACAGGCATAAATATATGAGATTTCAAGAATACTTGCAAATGTTCTCATCCTTTATTATAAATGATGTCTTAGCATATTTAGACAACCCATTAAGACAGTTTTCAATCCAGACAAGATTTTTGGTGATCTTTATGCCAAATATATCATTTGCACAAATATTTGTTTCTGCACAAAATATAGTTCTCCATGTCAAAGTGTCAGCCCATATTCTACCTTGCCTAAGCAGTTATGAATGCATAACTAGGTAACATCTCCTGGCTTGAGCACGCCAGATCTACTACAAGAAATGGAGATATGTTCAGCTGGCAACTGGGGTTAAGGAGGATGACATTTCCACCACCTGCACCAGCGATTGACATTGTGACAAGGAATTATGACAGGATCCTACTTCTGATTATCATATCCTGGTTCATTGGGAGATAGGCAAAAGCACTGTCCTCCTGTGACCTGATTAATAACAGAACAGACCTTGATCTCACAGTGTATCTTCTGCCTACTAAACTAAGTTTAGGAGGGGATTGGAAGGGAAGGAAATAATATTCAAAATATTTTTAAATGATTGGAAAAATATGTTTTTTGAGTGTCAAAAAATCCTGATGAGAAGAATCTTGGACTGATGAGAACCTTCACAGTTCAGACTTGATCTAGGCAAATTTTGCACATGTTTGTTTTGCCGAGAAAACCGCATACTATGTGCAGGAAACAGCTTTACAGAAATAGTATGTAAGTATAACAAAACAAAATACAAAAATATTGCACAATACTGCACAGAAACAGTTGTACAAAACACCCTTGTGTGAATTTTGTGCAGATTAAATTTGGAATTGTGAATAGGCTTTGAAAATTGTGTGATTTTCAAAATCTTTCAAACATCAAGAAGACATTTGCTAAAATTATTTGTTTCTCCCTTTGAGAAGAAAATTAACAATTTCAAAAGTGCCATAGAATGATAGGGTCATAGAATTATAGAGTTGGAAGAGACTATAAGAACCATGCAGTCCAACCCCCCTGCCATGCAGGAACTCAAAATCAAAGCATCCCAGACAGATGGCTATCCAGCCTCTGTTTAAAGACCTCCAAAGAAGAAGATGCCATCACACTCCGAGAGAATGTGTTCAACTGTCAAACAGCTCTCACTGTCAGAAAGTTCCTCCTAATATTGAGGTGGAATCTCTTTTCTGGTAGCTTTCATCCATTGTTTCAGGTCCTGTTCTCTGGAGCAGCAGAAAACAAGCTAGCTCCCTCCTCGATACAACATCCCTTCAAATATTTAAAGAGGGCTATCATATCCCCTCTTAATCATCCCTTGTCCAGGCTAAACATAACCAGCTCCCTAACTCATTCCTCATAGGGCATGGTTTCAAGACCCTTCACCATTTTAGTCGCCCTCCTTTGGGCACGTTGACTTTTTCAAAATCCTTTATGAATTGTGGTGCTCAGAACTGGACACAATATTCCAGGTGAGGCCTGA
>JAIPUX010001880.1:107429998-107441987 GCA_020142125.1 Phrynosoma platyrhinos | reverse complement strand
AATTATTATTATTATTATTATTATTATTATTATTATTATTATGAACATAATTACACAGGGCACTTTCTTGGCATTGAGATAGTTGTTAGGAGAGATTTTCCTAGGTTCTACCCTGAAAACCAGATTCTGGGATTGCATTTTCATGAGAACTTTGTGCTGTCAGTCAGATGACATAAAATTATTGGTATGAAGTATTTGAAGGCCAAACATTTAGTGAAATTTTGTTATATGTTACATTCTGTGACAAGCCTGTGTCAAAATCTAAGGGGAAAAAAATAGAGTTCCATTTACTGAAGACCCAAAAGGTTTAGAAAAATCAATGGTTATGGTCGGGTTTTAAAATGCAACTTTACATTTAATCAACAGGGTAATGTGTGGACCCCAAGATGGAGAAAAAGCATAGAAGAGAGGAAGAAAGCAGCCCAAAGAAAACACACATGTATCTTCAGCACCAATCTTGTTATTTCTGCTTTTCTTTTCTTCTTTTCTTTTTCTTTTATTTTGTTTATCTGCTTGCCAGCCTTTGTCCCAGAATTAATTCTGGTAATTGTACTAAATGGTTTGAAATAAACAGTGTGTTTTCTAATTAAATTGTGATGAGATGAAGTACTTGGGCTTCTCAACTCTTTCTCTTGCTGAGCAAAATAATCTAGATTTACGTTCACAGTAAATGGAACACAAAGCAATTTGTCAAGAAAAAGACCCAATTTCCTCAGTAAAAATAAATACATAACAAAACAAAAATAGAAAGACAATAGGTAAACCAAATGATTCTGGAAGCTAAAGCTTTGGCCTTCAATCAAGCTGGTTTATCAAGTTCCTTGCATGGCTGCCATTTTAGAATACCTGGTTGGAGGGAGAAATGGATAAGAAGCTGAATTAAATGAGAAAGCTTATTCATTTTCCAACATAAACATAGTTTTGCTAGTGAGTTCCAAAAAGACAGCAGGGTATGATGGGTCTTTCAGATCCTCTTCTATCCCAGAGTGATTTCAATTGATGCCACAATACTGGGTCTAAGAAACTAGCACCTTTTATGCCCTCCAGCCCTTCATACCACATTGGGTAAACTGCCATAAACATTTAAAAAAAATGTTAGTACAAGGATCTCAAGAAGAGAATGGAATATGCACTGCTGCACACTGATGGAGGGAACAAGCACGGAGAAATGAAAAGGCAACTTTGCTACAACACAGCTCAGTGTGCAGTAAAGTGCCCAGAGCAAATGATGCATAGATTGCCATATGAGCAAAGAATGGGAGTGAAATGCATTTAAAGTGAACCTCAGAACGGACAATGTGGATTGTCAATGTAATGTAACTAGTAAATGAAGAAACTGATTTTTTTTCTTGTGAGCTCTAATTTTGCTCTTTTTTGCTACCCTTTAGAAACTTTTAAAACAGGCAATGAAGTAGGAAGCAAAATGAGATATCTGGGAATGCTTTTGCTGTGGATTCTTGCACTGGCAAGAGGTTGAACTAAATGATGCTTGGTATTCCTTTCAACTTTTTGACTCTACAAATCTGGTCACTCACTCTGTTATTGATTCATTTGTATCTGCCTATAAGAAGGCCAAGTACCTTTCAAATGTCTGGGAACTTCAAGAGAATGGGAACTGTATTTGATGCATTCCATACCTTGCCTGATTCTTCTCAGTGTTATGTATTGGCTAGCAAAATTGGGTTTTTGTTTAGTTCTTACTACAATGGAAATATTATGCAATTTTTCTCATATTTTGAACAAAAGGCACATCTTATGTGTATTATAATATATACATTTTTCTCATTGACTAAAATGTCTGTGCTTGTTTTTAAAATGTATATATTTTAGTTGTTTGTGTTAAAAACATATATGCATGCTCTAGCACATATTTTACTTCTCTCAAACATACTGCAAGTCTCACAAATGTGCAGAATTCAGAAACAAGGTGTGTTTCATCTCTCAGCAAGTCTCAGGGTGTGTCAAGTACTGCCCACTTTCTTTGGGTCAGTAAATCAGTCTTCTGTATTTTAACAGAAAGCTTTATTTCAGTAACCAAAGAAGTTAAATGAATGATTCTACAAACAGGACTACAGTGGGCCATTGGTAGGACCACATCTGAATACCAAATTCATGGATACTCAAGTCCCATTGTCCACAATGACACAGTGAAATGGTGTCCCTTATATAAATTAGCAAAATGAAGGTTTGCTATCTGGACTTCATATATTTTTTGAATATTTTCAAGCTGTGGATGGTTAAATCCATGGATAAAGATTCTGTGGACATGAAGGTCCAACTGTAACATAATCCCCAGACACCCATATAGAGTTCCTACCCCATTCATTCACAGGCAGTTTTCCCATTTCTTGATAAACCAAAACATTTTTACAGCCAATATTATTCATTGTTGTTTTGTGCCTTCAAGTCATTATTGACTTATGGCAACCCTAAGGTGAATCAATCATGGGATTTTGGGCAAGTTTCAGAGGAGTTTTGCATCTTCTGAATTCCTCATTGCACCAGAATTCCCTGATACAATTTTGGAAAATCTCAGAAGTATCACCATTGTCCTGAAAACATGGTAAATGACTTAGCAAAAGTCAGGACACAGTAAGTTGCTATTAATAGTCAAGGAGCTCTTGTACAGTGAGAGTTGATTGAAAATATTGATGCATTTTTTCTTGAAGTGGCAACATAAAAGTAGAATACTAGTACCAATATAGGGAAAGGGATGTGATATGTGAACTGGGAAAAATCCTAGCCCATGACATCTGTTACTTATATTGGAGCGCATTCATCAGGAACAAGAACCTAGATAGCGTAGCACTTATATTGGATAACTGACTATAAACAGTGGACTGCAGGTTGAGTCTCCCTTATCAAAAATGGTTGGGAGAAGTATATTTTTATTTTTATTTTGGAATATTGGCATATACATAATGTGGTTACTTAGGAGATAGGGCCCACATAATTAACAACAACAACAAAAGTACAAAAAACATTACTAAGGATTCTCTATGGTGTAGTATGGGAGGAGGTCAAAGGATGTGTGTGTGACACCAGCCCTAGTGATGCCACTGCTGTAATTGAAAGCATTTTGTGCTACCTGGCTGTGAAAACCCTAAACACAGAACCTGTCTGTAAAAGGATCCTTGCAATCATCCATTAAATGCATCACACCACAAAAATGTGGCTTGTGAATTTATGCTCTGTGCAGGCAAGCAATGCACAGTGAAGCACTGACACATCCTTTGCATACTGCCTTGGCCTTAATAAGAGTTACTTGGTCCTGTGCATAGCAATGTTCAACTTGATCCATTTTAGGCCATTTCTTTCTCTCTCTTTTTTTAAATAAATGCAGTAATTTTAATCAAGTCTGCTCAGGAGGGCATAAGATTAGTTTAAAAGAGAGGTAAATGCAATGTTAGATTAAGGTATCGCTGGGAATTAAAAATGTAATTTTGTGTTATTACCAGGGCTATATAATGAAGAAAGAATATGCAATATGAAATTAAATGTAGCACAATGAAGAAACGGGAAGGAGAAAAAAAAAAGTGGATCTGATATGCAAGACAAAAACTGGTCATGAATGCTTAAAGCCAATTCACTTGTGATTTGTTCATTTCTTCTTTACTTGCTCTCTCCTCCCTCTGCCCACACAGTTTAAACAGAAGGAGAAAGTCAGTAATTAAGATTAGGACAGCTCTGAGATTGCATAGCAGAATTTGGAGATTACATGGCAGCCAATCATGCAAATTTAATTAATAAATTAAGCCTTCTGCCCTCTTTTTTGTATTTTTATAGCCTTCATACAATGGATTGATAGAATAATAGGATCTGGAGGCCCTATACACCATCAAGTGTAACCTCCTGCTTAATGCAGGAAATCCATCCAGCTAGATGCATCGGCAGCAGGTAACTGTCTAACCTCTTTTTTGCAAACATCCAGAGACACCCAACTACCTCACTAGGTAATTTGTTTCATTGTAGAACAGCTCACACTGTCAAGAAGTTCCTTCTAATATTAAATCAAAATCTACACTCCTTTTCACTGCACCCTCCCCTGTCTAACAGCCCTTTAGATATGTAAAGAGTACAATCACACCACCTCTTAGTCTTTTCTGCACCATGTTGAACATGTCCAGTTCCTTCACCCTTTCCTCATATGTTTTGTTCTCCATACCTGTTAATTGTATTTGTTGCCCTTCTCAGAACCTGCTCCAACTTGTCTTTATTCTTCTTAAAATGTGATGCCCAGAAATGAATGCAGTACTCCAGATGAGGCAGGACTAGCACAGAATAAATTGGGACAACTACTTCTCTTGTCTTGGAAACTATGATTCTATTAATGTAGCCTAAAATATTATTTGCTTTCTTTGCTGTGCCATCATACTGCTGGGTCATGCACAACTTGTGATCAACAATAACCCCATGGTACTTTTCACATGCAATACTGCTAAGCAATGTTTCCCCTATCCTTTACCTCTGTATTTGGTGCTTGTGGATTAAATGTACAATTTTGCATTTGTCTCTACTGAATTTTATTTTATTAATTTCTGCCAAATTTTCTAATTTATCCAGGTCCTTTTGAATTCTTTTCCTATCTTCCAATGTGTTGGCTATCCATCCTAGTTTTGTATCAACCACAAAGTTAATAAGGACTCCCTTTAAAAATTATTTAACTCATGGGGGGCAATTATCAATGTTTGCTGAAATTCAGATAAACAACAACTTTAACATACCCACCATCTACTAAAGTAGTGACTTGATTTTTTAAAAAAAGATATAAGGTTAATTTGGCAGGATTTTTTCTTGACAAACCCATGTTTCAGAGGGAGAGAGGGTCAGGTCAGCTCCATCAGGCCTAGACAGAGGAAGAAGAAGGCCCTCCCTCAATCCATCATCATCCGACTTTAGAGGGAGCAAAAGACAGGCCCAGCTCCATCAGGCTGAGCCAAGAGTAAGAAGAAGGGTCCTCCCTGCAGTTCATCTGCCATGGTCCAGGCCTTAAAGGGAGAGAAAAACTGCTGGACTTATTCCCCTTCCCCACCACCATTCCCTTCTCCTTTTCTGTCATGTCTTTTTAGATTGTAAGCCTGAGGGCAGGGGAAAATCTAATTAACAACTTGTAAGCCACTCTGAGAGCCTTTTTGGCTGAAGATCAGGGTATAAATACTCTAAATAAATAAATAAATAAAATGCTGGCTCCTGCTAACCACTACATTGTCATTGAGGTACTTGCAAACATATACTGTTGTAATCCACCCTAATATTTTTTCTGGTATCTTCTTTTTGAAAAGAGGAATGATGTTTGCCCTTCTCCAGCCCTCTGGCACTTCACCTGTTTTCCAATATTTCTGAAAAAATGATGGCAAGTGATCCAGTGAGTAAGTTCCTTCCATACTCTATGATGTAAATTTGAATTCATTTGGGTTAACTAGATGATTCCTGATTATCTAGTTGACTACCACAAGTTCTCTTTTTGAGAGTAAACTGAAGCAAAATTGATATTAAGTAGCTCTGTCTTTTTGCTGTGATCTGTTAGCATTTTACCATTCTTATTATTGTTTCCTTGGTCAATATCTTGCATTGAATGAATTTAAAAAAACACACCCCACCTTTTGTTGTTCCCTGCTTGCCTAGCCAATCTCAGCTAATTCTGAGCTTTAGTTTTCTTTATTATATTCCTGAAAGCTTGTGCTAAACATCTGTACTCTACCTTCATGATTTGTCCTTCCTTTGATTCTTTATATAGCCTCTTCTTTAGTTTCACTTTCTCCTTGAGTTTGCTGTGCAGCTACATTGTCTTTTTCAGATGTTTCCCATTTTTTTTCTACAGAATTATTAGTGATTGATCTTTTTGCAACTCCTTATTCTCACCATTGTTTGTTGTCTTTTATTTTTAGACTCTCTAGTCAAGTTTATTAAGATTAGCATTCTTAAAATCCAAGGTCCATGGTTAACATACTCGTCTTGGCCCTGCCCCAAAATTGAGAATTTTAGCATTGCATGCTCACTACCCTCTAATGTACCACCTCCTTTCCTTATAGTAACCAACTCCTCCCTATATGCTAACCCCTTGTTCCTTCCTCCAGCTTTTGAAATAGGAAATTATCTGCACAGCTCATCAGGAATTTATTGGACAGGCTATGTTTAGCAGAGTTAGTCTGCCAGCAGATATCAGAGTAATTGAAGTCCCAAGTAACTATTAATTCTTGCATCCTGGAGATTTCTGAGATTTGTTTCTGAAAAATAACATACACCACCTCTCCTTAGTTTGATGGCCTCCTACCACAATGGTTTGATCCTACCATAATGTTGTTTTTATTTTTTTTCCAATCTGTTTTACACAAATGCTCTCAGCTTGTTGACTCTGATAACTCCCATGAATTTCTGTGCAAGGGAATTTATCTTTCACATATAATGCTACTCCCCCTCCTTTTCTACCACTTTATTATTTTTGAATAGGTTATATCTTTCAATTGTTATATTCCAATCATGGCAGTCATTTTTTTAAAGCAATCCAGGTTCATTTTCTCATAAAGTCACAAAGTTCAGCCACATTACCTCAAAAGATTATGTACAGGAGAAATAAACAGATCCATCATCTATACAGAGAACCAGTGTAATGTACTGGTTTCATTGCTGGATGGGGACTGTGGGAGACCAGAATTTGAATCCCTGCCTATCTATGGAAACACACTGGGTTGTCTTGGCCAACTCACAGTCTCAAAGGAAGAAAATGATAAACTTTTTTTCTGAACAAATCATGCCAAGAAAATCATGTTATAAGTTTGCCTTATTGTAATTATGATAAGTTGAAGCTACTTGAAAGCACCCAAAAATTGTACATAAAAACAAAGTCTGAACTGAAAAGTAATATAGAAAAATGTGCCATTAACTTCCCACCCCCACACACAACAAAAATCTATATCTAAATTAGGAGTGTACAATAGAGGTGCACAGATGTTCTTGCTCTATAGCTCCCATAATTCCTTTCTAATGGCTATCTTGACTAGGGAAAATGGGAGTTGCAGTTCAACACCATCTACATGGCCCCAGTTGTCCACTTGGATCAAAACACTCACTCGAGCACTGTAGAGCTTCAGTGAGCCTCAGTTCTATTAGTATGTTGGGGAACTCAATGCATGTTTATTTATATATATATTTTTTATTTCTTTAGAACACTTATACCCTGGCCTTATACCCTAACCAACTGTTGGGACCAAAACCTGAGGGCATTGTGCCAGTCTACTATTCTCTCCCTCAGAGGCAACTGAAGTGGCAGTTGGTATGGAGGGAGGTTCTCTCACCAACCACTGGGACCAAGGCATGATGACATTGTGCCTGGCTGCTGTTCTCTTGTTCAGAGGTCACCATAGTTTAAAGTCCTCTTGAGCAATAAAGCAAATAGGAAATGCATGAAAGACTGTTTGATGTCAGAGTGCCTGCATGTGAAAATCCTGCTAGACTGGGATCTTGATTGCACATTGTAGTGAAGAAACAAACATAAACAAACTCTGGAATGATTTCCCCTCGCATACTTGAAACCACTTTCACACAGACAGAGAGAAAGATATATAATGAAGACCTTCATGGTGTAGTGGTTTGACTATTAGACTAGAAGACCAGGGTTCAAATCTCTACCCTGCCATGGAAACACTGTGGGGGACCATGGGTAAGTCACATACTCTCTCATCTCTAGAAGATGGCAGTGGCAAACCTTCTTTCACTGAACCTGCCAAGAAAAAAAAAAACTATGATAGGGTCACGATAAGCTGGGCTTGAGTTGAAGTCTTGAAGGCACATAACTACAGCAATCCATTATAAGATATGGAAGGGAGGGGTTTCCGACACACCATGGTCTTGAGATCAAATGACCCCACAAATCCAGGGCAGGATGTAAATGTAGCAACTGTGTGATGTTAAATGGCATAATAGTTCTCTGCCTCAGTTCCTGATGAGTTGCTGCCAGTCAAAGCAGACATGTCCTGGGATACAGCAGCTTCCTTGTTGATTGTTATCCTTAGATGGATGGTCTCAGACTATCTAATGGTGCAGTTTGTTTGTGCCTATTAATGTTGAAAACAGGTACATATCTTGAAGGACAAGACCAGTGGCTATGAATCAAAAAGGGCAAGCTAGTGCAATTGAATGACTTTATTTACTGTATGTGCTGTACTTTCACTGTTTTGCTTTCTTCTTTACTGAATTCACAGATCATGAAAGAGCTCATTATCTTCAAGGATCAGATAGAAAATGTGTGCATGTGATGAGTTTGTCAATATTATACATTTGTGCAAGTATTGAAGGGAATTTCAATGATTTCAGAATAATCAATTGTATTTAAGTACATCCACAGAACCAGCAATTTTTTCATCAGCTTTACAAAACCATTCAGTTTATTCATCCAGCACCATTATATATTTCCACTACCCTCTCTTTAATGCCAGTTCTTGAAATCCATTAATATTTCTTCACTAATAGCTATACATATTTTAAAGGATGAGGGGGAAATAGTGATTGCTTGTCCTTGTGAGCCACAGTGCATCTGCCAGTAAACACTTCAGATTAAGAGACTTTCGTCTTCAGTAGCCATGACCATCAAGTTTCAATCCTAGTCATCAGCTAAAGGTCCACTCAACTGAAACTTGACTTTTAGATTTTTAAGGGTTGAGATTCTCTCTCTCTCTCTCTGCAGTATTTCAACTTTTCCAGTCACTGTATACTAAAGGATTTGAACTAATCTTGCCATTGGTAAAATTCTAGACAAGATAGCATCTTGAGAATCCTCGAGCCTCAAGAGATTTTGCCTACAGTTCAAGAATAAAATGTTAAATTTTTCCCCATTGTAGATTCAACAATTTGTGCAAAATACTTCATGCAAAATGTTTGTCTCTGCAAAAAAAAAAAAAAAAAAAAAAAAAAAAAAAAAAAAAAAAAAAAAAAAACAAAAAACAAACAAACAAACAAACAAAAACAGATGCCCTTTCCCCTTTCTGAAGCTATTCTGAATCTACACACAAAAAGAGAATAAAAGATAAACTGATGGAGCATCAAAACAGAAGCAGCCCAACAAATGTTACATTAGTCCATGTGACAAAGTGATACATTATATATTTCCATTTTAGCACTGGGGTGTGAAGAATATTTGAAGATATTTGAAAAATGAAAAACGTGTTTTTTGAGTGTTGATGAAAAGAATCCTGGAGTGATGAGAATCTTCACAGATTGAGAATTATTCTGTACAAAATTTGTACATGGTTGTTTTGTCCATAAAACAGCATTTTCTGCACAGAAATACTAACAACAACAACAACAATATTTTATTCATTTATATCCCACCTTTCTCTCAATAATGAGACTCAAGGCAAAAAAACAACAACAACATATTTAAAAACAATACAGATTAAAACTATATAAAAGCTTCAATAAAAATATTTAGCAGTATGAATATAGAATTAAAACAATTTTAAAATTAAAAAGTTAAAATTTTAAATATTAATATTCATTAGAATAATCTAAAACTTCATGTCATAAAAACGTTTTAATTTGCTGATGATAGAAGGAAAGCAAAGAAGGAAAGCAAGGCTGGGGCTATCCTGACCTCAACAGAGAGGAAGCAGCCACCAGGAAGGTCCTCTCCTTTGTTTCTACCAAATAAGCTGAGAAGATGGTGGAAAAGAGAGAAGTGCCTCACCAGAAGATCATACAGGTCTACTGAGCTCATGAAGTGAGATATGGTCCTTCAAATACCTAGATCCAAGCTGTGTAGAAAGCAGCGTTCTATGGAAAAAAGCTGCAATTGGGGGCTTACTGTGTGCAAAATTTGCATAGAAAACAACATATTCTATGCAGGAAACAACATTTTCTGCACAGAAAGTATTATTTCTAAGCAGGACTATTATTTTCACTGCTGAAAATGTGTTTCCTGAGCAGAAAATGCTATTTTCTGTGCAATTTTGCACAAAATACATCCTGAGCTGTGAATATATTTCAGAAACTGTGTGGGTTTGAAGAACTTGTTTGCAGTAGCAAGTAATATGCAAAAATCACTTGTTGCTTCTTTCAAGAAGAAATGTAGTGAAGAGTTACATTCCTATTTGGGGCATTTTAGTGAAATGTTGGAAATTGTATCAAGAATATATAACATTTCTCAGATATTCCCTTTTTCATCTCATTGTCTTGCAACAAAAATTGTTTGGAGGGAGAGTCTATCAAGAATATGATTTATTCTTAGGATACTAGGAATATAGCATAACCCTAATTGGGGATCTTCACATAGCAAGATTTTTTTTTTTTCATTTTAGGATGCCATTGATTTTGAATAGCATTAGCTCCTTTTTTACAAGAGTTTGCTAAAAAAAATTATTTCTTCATAGTCAGAATAAAAAGGCTGAGATTTTTTTGATTTTTTTAAATCTGACACTAAAATTGATTTGTCATCTCAGATGACAGAAACCCATTGAGCAACCTTGAATAAGTCACAGCCTCTCAGCTGCAGAGGAAGACAATGGGGTACCCCCTCTGAAAAAATATTGCTGAAGAAAACCCTATAATAAGATGGAACAGACTTCACGGAACACAATAACAACAACAACCAGTGGTGTAGCCATGGGTGTGTGTACAAAATGAGGCAATTGCCCCTTCATAAGAATTCTTCTAGTCCAAATATTTTTTTCCCTTCAATCCACAAATTTCTAGCATTGTTATAACTTAAAACTTCACTTGAGCATTTTGAACCGAGCTAGGCAGACAAAGAAAAGGGGCAGGCATACTGATCAAAGGAAAGTGTCTACAGTACATGCAAGAGTTCTAGGTGTGAATAATTTTCAGTGTCTCACTTACTGCAATGCCAGATCTTTGAGAACTGAAGTTTGAAAAACTTCATTGGAGGGTAAAATTCTTAGGGGGAGGGTCAAGCCTTCATCTTCCCCCTATAGTTACAGCAGCCCCAGTGGCCCAAAGGTTGACATTTAATCAACATGTGAATGGGAAGTGAGGCTGAACCAAATGGAACCACATTGGTATCATATGTGGCAACCTGCCCCAGCTCCTGAAACAAGTGCACAAATATGCACAAGGCAAAAACCTGGGCCAGCCAGGGACAGGGTTAGTCAATGTGCTATCAATCTTTGCACAAGTTCTAACTGAAAGTGGAGGCCAGTGGAGGGAAACATTCAACTCCTCAGATGTGTTAGACTGCACTCCTTACCATTGGTGATGTTGGCTTGGGCTGTTTGGAGTTGCATTTTACCAGCATCTGGAGAACAACGTGATGCAATTCAAGGGTGGCTAATCTTTGGGTTAATGAGAACAGCCTTCTGCAGCAATCAGTTCAAACCCCTAGCAAAGTAATCTGTCCCTTCCATATCAACTATGTGAGTATGGAAGAAGAGGGAAAGACAGAGGGAGAAGGTGGTATCAGAATGAGATAGTAGAGGGGGGCTCAAACTGGGGGGAGCTGTCCCATATTGGCTCTAATCCTAGTATCACTTCCAGGTGTTTCAATCACTGCCAGTATACCAGGAATGGAAAAAGATGTTGTGAAATTTGACATTGCAATAAGAGTAGCTATTTTGCACCTCTCAAGAGTTGCTGAGGGGTGAAATGCATCCTTCCTTGAGAATCAGAACATCTGTCAAGTTTACAGGGCTTTCTGGAGAAATAAAATGCACATAAAACAAGATATACATTTTAAGAAGTAAATGGCCATGCACACATACAATTGAGGGAAATACATACAAATATGGGGGGCACATAAAGAAATGTGCCCAATAGGAAGAAAAACAAGTACCATAAATAAATGGATAGAAATGGATAGAAATATCAATATAGCAATGAGGAGGGGGGGTTGAAATTGTGCAGTCTGGTCAACAATGAGTCTGAGATTTTTTCACATCCTTTCCCATAAGACATTATGCCTCAAGGACTGCAGCCTTTAACCACAAAAAATAAAATAAAATCAAATAGGAATATTCTCCACTTCTAGTGTGAGTATGTTGCA
>JAIPUX010001880.1:107349347-107375419 GCA_020142125.1 Phrynosoma platyrhinos | reverse complement strand
CATTGAGCCTACTCTGTCAGAGAGCTCTGGTGCCACAATAAAATACAGGTTGGGGCCACAATCACACATACACCAAGCAGTAAAACTTCTTCCTTGCAAAGAGAAAGTGGAAAATGGGGGTGGGATAGAAATTCTCCTCTTCAGTCCTTCCCATATTAATTCTCATAGAGAACACTGCTAGAAGCAGTTGTATGAAATTGGCAAAAAAAAAACAAACACACACACACATACACCAAAGAATCCACAACATCATAGTTAAATTCTCAAGTGGGTGGATGCATGTACCCCTATACTGCAGGTTGTGCAACCCTGATTTAGTCCCACACCTCTGGTTTATGTTTAATAATAATCTATTTATTAAATAATTTACAAGCCACCCTCTATCCAGAGATGTCATGGTGGTGTGCAATAAACCCTTTATAACAAACTCAGAGTTGTATAAATACTAAAAGCATGGTTCTATAAGCCTAAAACAATATAAAACAACTTAAGTTTAAAAGACAGATTAAAGCAATTAAAATAGGTTGACATAATTTTATCCCATGCTCACGTGAGGGCTTGTGCAAAACCAATGAGTGAATAACCATGTTTTTACCTGGTGCTGGAATGACAGCAATGGTGGTACCCATTGGGACTCCAAGGGGAGGGATCTCCATGTGAAGGGTGCCAGAACAGAGAAGTTGCTCTCCTCCCACAGCATATTACTGAGATTAGTAGGACCCAGAGGAGCATCCGGTTCCACTGTCTACTTGTTGCTCTGCTTTTTTGATGAGATTGCTGTTATTTGTGACTTTTTGATTCATAATTCAACCAATTTGGTTCATAATTGATTTAAATAAACAGACTCTCCATTTACAAGCTATAATTAGCAGGTCAAGGGCAATACAGTAGTTTTAGTGTTGGAGCATGCCACCATTATAATTAATGGGGCTTTAGTATTTGTGATATTTCTAATCTGCAGAGAGGTCCAGAGTGGGCTGAGTGTATATGAAACCTATGTCATATGGAAGGTAGAATTAGACTTGAAAGAAGGAGGTGTGAAAATTGGAGGAAGAGTCATCAACAATTTAACAGATGCAGATATGCAGATTACACTATATTAACAAGCAAAAAATAACAAAGACAGAATGACAGCTGGTAAAAGGTATGGAAAATAAGGAAAGAACTGCAAACACATGGTTTCACCTAATTATTAAGAAAACAAAAACTATGACCAGAAATGTTTTACATAACTTCAATTTGGGTGATGAATATCTTGAAGTTATTTTCAATAACTTGGCTGAGTCATAAATCAAAATGTAGACAGTAGCCAAGAAATCAGAAGACTCTAAGATTCAGAAAGGCTGCTATGAAAGAACTAGATAAGATCCTCAGGTGTGAAGATATATCATTAAATACCAAAAGCAAAATTAACCATGTCATAGTATTACCAGTGTCTATGTGTGGTTGTGAAAGCTGGAGAGTGAAGAAAGCTGACAGGAAGGGAATCAACTCATTTAAGATATGGTCCTGAAGGACAGTAATGTGCTACAGATTCAACTGACTGCTAAAAACAACAACAACCAAATACAGTAAATCAATCTGAGAGCAAATCTAGCCTGAATTCTTCTTAGAAGCCAAAATGACTAAAATGAGGCTATTATACTTTCTCCATATCATATTATACTTTCTCCATATCATGAGACAATATGATGCATTAGAGAATTTGACAATGCTTGGTAAAAGGCAGCAGTAAAAGGGGGTATTAGAGGTGGATAAACCCAATCTGAGACTCAGCATGATGTAGTGGGTTGAGCATTAGATTATGATTCTGAATCCCTTCTCAGCTCTGGAAACTCATTGAGTGACCTTGGGCATGTCATACTCAGCCTCAGAGGAAGGCAAAGGACACTCTCTTTGAACAAACCTTTCCAAGAAAACTGTGATATAGGTTCACCTTTGGGTAACCATAATTCAAAAATGACATGAAGGCACACAATGACAAGAACAACAACAAAACCAAAAAAGTCAACCATGATCCTGAGTTTGCAAAAAAAAAAAAAAAAAAAAAAAAAAGCTTCCTTACTTCACAACTACTTTTCAAATAACATTCATGACATATCTTATGAAGCTATACATGTGCTTGAGCAGTCAATGGAAATAGTTAGAAGCCCTGGTGACACAGTGGTTAAATGCCAGTACTGCAGCCATTCGCAATCACAAGGTTGTGAGGTCAATCCCAGGCAGGACTCCAGGGTCCACTCAGCCTTGCATCCTCCCGTAGGTCACTAAAATGAGTACCCAGCTTGTTGGGGGCAATTAACTTACACATTGTAAACCGCTTAGGGATGCTTAAGTGCAGTGATAAGCAGTATAGAAATGTACTTGTTATTGCTAAATATCCAAGGTGGTACACCAACTGTTCACCTCAGTGTTTTATATGTAGAATATAGATAGATATTTTGGGGGAGTTGTTTCAATGCTTAAATTTCTTCATATTTGGGACAAAAATAATCAGATGAAATAAAATTGGAAGGTGTCTCATCTTCTGCACAATATACAAAGAGGTTCAGAAGTCAGCATGTGTGGCATGAATCTGTTTATTTTGTGAATGTTGCATTTTCAACAAGAAACCCAGCAGATATACAGTGCAGGACACTTAGCATGCTGTTCTCTGTGTGAGAGATAATTTCACAATACCAAGGGAATCCACTTATAAACGTTCATTTCAAGTTATGGAGAAGCATTTCCCTAGTCCTTTCTAGCTATTAACACTTTATTTGGAAGGAATAATTGGCTGTTAAAAACAAATGATTCCTATAAAAGCATTTAAAATGCATTTTATGAGCAATTAAAATTATACTTGAACAAGCATTTTAAAATGAGCATTAATTGACAAGATCAAATAAGCAATCTAAAAATGCAGCAACTGCAGCACATGTACATTTGCTATGCAGATTCCAAACACAGTCACTTGAAAACAAAAATCCCACTTATCTGAATGAACTTTGACTGCCATGTTACATTACATAACATGCCCCCCATTACATAAGCCCCTCTCTCCCTCTCTGATGGTTTATATCAGCAATGAGGAGATGTTGGCAATCTAGATGTTTTGGCCTACAACTTGCACAGTCCTATCCAAATCTTTGAAAGACCACAGGTTCTTCATCCTGCTTTATGCACATGGACATCACTGGCAATGACATTATCATTATTATTAGTGAGCCTAATGTTTTGCAGCTTAAATATTAATGCATTGACAGATCCTACATTGAGGTGGTGTAATGGAAATCTCTGCACATGGAGTGATTCATTAAATGAGTTATGCAGCCCTTGTGAAGAATGGCAACATTACACAACTGTATGAACACACTATGTATGGAACAAAACATACAGCCAGATATACAATGTAGATCCATGTGCATGCACATTGTACCCCCTCTCACTGTCCTGAATTGGCAGGAACAGTTCTGATTAATCCTCTGTCATCTCACTTTTTCATCTGGTTTTAAAATGTCCCAGTCTCTCTTTCCTCCTGATATTTTGCACCTTTGTTCTCAGCTTATCTCCATTGCTGCAAACTGAGCTCAAAGTCCAAGAGTCGTTTGCACTAAGGGGGGTTGCAGACTGCCAGAAATAGTGCAAATTGAGTCCACTTTTAGGAGTAGGGTTAATGCTAGGGAATCATGGGAATTGGTGTTTTTTTTCTGAGAAATTGAGCCTTCTCTGTCAGAGAGCTCTGGTGCCACAATAAAATACAGTTCCCATGATTCCCTAACCCTAACCCTAAAAGTGGACTCAATTTGCACTATTTCTGGCAGTCTGCAACCCCCATCAGTTAATTTTGCATTGGGGAAATAAGAGGAGGGGTAAAATCTTGTTCTTCTGTCATGTAAAGGAACTTTAGTTCAGAAATCCAGGCTTCAGTAGTGAAAACTCAGATAAAAGTTTATTCAGAAACAACAGATGTTCTCCATAGATGTTTGTTGTCAGAAGTAACCAGCATGTGTTATCAAAGCATAGTTAAAGCATACACAATTTCAAATCTTAGGCAGGCATTGTTTCTCGTTTGTTACAAAAGCAAAGTATTATTTTACTTCCCCTTTCCCATGGTGCTGCTAAGAACAATTTAAATTCTTGGATCATGGGCTGCGGTTCCATGAAGGTGGACTTCTGGCAAGAGATAGTTGCATCTCACGCCAGTTAGTAGAAACATTTTTTTCAATAGTCTCAAAAATTTGATTTGGAAGGCTTTAAACTGAGTCATGTTGGGGAGAGAGACAGTATCTTATTGGCTGGAGATAATAGTCAACGTGTTATTGGGGAAACAAGGCAAACAGTGCAAGGACCCAACAGTGGGAGGGAAAATACTATGCACAGGCAGCTAGGGGGGGAGGACCCATAGTCTTAGATGTCTCTACACTAATGCATAGAGCATGGGAAATAAACAAGATGAACTTGAACTCTTAGCACAACAAAGCAAATATTATCTAATAGGCATCACTGAAAGCTGGTGGGATGATTCTCATGACTGGAATATAGGAATAGAAGGGTATAACCTCTTTAAAAGAAATAGGCCAAACAGGAAAGGAGGAGCAATGTCAGGAATGTCAGACTGAGGAATTGGATGATGTTTTCTAGAACAGATGAACACACACTCAAAAAGAAGAGATGTAGTAGTGATGGGTAACTTCAACTATCGAGATATTTGCTGGAAGTCAAACTCAGCTAAAACCTTAAGGTCTAGCAAATTCCTCACTTGCCTCGAAGAAAATTTCATTGTCCCAAAGGTGGAACAAGTAACAAGGGGATCAGCTATTTTAATCTGATCCTAACCAACAGAGATGACCTGGAAAATGGGGTGCATATGATGGGATCTTTAGGTGGGAGTGACATCTCCTGGAGTTTCAAATACAGTGGAAAGGAGAAGCTAAGCATAGTCAGACACACATTCTAGACTTTAGGATAGCTGATTTCAGTAAACATAAGGAAACACTGGGGGTGAATTCAGGGTCAGGAATATTAAAGGAGAAGGGAGTTCAGGATGGATGGGAGTTTCTCAAAAGGGAGATAGTGAAGGCCCCATCTCAATGGGCCTTTGCAGACTGGCAGAAATAGTGCACATTAAATTGAGGCACTGCCCTGGGTTGGTGCTAGGGAATCATGGGAACTGTAATTTATTTTGGCACCAAAGCTCTCTGACAGAGAAGGCTCAATGTCTCAGAAAAAAAATACAATTCCCATGAATCCCTAGCACTGAGCCAGGGCAGTGCCTCAATTTAATGTGCACTATTTCTGTCAGTCTGCAAAGGCCCAATGTTCTAATGAGGAGGAAAAATGGGAAGTTTCCCAAGAAACTGGGAGGATTAAAGATCTTTCAAATGAAACAAGTTTTAAACAAGAGATGCATAAGGGACGAAATCACTAAAGAGGAATTCAAACAAATAGCTAGCATATGTAGGGGTAAAGTCAGGAAAGCACAGAATGAGCTCAGGATTTCTAGATAAGTTAAGAACAATAAAAAGGGCTTTTTTGGTATGTTTGTAGCAGAAGAAAGAAGAATGAAATGCTAGGACCACTGCACAGAGAAGATGGATAAATTCTAACATACGACAGAGAAAAGGCAGAACTACTCAACATCTTCTTTGCCTCAGTCTTCTCACCAAAGGAAAAGGGTGCTCAACCCGAGGAAAATGGAGCAAAGACCATAATAGGGGAAATGCAGCACAGAATAAGTAAATAGATAGTACAGGAATACCTGGTTAACCTAAATGAATTTAAGTTGAAGGGGTGTCATATTGAGGAAGGAGCAAGTTTGTTGTCTACTGTTCCAGAAAACAGGACCCAGAACAATGGATGTAAGCTACAGGAAAAGACATTCCATCTCAACATTAGGAGGAGCTTCTTGACAGTGAATACTGTTTGACAGTGAAACACACTCCCTTGGAGTGTGGTGAAGTCTTCTTCTTTGGAGGTTTTTAAACAGAGGCTGGATGGCCATCAGTTGGGGATGCTTTGATTTTGAGTTCCTGCATAGCAGGGCGTTGGACTGGATGGCCCTTGTGGTTTCTTCCAACTCTATGATTCTATGGTTTTATGATTCTCTTCCACTCCAAATGTTAAGAGATCTTCCTGGGAGAGCCTCAACTGCCTTCCATCTTCTCCTTAACCACAAAGGAATGTGGTCAACAGTTCTAGCAATTAACATAACACTATATGTCCCATTATTTTACAGTAGTACTATATAACACATTATTTGCCAACAAATTACATGCAAGTAAAGCTATAACCTTTTTACTCAGCACTCCAAAACAGGATAGACAAGCTGAAAGAATCAGCTACTGACACCTTCCCAGTATGCTCAAGTAAAAGCAAACTGCTGCGGTTTTGCCAAGCTTTTCTTTTCTTCCTCATTCATAATTTTCAGCATCTTGACCAGACTCTGATGTTGCTTGGCCGCATGTGTGCCATTTTTCATCTATGAAATGTTGGAGGGTATAACTGAGCACTTCCACACATAATACATATCTACATGTGTCATAGCATTGCATATGCAATTTCACTTCCACATTGCTGAACTTAAGGTAGATATTCTACAACAGTCCAAAAAACAACAACAACCCAATCACTTCTTCACATGTGTAATGCACCAACAGAACTATGGGGATGTACAGGCCAGCCAAAAGGACCAGCCTGGGAGTGGAGTGCAGGCCTGGGAGTGGAGTGCAACCAACCACTGGCCACCCTGACTCCACCTTGATGCCACTGTCACACCGGCCACCCAACCAGATGGCAGGCGGCATCAGGACTTTCCCTTCGTGCAGCGTTCACACACACTGTGCCAAAGGAGCACCAAAAAGCCACCACCATGGCAAACAAGGGTAGCTTTTTGCCACTCTAAAAAGGAGCAGTATTTGCCAGTTATTTTTAAAGTGGCAAACCACTGGATCGGGGTCACAGTGTGCAGTTGCCATGGCCCCGATCCAGCAAGGAAAGGGGCGGTAGGACACAGCCCCTTAGGTTCCATCTTTTCAGCCCCCATGTCTACTGATTATATGTTTTGAATGTGCATCAGAGGTGGCCTTTCACTCCCACAAAAAATCCAAAAAGTTAATTTTGGATTAAACCCTGATTTTATCACATTTAAATTGCCACTGCTGCCACCTGGCAACTACAATATCGCTGCCTCCTGAGTCCCAGCCACACTTAACTGGGTGCTTTTCCAAAATGGCAAGCTCCCATTTTGGAAAAATTGCTGGATATGCACGGCTGGGATCCAGGGGGCAGCTGGGTTGCAGTCACCTGGTGGCAGTGATTTAAATGTGATAAAATCAGGGCTTAATCCGAAACATGACTGTATCTTGTTGGGGATGTCACATTATTTGGTCATGCAATAATCTCCACAGCCAGCATGCAACCAGTTTAAAATGGAGTCAACTGTGACCAGCCTGTCACAAATTGATGCTCATATCAGGCAATAAATATCAAAAACCAAGTTGTTGTTTTTTTTTTAAAGAAAGAAAATAGCATTAAAACAAAGCATTCAATTAAAAACTCACACATACACACAAAAGACATAGCCTGCACTCAGCCAATTTAAAACTGAGCCTGCCTCAAGAAACATCCAACCAACAAACCTCCCTAGGAAGAAAATTCCAGAGAGAAGGAGCAGTCACAGCAAACAAATATAAGGGTTAAGAACACTTTTTTTTTTTTACATTTGTTCATTGCATGCTACTTCTCCCTCTAAGAAAGATTGTCATAAGTGGAATATGCTATAGCTGCAACCAAATAAAAAAAGGTAAAGGTAGTCCCTTAAAATGAATATCTAGTTGTAAACAACTGTAGGGGGCGGTACTCATCTCCCTTTCTAAGCCAAAGAGCCAGCGTTGTCTGAGGATTGCTCTGACGGTCATGTGGCCAGCATGACTGCACCAAATGCTGTTACCTTCCCACTGAGAAGTGGTACCCATCTATCTATTTGAATTTGCATGCTTTCAAACTGCCAGGTTGGCAGAAGCTGGGGCTAGTGACAGGAGCTCACCCCATCATGCAACACTCCAGCCTCAAACTGCAGACCTTCTGATCTTCCGATCATCAGAAATGGCATCTTAACTACTAACCCACCACATCCCTTTGTGACAGAATGTTCTATTTGAAATGCACAGCAGTATTACAAGTAGTCATACATTCACTTATCAAATCTAAGCTTCCCATAGTCTCCCCTCCCTCTTCCCATATTAAAAAAATGTAAGGATAAGAAGCATATATGCCATTATCCATTTAAAATTTAAATCCAGCATTATCATTAAAAACACAGCAGCTGAGGCAGGAAAAAGGTCCCCTACCACACACAAAAAAGTCTGTATGGGTTAATCGAGTGTTACCTGTGTGGAGTTTTTGTTTTGTTTTGTTTTGTTTTGTTTTTACTTCCAGCAAATGTTCTTCCCTACATTTGGCAGCTAAAAGCTAAAAGAAAAATGAACATGGTCTGTTTTCATGCATTATAACAAGCAGTTCAGGTTGTAAACCTAAACGCTCTTGCGGAGATGTGAACCATACTGAACACAATGGTACATGCTTTTGGGTAAACATGCATGAGATTTTATTATGAGCATCCCAAGGACTCCATTACCAACATCAGGATGGTAATACATTCTGATAATGTTCAATTTGTTTTTCTTAACAAAGAAAACAAATAAATACAGAAACAAATAAAGACCACTTAATTGACAATAATACCCTTGTCCCCACCCTCAGACACTCCTGATTAGATTATTACAGTTCACTTTTTGCAAGGCTGCTAGAAGCATGCAAAAACTGCTACTGATCCAAAATACAGAGGGCAGAATGCTGACATATAAGTTCTTAAGGAGCTGTAATGATTGCCAATTAGTTGTTCAGCTCAATTGAAAGTACAAGTGTCAAACTTTGCAGCACTAAATGGTTTGGTTTATGAATATCTGAAAGAGGGATTTTTTTTTTAAGTCACCTGAGACTCTCATCAAATGAAGCTGGGCATGTTGAATCTACAGGCTCATTTACACCAGACAGAATACTCTGGGCCCCGAGCAGACCTGGATTCCCCCCATTACCACCATGGTCTGGAGCAATGCTGGGCAGCTGTCCATATAGGGTCCCTGCTGTGTTGCCCAGTGCTGCCACTAGTGTGAGTTTGTCAGTGTATTTATGTACACCACTGTATTAGGAATTTCACAAGACACAAAATGGCAGCCAGCTGAAGCAGTTCGATGATGTAAGAATTGGAAGAGCTGCACCATGGTGAAATCTCATCATCACACCACTTGGAGGACATGCCCAGGATAACTCAACAAGCTGATGCAAGGGACAATTTCAGGCACCTGTGAAGGGAAATCATGCCATGAACAGTATGCATAAATATGGGCATGACCAGTGGACAGTGTGGGTTATTTAATAGTGGGTTATTGTTGAGTATAGGGGGTCTTGGAAATATCTCATCTATAGGATCACTATGGGTTGAGATCGACTCAAGGGCAGTTAACAACAATAAAAGTGGATAGTTGGTTGTCATGTATATAGTGATGCGTATACTTAGTGGTAAAGTTCTGTAAATAGAACTTGGAAACTCTTAGTATTTCTTTAGCACGTTGTACAGTAGTAGATACTAGCAGCACTGCAGAGCCCAGCAGAGATAGACCATGTGAGGAGTAGAGTGCATGGCTGTGACAGAGTTGCTCCCTCTGAGCTCAGAAACAAGGTGCCCAACATTGATCACATGGCTGTGTGCCTTGTTGTCATCTTAGAGGGAATGACTCATACTAGTGGTGCCACTAGTGGTGGCAGCGCCAGGCAGTGCAACAGAACATGCATGTAGACAGTCTCCTGGCATCATTACAGAGTGTTCTGGGGTTTCCGACAAAGTCTGGAGCAAAAGGTACATTTTGTTTTTGTTTTTTTTACATTGTTTTAATGGACAGATAGGCAGATCCAGGGCAGAACTGGCCTTAGATTGTGAAGACAGTCCACACTTAATTGAATTGGGGATTTGGTCCTGTGTCGTATAGACAGGTCACCACAAGAATGGCAGGAAACCATTTCCTTTGCCCCATGTAGACAAGACCTTTAGTCAATATCCTAGGCTCACTTAAGTCCTAGCTTAGTAAAATACTGCAGAAGACCATTCAGAATGCTCTCTATCACATGACACTATCATTCTATGCAAGGGAGATCCAAAGAGACAATAGATTTGTGAGCTTGAGAGCTGTCTTTTCCTCCCAGAAATGTGGGAATGTGGATCTAGTGTACTGAAAGCTTCTCACATTCTGCACAGGACTAATCTCCTATTTCCACCATCAGTAGAGCAGCAGAGGTATCTATGCCTTCATCTGGGAGACCTGCACAAATGGGCTGCCTTCTCCAACTTTCCTCAGACAGAAAGGGAACTGTGCTATTTTCTGTGGACCATGGAAAACACTACAGGAACCATATTAATATAGTACTGTTGATGTTTTATTGAGCCTGTGCTACTTCTGTTGTACTGTTGTGTCTATTTTATTTGTTATTCAATTCTTTATTATTTTAGGATTATTCTTTTCTGATCAAAGGTTATTTCTATACAGTTTGCCCCTGTGTATTACATAAGATTCAAATTTGCACAGAACACCTTTTCTAATTGGGAGATGCACCATGAAATAATTACCAATAATCAATTTAATTGTTTGTAACAAAAAGCATCTGTACTATGCTGTACTTCCTACATAATAACTGCAGTGCTTCAAAGCAGGAGTAAATCATGAAATATCATCCCCTTATTGGAAACATTTTGCTACAAGGATTCTCATGCTTAACTCATTATGGTCAATACTATTTTTCTTTGGTTAGTCCTGGAAGAGCCTTCCCAAAGCCTGAAGAATGCCTTCCCAGGGGTTCCAAAATTGTTATACAGATTGTAACAAAAGATCAGAGACAAAGAATTTACCCAGGTCAAATTAAAAAGGTCCAGGACCATCAAAAGCTATTTCCTAATGTCCACCTGAGAAATCTGAAAGAGAAAGTAACAAAGACAGTTTGTGACAAAGCTGACACACACTACTCCAAAAGAAACCAAATCAAATGTGACATTTTTCATTTATTTGTAAATGCTTCTTTGGCAGGATGCTCACTCAAAACGACAGTTGCCTCTTATGGAATCAAGGAGGTGACGGCAAAATAGAGACACTCTGACAGCTGCTTTAATGAGATTCTGCTTTAAGACCACTCTAACACTCCCCCCTCATGCTCATTCAGTGTTGGCCTCCCATCCCCCTAATTTGGAAAATAGCATTTGATGCACAGAAAACCCACCTTGCCCTCTATTTCTAGCTCATTGAGTCTTCATTCTAGCCCATATTGTCTTTAGCATGTTCTTGTGTGAAAGAGTAAACACAAACTAATATTTGAACAAGTAAATAGTGGGGAACATTGATTATCTTCTTATGTAATTTCACCTATTTTACTTATATGCCAGTGATCTTACTTGGTAAGCAATTCTGCTTTAGAAAATGAGATCTTTGACCAGCTACTCAGAATTACCAAGGAATTCTGAATCCACCTGGTAGAACTATAAGCATGAAACACGCACTCTCTCTCTCCAATTTGTGTGCTACCCTCATTCTTAAAATGCCTGGAGAACATCTTTGTTATGATTAAGTGTGTGTGCTCTCCTTGCTCTTGCTTGTTTCTCGGGTGTTTATATTTCCCATGTGAGTGAGTACTGGGGGAAAATTTACAAAAGGTTAATAGCTTTCAATTTACTGGATTCCGGTGTTGTAATGGTTCATCATGCACAAATATTGTTGGTCACTATATGGTGAAGTGAACATTGCCCACACACAGAGTCAAGACGCAGGTGATGGATTAAACTAGGGCCACTTTATTTAACTATTTAAGGTCCTTAACCTGCAGTGAGACCTCCTAAGTGTGAAATTAATTTGAGGCCAGGGGTCTTTTCGTTCTAAACCTCCATCTCAGCTGCACCTGGGATGAGGACCCAGACCCCACTGCCATCCAGTATCTCTACAGGTGGACATTGGCTAGTTGGTTGGTCATTCCTGAAGATGAAAACCCACCCAGGACAAGCCCTCCACTGCCTTGCAATTTTTCTGGGAGCCATTCTCAGGCCAGTATCAAAGATTATTTCCACACTTGGGCCCCACCCAACCCTAGGTGCAAGTTACCAACAGGTGTAAAGAAATATGCCATCAATATACCTTTATTTTTCCCTTATGTTTTCCAAAATAAAAACTAGTATTGAGTAAACAATATTGGGTACAAAATACATGTTCCAGGCTTTCAAAGCTCCACTGGCTTCTTCATCAGGCAAAGTTTATTGTTCTTGTTCTTTTTCTTGTTACTCTATCCTTCTCTTGGTATAAGGAAGGCACCTTGAGGTTTTTAAAAAGATGTTAAAAGCATAAAGGAAAAATATGGTGAGGTTAGTCACAAGCCTGCATATTGCCAAGATATGGCTGTTCTCAGTTCAGGTCATATTGGAGGGACACTGCAAGGCAGGCCCTTCCTCTTTCTGGCCATGTGGGTACTCCAGAAAATGAAAGAAATTAAGGGCCGTTGCAGACCAGCCTAAAGGGCTAGCCTGGAGGTGGAGTTGGGGCAGGGCAGCTGCACACCGGCTACCCCAACCACACCCTAACACTGTCCTGATATCACACGCCTGTTTACACAGCGCATGGCATCAAGATGTCCTCCCGGTGCAGCGTGTAGACATGCTGTGTTGAAAGGGCATGGAAGAGCCGTGGTGCCATCCCTTAGATTGGCCTTTTGCCATCCCTAAAAGGAGTGACATTTTGCCGCTCTTTTAGGGGCGGCAAAAGGAAGAGTCAGGGTCACAGCATGGGGTTGCCATGTCCCTGATTGGCCACTAGCAGGGGTGACTTAGACTTAGACATAGCCCCTAAGTTCCATTAGCAAAACAAAAAGTAATGATCCTCTTGAAATACAAGTTGCCTCCATCCTTTGTGGATTTTGGATGTTATTGTACATTGCTGCTTGGCCAACATGGATACACTTGGATATTGGGTGTAAGATACAAACATTAAAGATACAGGAAACCTCTCAAGTTTTCAATCTGACTACTCTATCACTCAGTGACAGAGTAAAGTATTAAGACTGTACTTTTAGCCAGTTTCCCCCATTGCTGATAAGTCACTCAGTGAAGTGTAGGCAATGAAATGAAATAAAATAAAACCCCAACCACTTTTTCTCAAATCCACCAATCAGGACAGATAGGGCAAGCATTCCTATCTGGTCCAAAACAACCAGCCCAAACCTGCATTGAATGTTATGGTAGGTATTTGGGCTAAGCAAAGAAGCCAAAGATGAGACAGTGGGCTTCATGCCCCTCCTGAATGTTCACAGACCCTCTCTGACCTCTGAAGAAAATGCTGCATCCATGGAGAACAGCATGGAGGCAAAATACCAAAT
This sequence comes from Phrynosoma platyrhinos, assembly GCA_020142125.1. Lineage (NCBI taxonomy): Eukaryota > Metazoa > Chordata > Lepidosauria > Squamata > Phrynosomatidae > Phrynosoma > Phrynosoma platyrhinos. The sequence goes on along the minus strand of JAIPUX010001880.1, from coordinate 107,361,976 downwards.
TCATATTATACAGCTTTCTAGGAGTGTGATGGTCATTCCTACAAGCAACATCTGGAATGCCTCCTATTGATTTGTCATGCGATTATTATTATTATTATTTAAAAAACATCTTTTGTCAAGGAGGAGCATAGGAGGGTAAAGGAAAAAAAAGTCCATTATATGATGCTAAGAAGTGAGGTCTGCAATGATAGATAATTCTACACCATAAGAAAAAACTATTGTGGCCACATGAAAAAGACAACAGCGCTTCTGTACTCTTAATGATAAGCTATACCTTCAGAAATTCTAACTTTCACATAACTATTAAAGATGGAGGAAGATTGTCCTCTATTTCATGGAGACACACTATCCCTCACAAAACAAAGATATCTTGTTTCCACAACCACAAAAATACACATTTCCTCCCCTTCCATTGTTAATAAAAATGCTGCTTCATTTGCCCTTAGTGAAGACAATATATAGCTAAGCCTGAGTGGCTGTATAAAATCATGATGCAGCCTGCCATCATACTCCTTATAGGCTGCCAATCTATAATTGGCTAGGATCACTCAGGCTATGGCAGTTAAAGTGGAGTCTAACTAGATTATTTCTGCAGTGCAGACACAGCCTCTGTGAGTGGAAAAGATATCTGAGAAAGAGCAGAAAAGATGATCCCAAAAGTTACAAAAAGACATAGGAAAAAGGAAGAAAAAATTGACATAGAAAATGTAAATGTGAGGAAATCCTTTGTGACCCCAAATGTTTGCAGGTTGAAAATTCAGCACAGTCTTACATAATTCAGGCCTGCATAATTTAGTACAATCTTTGTAGTAACAGTAATAGCTTTGTTAGAGCAAGTTCATGTTTGCATTGATCACGGTGTTCTAATTTCAAGGACAACAGCAGAAATTCAAAACAGCTTATCATAATAAAGTTGATCATCCTGCTCTGGCATTGAAAAAAAATCTATGAAACCATGAACATATGTTATTCCATGTAATATATAGTGGGGGCTATTATTATTATTATTATTATTATTATTATTATTATTAGTGTCCTGAGTGGTTTTCAGATTGTGATCCCAGGATCCTTGCAGTTTCTCAGAAGTATATAAAACTAAAAGTGTTTTTTTTTTTAAAAAAATGAGAAAATGAAAGGTGCAAAACAGTAAGCAAAAGCAAAGCAAAGCAGCTTCATTTATATACTGCTTCATACTGCACTATGGGGTGTCTAAGCGGTTTACAACTGTAAGTTCATTGCCCCCCAACAGTTGGGTACTCATTTTAGCAATCTCGGAAGGATGCAGGCCTGAGTCTAGCCTGAGCCCTGGCTAGTATTGAACTTGGAACCTTGTGGTTTATGAGTGAGTGGCTGCAGTACAGGCATTTAAGCACTGTACCACCAGTCTCCATCTTTGCTATTTTGACTAAAGCTTGGTTTAACTTTTTATTCAATACACAGGCACAAGAGTGTGTATGGACAAGTTTTTAGATGGTACAGAACAATGGTCTTGTATGTGAAACTAATTGGAAAGTTGGACTGGGACTTGAGGGATCAAGGTTCACATCTCCATTGATCTATGAATCTCAGTTTGCTGTCCTGATTCAATCCCAGTTTATAAACTTGATCCAACTCACAGAGTAAGTATGACAACCACCTTGTAAATATAAAGAAATGCAACTTAGAATATGTGGAACGTGACACAGATACTTCTAGAAGATGCTAAATAGATGCATTGGTGCAAAAACAACTCCCATAAAAATAGGAAGTTTAACAACTGCTACATTTGAAGTTCAAATGATCTGGCACAATGCTGACTTCCAACAGGACTGTAATTACAAGTCTCTTAGACATCTGGTTCCTTCTAAGGACTTTAAATTTTTACACTCCTCAAATCACATATGGTTGTTAAATATGCTTCATACCCATCCGAAATAACTTGAACCATACAGAGACTACATCCGTCTGACATTCTGAGAAAGATTAGTTCTCCAAGCCGTGCAATTATGTTTTATTCACCTTTTTTATTCTACTAAATCAGTGATAATGCATCCATGGGTTGCCTTAACATTCCCATTTTTTCTTCAATATATTCATAAGCCATCAAGCTGAGAAAAGAATGATGGGTTTAAGTTCTCATTTATTATTACTTTAATTGGTCGACAATTGCTCCTGACTAATTATTGCCCCTACAGGCGAGCTATTAACTCAGTGTGTTTTAAAGGGGTTGGCTTTTGAAATAATGGTTACTTTTGCAATAATGAGGCATCATTAATGTAGAGGCTTGATGCTTCCTCTCATTACAGCCAAAACTACTGCTTTGTCCAAATGTAAATGCCAACCCAAGAAATCAAGCTGGTTTGCCATCCTAATCTGGAGATCAAGAGCAAACCAATCAGATGCAATAGCAAACTATGTTTTGCATGAGATTATTTATTATTAATAAAATACTTCCATTACCATACACTTATAAAGCTCAAAAGGAGCAATCTTTGCCCCAAGTACCTTGCAATCTAAAATCTGAGTTAGAGATAAAAAGCAAGGGAGGCAGGAAAATGGAGGTGGGGTGAATGACACTACTATGAAGTTGTTTCAATTACACATGAGGTGTATCCACATAAACATATAGTAGATTCATAACACTTTAAATTCATTGTCATGACCTTATAGAGCTTTGTGATTTGTAGTTTTATCAGATCCTTAGAACTTTCTTGTGAGCCCCATGAAATACAGCATTAGAGCTCTATGGCAGAGAATTGTAAGTGCTCCAAGGAATTGCAAACCTGACAATTCCATTGAATGGAACTAACCAAAGTAGAGTCAAAGTGCTATATAGTGGGCCCTTGGTATCCATTGAATTTTGGTTCCAGGATCTCCCATGGATACCAACATCTCTGGTGGATACCAAAGTCCCATTAAATACAGTGACACAGCAGAATGACATCCCTTATATAAAATAGCAAAATCAAGTTTTTTGGGGGGAATTTATATCTCTCTTAATTTTTCAAAGCTGTGGATCATTGAATCTGTGGATACAAAGGGCCGACTGTAATTATGTAGTGTGAACACTATGCCTAGGCTACATTACAAACTCAGGGCCTTTGCAGACTGCCAGAAATAGTGCAAATTGAGTCCACTTTAACTGCACTGACTCAGTACTAGGGAATCATGGGAACTGCAGTTTATTGTGGCACCAGAGCTCTCTGACAGAGAAGGCTCAATGTCTCAGAAAAAAATACAGTTCCCATGATTCCCTAGCACTGAGCCAGGACAGTTAAAGTGGATTTCTGGCAGTCTGCAAAGGCCCTCAATTACAGCAGGCCAGCTGTGGAACCTGTGCTGATCCACTTATTGTTGGACTCTAGCTCCCATGAACTGCATCCAGCATGGCCAGTGTTAGAGGGAAATGCAGCCCCGGAAACATTTATTTATTTATTTATTTATTTACCACTTTTCTCAGAAAGGGACCCAAGGCAGTTCACATATAAAACTGGTTAAAAATGTAACAATAGTTTTTGTAAAACTATTAAAATATCTAATTAAAACAGTATAAAATTGCATTAAAATACAAAAAATCAAAAACAAAAAAAGAATGCACACCTCATATAAAAACCTCCTTGACAATGATCATCTAGTAACAAAAACATCTTTCCCTGCCAGTGAAATGAAAGCAGGGAGGAGGAGAGGGATCAAACTACAGTAGCCTCCCACAGAAGGAAGTTTCTGTTTGTAGAATTGCATTCTATTGTCCCTCATTATATAGATACCACAATTTGATGCATTTTGAAAGAATGTGGCATTGAGCATCAGACTGCACAAGCTTATTCTCCAGAACAAAATGGTATGCCAGAGAGAATAAACAGAACTCTCAAGGAGACTGCAGTCACTATGCTTTTAGAAGCCAATATGCCTAAATACTATTGGTATGAAGCCATTATGACTGCTACATACCTGTGTAACTGACTGCCAATTAGACCCAAAGATGTAACCCCATTCCAATTATGGCATGTAGTTAAACCTAAATTAAACCATCTAAAAGTTTTTAGAAGCAAAGCATTTACCTATATTCTCAAGCAGAAAAGAGGCGACTGCAGAAGTGAAGAGCGATTTTTGTTGGTTATGGTAGAAATTGTTACAAAATTTTAAATCCAGATGGGCACACAATAAAATTAACAAGTGGTGTTTATATTGATGAAAGACCATAGCCCAAATCTAATCAAGACCAAGATGTTTATCAGGATTTATTTGCAGAAGAAGACCAAAGAAGAGCAACTAAACCATGTGGAGTTCTTTCATTCTCCCAAGGCCTTGCATCCAGAAGGGGCTATACCTGCAGTGGACCAACCTGACAATGAGGATGGCACACAAGAAGCAGCTAGGTATTCAAAGGTCAGAACATTCCAATAAAGATGTGCCACCTGACAGATTCTCTTATCAAGCCACAGACAAAATAATTCAAAAACCCTCTGATTGGATTGGAATAAGATAAAGGAATTCAAAAGACAGATTCTGAGAAGTGGGTGCAAACTGCTAGTGAGGAAATTCAATCTTTATATAAAAACAAGACATGGACTTTGTAGAACTGCTAGAAGGGAAAAGGGCAATTGGCTGTAGATGAGTCTTTACTACAAAGCTAGATGCAGAAGGGGAGATTCAAAGATACAAAGCAAGACTTGTTGCTAAAGGCTATATTCAAAAGTATGGTGAAATGAAACTTTTGTTGGAGCAGTCACTCATACAAACATCAGAACTCTCCTAGCTGTCACAGCTTATAAGAAAATGAATGTTCAGTATTTGAATGTTCATACAGCTTTTTTGTATAGTGATCTCACTGAACAACTTTATATGGAACAACCTCCAGGATTTCAAATATCTGGTAAGGAACATCTTGTATGCAAATGACAAAAGAGCATTTATGGTTTAAAACAGGCCACCAGAGCATGGACTGAGAAACTGAACCAGCTTCTTATCAAAGAGGGGTTCACTCCAGGCACTGCTGACAAGTGTATATATAAGAGATTCAGAAATAACAGATGGACTTACATCACAAGTTATGTGAAGGATTTGATCCTGTGCACTGAAGATAAAGTAGATAGTGAAGGGATAATCCAAAATATCAAGAAAGAGATTGACATTAAGAATTTGGGAGGTATCTCACCCTATCTTGCATATACAAAGAGGCCGTGATGAAGTTTCTTCCTGAATCAGAAACAGAAGACACTGGATCTTCTGGACTTTCCTGGTCTGAAAGACACAAATGCTGTGCCAATTCTGATGGTACTAGGATACTTAAAGAACATTAAGAAATCTGAACTTTTACAAAATGGAGACAAGTATAGGACTGCAGTTGGAAAATTCCTATACATTGCGATCTTCACAAGACATGACACAGCAAATGCTGTTGGCAGCTTATGCAGAATGGTAAACTCTCCACTGAAAGAGATTTCATTACAGTGAAGAGAGTTGCCAAATATTTAAAAAGAGCAGCAGGTCACAAACTGATGCTGCCACCCTGTCACCAGCCACATCTGATCACTTATGTAGATGCAGACTGGGGCTGTAGATTGGGCAGACAGAAAGTCAATCACTAGAAACCTAATCTTCTATGGTGGAGGAGCTGTAAGTTGGATAAATAAGAAACAATCTACAATTACAAATTCTTCTACAGGAGCTGAGTGTGTTTCAGCAAAAGCAGCATGTGAAGAAATCAAATGGCTGCACAACTTACTCCTGGACTTTGGGATTATAGAACCCAAAGCAACAATTTTGATGCAAGGTAATCAAACCTTCATCAAGATATATTAGAGTGAATAGCCACTTTGCATTTCACAAAGATCGATTCCAGAAGCTATGCAAAGGACTGATATCAGTCCAGGAGAATGAGAAGGGGATTGTTGGAAGAATTATACATTGCATTCTCTTGTCCTTCATTATATAGATAGTGACTCCCTCTCTCTCTTTCATTTTAACTATCATATGACTTTGGTCACTGAATCTTAGAGACTGTTTGACAGAAGATTCTAAACTGTTTCAAGCAGTCAGTTGTTGTCCTATCTTCCTGCTATCTAAAAGATAGTGAGATTTATTCCTCCTTGTCCAAACCATCACCATTAGATTAGGTTTTAGTTCTTTTCTGCATTTATTTATTAAAACCATTATTTATTATTATTATTATTATTATTATTATTATTATTATTATTATTATATTACAAACTGCATGTTTGTTCATTTTTGAAGTAAGTCCTTATTCTTTAGGAAGACAAATTTAAAATAATAGTCTGACCCACACTTTTGTTGATCTGGTGATGAAAGCTAAACTTTAACAAATTTAACTTTCATACCTGCATATTTTTGTTTCCCTTTAAAAGGTTTAACATCGTGGGAAACTCAAATTACACCCCACATTTTTAGAGGAGCAGCCACTGAGAAGGCTCTTTCTCATGTCCTCACCAAATAATGGTGGCAAGATCAAGATCAAGCCTTCTCCTGATGATCTTAGAATTACTGCAGGCTTGTATTGGGAGATACAGTCTTTCAGATAGTCTGGACCAAAGCTGTATAGGGCTTTATAGATCATGACTAGCACTTTGTTTCAATAAGGAAGTTATATGCTCCTCTAACTATCCCAGACTGCATCCTGGCCACTGTATTTTAAACCCACTGAAGTTTCTGAAGAGTTTCCAAAGGCAACCCCACATAGAGTAGATTACAGTAGTCTAAATGGGATGTAATCAAGCCATGTGTCATTGTAGCCAAATCTGATGTTTCAAAGAATGAGTGCAGCTGGTGCACTAGTTTTAACTGTGCAAATGCACTCTAGGCCAATGCTGAAACCTTGACATCCAGGCTCAGAGTTGAGTCCAGGAGGACACTTAAACTGCAATCCTGAGATTTAAAGGGGAGGGTAACTCCATCCAGCACAGGCAGAGTCCCCTTTTCCCTGATCTGCCTTTTGACAGACCGGGAGCACCTCTGTCTTGTCTGGATGAGGGCAAATAAGCAGACCGCCCCAAAGGAGTGGCTCTGCTCTGCCCCTTTGCTCGCCTGATCGGGGCTGCAGCAACCGCATGTCATGGCCATGATTTGGCAATTTTCCAGCCCCAAAAGAAGTGGCAAAATACTGCTCCTTTTTGGAATGAAAAAAAGCACCCTTTTCACTGCAGCAGGAGTTCTTCTGCATTTCTGTGGTGTGGGGGGTATAAACGCCATACCATAGAAACATCCTAATGCTGCCTGCCTTCTGGTTGGGCAGGCATTGTGACTCCAGCTTGGGGGTGGAGTCAGGGCATGCAGCATGCAGTCGTCACACCCCCACAAAAACCCCAAACTGGCTCTTACTGCCAGTCTGCTTTCCCCCAAAGTTTCAATTTGTTTTTCCTCATCCAGTTCATTACTGACAGCAGATGTTGGCTCAGTAAAGAGACAGTTTATCTGGAAGCAGATGTAAAAGAAAGATAGAGTTGGATGTCATCTGCATGCTATAGACACCCCACCCTCAAAAACTCCAGATGACCTCTCCTAGCATTTTTATGTATATGTTAAACATCATGGGGAACAAAACAGAACTCTGTGGTGTTGGAATATGGATAGGATATACAGTCAAAGTAGAAATGTAGAGATGTGTGTGTGAAAATTTCCTATGGGAACAGTGTCTACTGAAAAAGAAAGAGGACTTGGCCAGCAGGTGGTTTGAAGTCAAAACATGTGCTCACAGGGCAGAATAATAAAAACACAATTGAGCCTGGGAACAGATAGTTAACACATAAACATATGAGCTCATGGGAAGGAAGTCACATGGGGTATGACATACAGCTAGAGGCTGGGTTAAAACACATCACCCAATGATCATAAGGGTAACACCCAGAAGGTGGAGTATGGGAAGGGCCAAGAGGTTTCTTTGTTCTCCTTGTTTAAATATGCATACAATGTGTTCATGTGTCATCCTATCCTCAACTCACCAACACCTGGATCTGTAAACATGGATCTGTAATTTTTTTTAATGCTGTTTTTCTCCAACTACATCAGCAAGATGTGATCCTAAAGTTATCTTGCCATCAGCAGAATGGACTATATGTTTTCTTTTCTTGTTTGCTTCATGGAACAATGAAGCTTTACTTTAGATCTACAAATGTGTTTTCATGCAAGTAGCATGGGAGGGACTGATGAAGGAAGCTGGTTCCTAAGCTCTGCTACATTTCACATCACAATCTGTGGGACTCTGTGGGACTCCAGAGGCTAACAGCCAGGAGGTTGAACAGAAGTCCACACACACACACACACAAGAAAGACCAGAAGCACTGTATAAGAGTGCCCCAAGTCCTATCTCAGAGAGGCGGCCTAGAAGGATATGATGATTGATGGTACTGAAAACCTCTGAGAGGTTTAGAAGAATCAACAGGGACATACTCCTCCTGTCCAATTCCCTTGGTAGGTCATCTACCAAGGCAACCAAAGCTGTTTCCATCCCATAATAAGACCTGGAGCCAGACTGAAATGGATCTAGATCAGGGGTAGGCAACCTTTCCCCTTTAAGGGCCGAGGGACTTCAGCTCCCAGAAGCCTCAGCCATGTTGGCCAATAGTCCCATGTTGGCCAATAGCTCCTGGGATTCTGGGAGCTGAAGTCCCTCAGCCCTTAAAGGGGAAAGGTTGCCTACCCCTGATCTAGATAATCTGTTTCATCCAGAAACCCCTGGAACTGGAGACCACCACTTGCCCCAGAACCTTGCCCAATAATGGAATATTAGAGACTGGCTGATAGTTATTCAGAATGGTGGGGTCCAGAGAGGTCTTTTTCAGTAATGGCCTCATCACTGCCTCCTTTAAGCAGGGTGGAAACCTCCTTTACTGCAGTGAGGCTTTCAGCACTCTCCTTTCCCACTTGGTTAGTCACCCTGTAGTACAGGGGTAGGCAACCTTTCCCCTTTAAGGGCCGAGGGACTTCAGCTCCCAGAAGCCTCAGCCATGTTGGCCAATAGTCCCATGTTGGCCAATAGCTTCTGGGATTCTGGGAGCTGAAGTCCCTCAGCCCTTAAAGGGGAAAGGTTGCCTACCCCTGCTCTAGTAGCTTTCAAGAGTTGGGAATGGAAAGGATCCAGTATACAAGTGGTGGCTCTCATTTCTCCAGGGAGATCTGGAGAGTTGCAGATGCATCATCCCTGTAGTATAGTAGAGAGTTATATAGCAATAGCAAGTACATTTCTATACCATTTATCAGTAAACGAGCACTCCCTAAGTGGTTTACAATGTGTAAGCCAATTTGCCCCAACAAGCTGGGTACTCATTTTACCAACCCACAAAAGGATGGAAGTCTGAGTGGACCTTGGAGCCCTGGGATTGAACTCACAACCTTGTGGCTACAGTACCAGAATTTAACCACTGCACCACCAGGGCTCCTCTAATTTAGTTATGAGAAAGAGTTTGCTGAAAAGGTCGGTAGGTTCTGCATTGGTATTTGAGGAAGTAATTAGAGGACTTGACATAATGCAGGTATTCTGGGAAGCAGTTCCAAGCTTGTGAGATAGCAAGCGAGAAGGTGAGAAGGTTTCAGAGGGAGTGGAAGAAATGTGGATGGCAGATGATAGGAAAGCAAGGAAATAGGCAATTAAATAAGAGAGAGGGAGTTGGAAAGAGAGTGTGTGAAATGTAGACCTCCTGTCACCATGTCACCCACAAACTGGCACTGGCTATCTTGAACTTGAGCCTGCAAGTTGCTCAACATGAGGACTTCTTGTATTTTGTAAAGCATTGTCCCTATCAATGGGAGTGGTAGTGCTATTATTATTGCATAATAATTGCATGCATAATTTTAATCAATAGTGATGGAAATGGGCCAGATGATTGATTGCAGAGCCAAAAAATAAGTTTAAAATGCATGTTAGGACTACCATTGATAAATAATAAATGCTACCTCTAGTTTAACAACCAGTTTTCAATGAAGTCCTAAAGTCAATTGTAGCATTAACATATGACAGCTTTGGGTGTGTGTTTTTTATTATTATTTAACTCTCTCTGTTCTCACACAAATTGCAGCCAAATCATAAAGCTTTATGTGGTAAGGTTACATTGTGTATTTCCTTCAATTTGCTCATTTCAGGTTTATTTCCTTTAGAAAATTATTTCAAAAAGAACCCTTAAAAAAATTGAAACTGAGCAGGTATTTCACCAACAATGAGATAGGATCTATAATTGTGCAGCAATAACTTTCCTAGGGGATATAAACAGCCTGGTAATTCAAGACTAGCAAAGTCAAGAAGAAGAAGTAGTAGTGGTGGCAGCAGCACCAGCACCAAAGGATAAACTGTAATTCCTTCCCCACCAAACCATACCCATCCCCCATCTTCTTCATTCATTTGGGATAAATATAATTTCTCATGGCAGTGAATGTCTTTTTTCTTAAGCCTCAGGTGGTTTTAACTTAATGAGATTAGTTCCAGCAGGGAGTGAAATCCCATGTGATAGGATTAGTATTTTATCAGTTTTCGCCTCATACAGCCAGTTCAGTGTAGTCAATCTTGAAGACATTCAGTTATTGTTGGCGTTTGGACCTTGTTTTCAAATGTAACACCATCTCCTAACTCTGCCATCAAAAGCTCTGGTAGAATGTAAAGAGATTGCTTCAAAATGTCTCCAGAGAGAAAACTAGGATTCTATTATCCTTTCTTTGAAACTGATGATTCCATATTTCTGTACCCAAAAGCTATCCTTAGTGCAAACATCATAAAGCAAAGCAGGCAAGAAATGACAGAATATAAAATATATTGCTTTCCTACTTTGCATGAATTCTACTACACTTTGCAGTGCTGAGTGCTAAAGTATAGTTCAAATGCAGGTGGATACCTTTACAAATTAAAGACACACTTCAAAACAGCCAAGTTGTCTTCCATGGCACCAATGGCTTACAATTCCATCCCACAGTGATACTATGCATTTATACAGGATTTCAGGCTGGTCACATATAGGTTAGTAATACTTCAATTGAGATTAATTTCAGTTTTGGTCATTTTTAAGGATAAATTGTTGCACATCTTCAAGTAGTTTCCAATTTATGGTGAATCTATCATGGGTAGTCATGGCAAGATGGGTTTCCTAGGAGGGTTGCCTTTGCCTTTTTCTGAGGATGAGAGAGTATGACTTGCCTAAGGTCTCTCAGAGGATTTCCATGGCTGAACAAGGATTCAGACCCTGGTCTCTAGAGTCAACTATTCTTTTTTTCCAATTTCTTCATATTTGAGATTGAAAGAACTTGGGGAAAATGGATGTAACCAAGGCTGAAAGATTCTTTGTCTCAGGACAATGCTTTGAATGCATATATCTTAAAAGTGTAGGGTTGATTTCTTATCTAACGAGCCAAATTAATGTTCAGTTTGGATGGTTGCTTGTTATTTCTCAGAGACTCCTCATCAGTAATATTTATGTGGTAGGAAAGTAAAGAAGTATGCTTTCCATGCTGAGAATAACTGTACCCCTTAAATGTGGCTGGATGCAGATGGAGGGCACTTTTGTTTCTGTTCATTTTTAATAAATGTATAAAAATTTATAAATATTGAGGATGCAAAAACTCAAAGGCCTTTTTAAAAAGTGAGGTAAAGGGTGCTGCCACAGTGCCGAATTAATGCAGTTTGACATTACTTTAACTGTTATGGCTCTCTCCTATGGAATTCTCGGATTTGTACTTTGCTTTGACACCAGAGCTTTCTGGCAGGAAAATCTAAATATTTCACAAAACTACAAGTCCCAGAATTCTATAGCATTGAGCCATGGCAGTTAAAGTGGTGTCAGACTGCATTAATTCTGCTGTGTAGATGCAACCATTGTGAAAAAGAAAGATTTCCATATCCCTATTCTCTATATTATATGTGTGTGAATCTTCAATATACTTCAATATACTTCTGTATTGTATGTGTGTATGTGTTCAGTATACCTCTGTGTTATATTATGGATTTGGAGGTGGTGGCATTGAAAGAATACTGTCTTGACAAAGAACAAACTTAATTTGAGTTCACAGACTATCTCCTATCAGTAATAAGTACTGATGACCTGCAGCTGGCAACCATAGCACAAACCTTGTTCTAGCTGCCTATATTTATACTTTGGAAATTCCCAAATATTGCAGATTTTTTTTTTTTTGCCAATTTCAATGCTTTGCAACCAACCCTATTGGAAGGGAGATACCTATTAATTCCTTGAACAGTGAGTATTTGTCCCTGCCATTAGCTGTGACTGAAGCAGTCAGTCATGTTCTACTATCTTGCTTGTATAAGGATATTTGTTCCTGAGTTATATTTTTCATTTTGAAGAGGTTCCCAGGAATTTTTTTCCTACCTCCCTTCTTTCAGATTATTCCAAAGAATCTGTATGGAAAGTTGCAAGTTTTGTATGTTAGCATGTTCCACTAGGAACAGGTTGGTCTAAAGTCATTGCAACTCACCCTGATCCCAATGTGGTATTGAGTTAGAAGCTGGTGGTTGAAGTGCCACCTATTAATATAGGCAGGGATATTTGTACCTGGGAGTTTGTTTTCATCTTGATTTTTCCTCTGATCTTCATTTGCCCTTTAATGACTGAGCTATGATCATAATAGATGGGTTAACTACAGATGGTCTGAGGACAAAGCATGAAATCATAGCCTCCAACTGTCCTGCTTTGGCA